>QJPP01000039.1:1200000-1761793 GCA_003996215.1 Jaltomata sinuosa
TTCCAGTTGCTATGATCAAATGCCTTCTCAATGTCTAATTTGCACATCACACCTTCCAGTTGATATGATCAAATGCCTTCTCAATGTCTAATTTGCACATCACACCTAGTTCTGTGCCTCTCAATCTAGTGTCTACATACTCACTTGCTACCAAAGTTGCATCCATGATTTGTCTTCCTTCAATAAAGGCTATTTGGTGTGGGTTGATCAGCTTGTCTATCACCTTCTTTAACCTTTCAGCTAGTACTTTGGCAATGATCTTGTACATTCCAGTGATGAGACTTATTGGTCTAAAATCTCTCAACTCAGTGGCACCCACCTTCTTTGGGATTAGAGCTACAAATGTGGCATTGAAGCTCTTTTCAAAAACCTGCTGTGAGTGAAAGTTCTGTAGGGCGAGTAGTATGTTTGATTTCAGCAGTTCCCAGAAAGCAATGAAGAATGACGTTGGAAACCCATTAGGGCCTTGGGCTTTGTCTACTGCACCTGTTTGAGTCCCTCTAATATTTCATCCTCGTCAAATTGCCTTTCCAACCATACCTGCTCTTCTGTGGAGACCCTGGTATTCCCTTGAAGGGTGAAATCAGGTCTCCAGTTCTCAAACTCCTTGTATAGTTCCTGATAGAAGCTCACTATGGAGTTTTTTAGGCTTTCAGGATCAGTAACTTCAGCCCCCTCCACTTTAAGCATGTCAATGGAGTTGAATTTTCTGTGGGCATTGGCCATCCTGTGGAAGTACTTGGTATTTTTATCACCATTTTTGATCCATTGCACCCTGGATCTCTGTCTCCAAGCAATCTCCTCATTTCTAGACACCTCCTTAAACTCCATAGCCAGATGAATCTTTTGCAACTGTTCATCATCTGACAAAAGCCTAAGATCCTGGATGGATTCTAGATTTCCCACTTGAGAGAGGATCTGATCCTTCCTTTCCTTCGAGTTGTTCCTGTTCCTGTTGGCTTTGCTCCATTCTTTGAGTTTGACTTTCAACTGACTAAGCTTAGAGGCCAGTTGAAAATCCGGTCTGCAGTAGCATTGAAATTGCTCCACCAGTCTTTCACCCTATCTTTGAATCCCTCCTCCTTAAGCCACCAATTTTCGAATTTGAAATAGGATTTCCTGTGTTTCCAGTCACCACGGGATAGTAAGATGGGACTCTGTGATCAAAGCCAAGTTGTGGAAGAACACTTTGGCTGATTTTAGAAAAACTTTCATCCCATTGAGATGAGAATAGAAATCTATCTATTCTTGAAGCACAACAATGGTTTTGACTTCTCCTCCATGTGTAATTTCCCCCGGAAATAGGAGGATCCAATAGCTCCAGATCATTTATACATAAGTTGAAATCAGCCATGGCTCTTGCTATTCTATTGCAATTGGTCCTTTCAGAGGGGAACCTGGAGACATTAAAGTCCCCACAAATCACCCAGGGCCCTTCACATATTCCTCTGATAGCTGAAAGCTCCCACCACAATTCCTCTCTTTCTTTTCTGTCACACTCTGCACATACAGCAATAAGGTACCAGTTCAAATCTTGGCTGATTCCCTATAGTTTACAAGTGAGCATCTGGTTTCCACTATCAATGAGCTCTCCTTCCCATTCCCTCTTATCCCATAAAGACAATAATCCCATCACTCCTTCCAATGGAATCCATCCAGACCCCTCCAACCCATCTGTTGCCCCAAAGTTGTTGAAAATATTCTTCCACTGACCCCCGTAATTTAGTTTCTACAAACACATAAATGTCTGCTCCCAATTGATGAACTAAGGATTTTATTTGTCTCCTTTTGTCCTCACTGTTCAACCCCCTAACATTCCATGTTAAGATTTTCACCTTCATGATTGCATTGTGGTTGTGGTTCTCCCCCTACTTCTTGATTCACTCCTAGGCTCCCCATCTTTGTATCTAATTTCGCAAATTAGATTCTTGACCTCTTTTGGGACCTGTTGGTTGTTGCTATTTGGCTCAGCTGTAATGGCTAGTCTTTTCTGCTCCCCTTCTTTGGTCCAATTTCTTAAACAGAGCTTCTGCCTCTTTGTCGCAGCCATTAAACAATACTCCAAATTCTTTGCTGAGCTTGATGATGTTGCTTTGGACCCATTCCGTTGATCTGGCTTCAACCTACTTGTTGTATTTACTTAAGTCGGATTGAATTGGAGTAGGCTCATCGCAATTCAACAACTGTGTGTCCAGATTCTCAGGGGTTTTGTCTATCTCGTCGCTCACAGTTATTGGCATTAAGCTGTCGAGAAAATTTCCCATCCCTTCTGTTGGAATTATGCTTCGATCATCTTTGTTGTGTTGAACTATGCCTTCCAGTTCCATGCAAGAGTCAACCTCTCCCTTGTGCAAATCTTCTGGTGTTGTGTTCTGGAAATTAAGAGACAAAAGGCTCTTGTGGGAAAAGCTTTTTTGGGCCAGAAGAATTAATTTTTGGCCCACTTATGAAGGCCAAAAGACCCCCCTCTTTCAGAAGCCCATAAGGTTGTTTTTCAAAAAGAGGTGGGTCCCCTCTTTTGAATGTGTCACATGTGGGTGTATGAGTTGTCCCCTTACCTTTTCCAGCATAAAGGTCATTGTTGACCTTAGTACATTCAGAACAAGTTTCCATTTCCATGGAAGGTCCACATCCATTGTACCTTGCTGACAGAATAGGTTGTACTTCGCCTCGATAAGTTCGCCATTCTCTCTCTTCCATAGAGCTGCTTTCTCTTTTCTCCATTTTCCGATGGGTCGCCGTCAGCTCAGGCCAGATCGGGAGTGAGAAGATCAAATCTCCGTCTCCGATATCAATGGTTGCCGGAATCTTCTCGCGTGGTCCCTTGACACGGATCCTGGCCCATCGTAGGTGGTTCTTTAGCTCTGTCTCTTCCTCCGTTTCTAACCATCCACCACATCTCTCTCCGATCTTCTTGAAGATGGAATTGGACCAAAGATGCAGGGGTAGACCCACCACACGAATCCAGACCCAGTCAAGTTTGTTTTTTGCTACTGGGTGCGGTTCCGGCAGTCGGTGACCACCATTGGAGCTTCAAGTGTTTGTTTTGTCTCTTCCAGTTCCCCATTAAGACGTGTTCTGCTGCTGCTCTCGAACGGAATTCGAAGAGGAATTGGGATTCGTCCATGTCGTAGACTTGAACTCCCTGTGCTCCATTCCAAGTTTGTTGAGCCCATCTTCTAATGTCGTTACGAGTTGGGGTGTCTTCATCTCTGGTGAAACTCCCAACCAAACATCTATCCAGCAGTCCATTATCCTCTGTGTTTCTTTGAGTCCATTTGCTCTTGTATAGCATCTCTATGTAGCTCTTCTCCCCTGTGATCTGGTTTAGGGATCTAGTCTGCTCATTAGTATTCATTGGTGTATTCAATGTTGTACGATTCCTATGAATGAAATTTTCTATTTTTGTAACTAGTATATTCCAACCCTCATTGAATGCGTTTTCTGGCAAGATAATTACTGCTCTGTCATTTTCTTTAACAATAATCACTGAGATGAATCTTCCATGTTGATTGAACTTTTGCATTAGAAAAATGCTGGTTGTGTTATCTTTGCATTTCCAAGACCTGAAAGTCTTCCCCCTATTTTCCGACGCCTCCCTGAGTCTTTTGCAGATCCAAGACATGGCTCCCTTACTAAGTATTATTAGTCTACTCATGTGGTATCTTGCACTTTCGATCCAGTCGTACCAAGTTCCTGATTTGGATTTTGATTCTGTGATGTCGTAGGATTTGCCCCCAGGCGGAAGAAAATCTTGTTGTCCATGAAGAAAGTGGGGTGAGATGAAAAAAATTGGTTGTTTGGTGGTTGCTCCGATGGGGAAGTCCACCGGAGAAGGGGGAAAACTGGGCCCAGAAGAGACCTCAGTTATGGGTCATTGGGGAATGTGCCTGGGAGCTTTTTTTACTTAGACCCTTTTCCTTTTTTTCAAGATACTTTAATGCTTGTGAAGTCCAATTTAAACATGCAAGTTACAGATGTTTTCTGAAATATTGCTCCCATAATTTTTATCCAATTTATAGGCCATTACTTCAACCCAAGAAAAAAGAAAGAGAGAAAAAAAAAGACAAAATAACAACTAACAAATGAGATTATAATTGAAGAGTCCATTTTCTCCTATTATGACGGGATTTGTTCACCATGAGCAGTAGAAATTGTTTTGTTTAGTTCTGCTTCTCGTTAATTTTCTATTTTTTATCGAGTTATTTAAAGTATTCCATTGATTGCATCAAGAAGATGTTTATGTACAACAACAAAAATTCAGAATCCCTCAAGTATGTACAAAATACATCTCCACAAATGTATTTATATCATGATCTCATACTCGGATTACACTAAGAATATAACAGCTGTAAGATCCTAAACACGAGGTAAAGCCATGTAACTGTTTTCAAAATTTTTGTTGTATCTTTCTGTACATAGACACCCAAAAATACATAAAGGGATAGAGATCCTTATGTAATTCTATCCGCTTCTTCATTCTCTGGCCACTCCAACTCTGTATAGGATACTTTATGGATGCAGGCATAGCCTACATTCACGAGTATGACCAAATATCTTAAGCAAACGGGCGGTGCAAGCATATATTTATAGGGGAATAGATTTGGTGTGGGCTTTACATAGATAGCACTAACTGCATAACTTGGATCCTCTCTTGTGCAGGTTGTTCTCAAGCTTCTACAGCTATCCATCCAAAACATCAGCCCTGGAAGATGTTTGTCTTCCATATTGCTTCCCTACGCCACATTGTATTAACAATATCTGGTTTGCTCGGAATGTAGTAGCAAGAGCTAAATAGGAATAAACTAAATTAACTCTCCACCTCAGATTATCAGGGATATCAGTCAGCTCTTTGATGCCTTAGAACCTCACTTTAATTGCGCTATTCTTTTGATGCTCCATTCAAATAAGTTCCTGCTGGGTTTAAATTCTGTTCATTTCTTTGTCCGACAATCAGCTGCAGTTACAGTTGCCTCGTGATTCAATATCATCCTGTTAATATAGGGAAAGTAAGTTTCAATGGTATCTCTCAAGTCCAGGAGACCTTTGAAGAAGTTTGGGAGAACTCTACCAAGATTTACAACTTGTCTTGGACCTTGGAAAACCTAGATCAAGCATGGAGGCCTTGAAGGCACTGTTGAAGCTGCAGGATCTGTGCAAGAAGCAGAGCATCGGTATCACGGAATATACCTCACGATCGCGGGAAGGCGCAGTGAAGCGCACAATCACTGACAAGCCATCGCGATCACGGAGGCGCGGATCCATGACCATCGTCCCAGTCCAAGACTGTGATCGCGGACCACTTGTCGCAATCGCGGAGAGTACCTAATTATCCTAGTTCCAGCTTTGTTAATTATAGCCTATTTTCTTGTAGGCTACTTAGGGCTTGTTAGACTTTATTATGTAAAATTTAAACCTAGTATACAACAACAACAACATACCCAGTGAAATCTCACAAGTGGGGTCTGGGGAAGGTGGAGTGTACGCAGCCTTACCCCTACTTTATAAGGGTAAAGAGGTTGTTTACGATAAACCCTCGGCTCAAGTAAAGCATATCAAACAATTTAAACCTGGTATAAATAAGTAAATATCTACTTTCCTAGAATAGTTAGTTTAAAGCTTACCTTTGATGAATGATGACTTTTGTGAGATTTGGAGAGTTCACAATTGTTGCTTGAAGACTTGCAAGAATGTTTTCAAGGGTATTACATCCACTTGAGGGTATCTTATAGAGTATGTGTTGATTAATTGCTTGTTTAGGGTATTTAATCTCTATGAAATGGTCTAGATTCTGCAAATCCGAGCAAACAGAAAATGGAGTTCATTTTTTTTTATGACCGAGAAATTCGTCTGGAACCAACCTTTTGGGCCAACTGCAGCATTCAAAACTCAGAACGATGGGCTTCCCCTCTACCCTTCTACCCTTCTACCCTTCCTCCACTTAAATGCTGGAGTGCGCAAGCTCAAACTTGTGACCTAGGACATAATTCCCTCAACCGTTGCCAATTGAGCTCCGGGGCGAGTTAATGTTCCGTTGTTACACCGAGCTAAATCCTGACCTCTCTAATGGAATGGAAAAAAAATTCCAACCATCAATGTATCGATAACCCAACAATCGTATCCAACACGCCTTGGCCTTAGTTTTCACCATTCAAGATAGGCACGGGTGACAAGTGGTATGTAGCTTCAAATCCTGCCACGTTCAATCACCCATATTTAATCCTTTCCGCCTCTGTTCTGGATGAGAACTAAACGATGAAATATACACTATTATTATCTTTCACCTTTACACCAACCGATACTCTTCATTTTATTTTATTTTGAGAAAGTTAACTGGAATTATAAATAAAAAATACACCAATAGTGCACTTCAGTAGTAATTACATCATAGTCCAGAGATAGCTTCAAATAGGATGAATATGACCCTAAAATGTTTCAGTTGTTCCTTATCTGCATCACAAAACACTAATGTGTCATCGGCATATTGTAAATGGGAGATTGACACACCCACCGGATCCCCACCATTAACCTCTAAACCCCTATTTTGTTGTTTGCTTGAGCTGTCTTCAACATGTCACTTAAACCCCCCATGGCCAAAATAAAGAGAAAAGGAGACAAAGGGTCTCCTTGTCTCAGTCCTCTCTTAGAAGAAAAGAATCCAGAAGGTGATCCATTGATCAGTATAGAGAATTTTACTGTGGTCATACAAAATTTCACCCAATCTATCCAGGTGCTGCCAAATCCCATCCAAATCAGAGTCTTCCACATAAAGTCTCAATTCAGGTGGTCATAAGCTTTCTCTATGTCTAGCTTGCAGAGAATTCTGTGGATCATTGTCAGTATAGCTCTTCATTTTGCACCTCTCCAACTAGACATAGATGAATCTCCGATCTTAGATTTTTGGACCTACCAGCTTTGCATTTGTTCAAGACGTTCAACTGTGATTTTGTCGATCTTCCACAATTATTTTATATTCTACACCTTCGACATTGTGACAAATCTTGTATCATCAAATGGCTATCCTTCCGTCTTTACTTACTCCCTTACTCAATAAACTTTAAGATCTTATTTCCAATGTTTGACTACTCTGCATCCTCTATCCTGGACATTTACATTTATACTAATTCCTAAAAGCCCCTAATTTCTTTGTCCTGTTTTCAGCATCTTCTTGATGCCAATCAATATAACAATTACTTCATCAAAAAAACTCATTCCTAAGAGCTAAGCATTGCAATCTAAAATATTGAACGATATATACCTGAGACCTTTTTTGACATAACAGCAAGCTTATCTTCCAAATCCTGCTTTTGAGAACTTAGTGCAGATACATGTGCTTTCTCCTCCGCTAACTGCAGTCTTTCTTGTTGCCTCAACAGGGTCAGTTGCTGTAATTTTAAAAATGGTACAGCAAATAAATAAAGCTTAAAGAGGTAATCATGAAAACATAAACAACCGATATAACCTCCAATTGAGATTTCAGATTTGCTAGCTCCTTCTCCATAGCATGCATATGATCTGACGGAAAATTTATCGAAGTTAAACCACTAACAGGACCGGTCATTGCTTGTTGTTGTAATGAGTTAAGTTCTGCTCTTAGAGCTGCCGCATCCTCTTCAGCCTAATCTCAAAAGGATTCACAACGTATTAAGGTATACTACTCCATTTCAACTCATTTTAGTGAAAGAAAATATTTGCATACCCGATACTGTTCCTCTTCTACTTCCTTCAAACGTTTCTTAATTGTACGAAGCAGAGCTGAAAGATCCTCCTATATTTGAATAACAGGGCTCATATAAAAAAGGAAGATAGAGCAAATATAAGGTTAAAAAAAACTAGAGAATGGTAGTAGAAATGATATGTACTCGTGCAACAACTGCTGCATCCTTTTCCATAGCAACATCCTTGAGTGCTTTTCTTAATGAAGGTATAGTGTTTTGCTCCTGCACTTCCAAAGAAAAGAAAGTGAAGCCGCCTATCTACTGAAAAGAGGTCTCAACATCTTGCTTAAATTCTTTTTCTTCCTCCTTTCAGCAAAGTCAAGACAAATTTCAGAATGGTTCGTCATCTAAGGAAAAGGATCCAAGTGTGCAGAATAACGTATTCTATAGCGAAAGAGCAACCAAATATATTGTTGTACTAAGATCTTAAATTTACAGTAAATTTGCAGCATCATGACCTCATCCACGAATGAACACAATGGTGCTAGGATATGAGCAGACAAAGACCAATATTAATAAGGTAATGATATTTGTTTCATATTACAATGTCTATAAATTATACTCCCTCCATCCCATAAATGTGAAGGTGTTTGACTGGGCACGGAGTTTAAGAATGAAAGAAGTGCTTTTGAAACTTGTGATCTAAAACAAGCCATAGATAAATGTGTGGTGTTAAATCATCTCATTAAGAGTAAATGTGAAGTTTAATGTTAAATCGTTAATATATATAGAAAGGTGTCATTCTTTTTGGGACTGACTAAAAAAGAAAGAGTGTCACATAAATTGGGACAAAGGGAGTAGGAACAACATCCACTACCTAAGTCATATTTTATCAAAGTCCTTGTATTCTTTTTTTTCTTTTTTGAGAATGAACTTTATCAAAGTTCTTATATTTACTCCTAATACTTGCTGATTGTTAAAAGTTACAATCATTAAAGGGATATTATTGAGTTGTTACTCTGGTGCAACAGAGATGCGGAAATGAGTGGTGTTTGAGCTTTATAAGGGGTAGTTTGATCGGAAAATTGAAGGATGACTACCTTGCTGCAAGAATTAAGACTGGTATCACTGGTTGCTTCAAATGAGGATTCTTTGCTATGGACTGGACAAGGCAATGGTGGTTTCTCCGTACAATCCTGCTATAAAATTTTGGTAGCAGCAGAAAATTTTCCTTCATGGCCTTGGAAGATCATTTGGGGAGCCAAAATTCCAATATAAAGTGGCATGTTTCATCTGAATATTGGCTCATGATGGATGCTTGACACAGACAAATTTACAGAAAAGAGGCCTGCAGTCATGCAGCAGATGCTTCCTCTTCCTCTGTGGGAAGGGAATTGAGGATAACAGGCATTCCAGCATTGTGAAGTCGTTGGTCACCTTTGGCACCTCTTTTCAGTATTTTTGGGATCAAATGTCATTCCAGCAACCTTTGTGAGGTTGCTGAAACTTTTTTTTTAATGACCGAGAATTTAGTCAGGAGCCAACCGCAGCCTTAGAAACTCAGGGATGAGGAGTCTACCTCTCTACCCTTCTCCACAACAAAAGTTAAAAGACTTAGTTTGCTTGGCACAGATATCGAATCTTAGTGCTGGAAGTTTATATGAATAAAACATTTACCTTATAAAAAAGGGGACATTATCGATTCAATCCCATAAATTCTTTATCAACATTCAGAGAATTGATGACTTTCTAATAACCGATCATATAACTTTTTCCAGAAAGAACCCATTTTAGGTGGGCCATTTACATGACTGGTCTCCATCCTAGAAATTATAACTAAAATACAACATCCTTTTCCTCTGACAAAAACATGTAAATATAACATTTGGAAGCTGCATTTACCAGATCATTAAGACGCTTTTGCAACATGTTGTTCTCAACTTCTTTTGTCTGAAGCTGAATAAGAAAATTTTAGAAAAATCATGAACAGGAGATATTCATTAGTACATTGACAAATTACTTTAAGAAACAGCATCTAACGTATACCAGCTCAAAAATGAGAGTTGATAAAGCTGGTAATTTGGGAGCAAAGAAGTAATACCTTTGAGGTCAGTGCTCTATTTTCTTCATCTAGTTCTGCGTTATTTTTTTGCGCAGCTTTCAGTTGAGAAACTAAGCCAGTGATATCATTCTGTAGATGGATGTTTAGATATTTAACTCAACGGCCAGAGTACACAATAAAACTAAATTAAGAAAAAAAAAGTACTATAGATAGGCTTCTAAAGGAAGAACTTTTCGTCTTTATGAATATTAACCTACCTAGAGATACATAAATCGTATACAGAGGAAATTAAACTTTGATTCCTGTGCAGTTTGTCAATTAAGCATTAAAAATACACTAAACAGAAATACAAATTGAGACCTCTGATAGCCGAGTTGCACTCTCAGATTTTTTAATCCCCAAAACCTCTGGCCAAAAAATAAAAAAATAAAAATATTAAGATGAGAAGAATAGAGAAAAAGATTTTCTTAGTACAAGGGAGATATACCATTAGTGTTTGAAGCTTTGGTAAGATCTGGTCCAGAAGACGTTTTGCTTAATCTCTCTGCTGCTCTCTTTTGACGAATTTCTTCCAACTGTATACAAACACAATGAAGCAAAAGAAATTAAAAAAGTTTGGAAATGAGAAACGACGATTGCGGAGGAATACAATTGATACCGTTCGGCGACCAAGGGAGGCGTGACGAGACTCCATAGCCGAAATCAAATCCGATCCTGAGAGAAAGGCTGCTTTGCCTAAAGCAAAAATTCGCCTACAATAATCACCCCCGACGAATTTGCTTATACATACTCCCTCCCTTTCATTGGCACTTTTAAACAAAAAGAAAAATACTCATTTATTAGTAGGAGTTTATTTTATCTTATTAAAAAACAAAATTAAAAAAAAAGAGCGTTTATTTTATCTTATTATTTATATTTTGAAATTTAACTATTAGTACTTTTGTTTTAATTTATTTATCTGATTTTAATTTGACACAAAATTTAAAAAAGTAAATAAGACTTTTGATATATATGGTTTTAGATTAAAGATAGGTCATATGTATGATGTACTGAAATGTAATTTGGGGTCGTTTAGTATGATGCATTAGAAAAAAATAATGCATTTATTAACTTTGTGTATTACTAATACTTTATTAGTACATTTTTTAAACATATTTATTGTTACTAAGTTTCAAAACATTTTCATAACTTTGGCAAAATTATTGATTTTGAAAAATATAGAGGGTCACCACTTATTTTTTAGAAAATTAAAAAAATCGTTTAAAAAAGGTACTTTAGAAAACTTTTTTGATTAAGCCAGAGTTTGGGTAAGGGTTCAAGTGATCCTCTAAGGAAGATATTAAGCACCTTAAAGATCCGCTAAATGCGATTAACTGGTGGATTAAACATATTTGTCTAACTTTGAAAATTCTTTAAGTTGTTTAGAAAATCTTATTTAGAAATGAATAGAATTTATTTGACACTCGTTTAATAAATTCATCCCAAAAATGAAATAATGTGAATGTTTAAAGTTCTAAATGAATTTTAGCTTTTAATAATTTTATTTGAGTCAAGCTTTTGAGTTAAATAATTAACTCAATGACTAAACGTGAATTTAAGCTACTTAATAACTATGAAGGATAATAAGAGATTCCCCAAGTTATTCTATGAGCTTAAATTGATTTGCCTAAATTAATCGAATTTTGATAAAGAATAAAGTGGTAAAATATCAAGATTATTCTTTCATCACTACTAAAAATAGCTTAAAAAGAGACGGACAGAAAAGCGACGGACAACGTCACTCCAAAAAAGTGATGCAAAAGCGACGTTGTCCGACGCTTTTCTCATTTTTTTTAATTTATATTTATTTTTTTGCAAAAGCGACGGACAACGTTGCTTTTGTCGTCGCTCTTTCCCACAGTTTTTGGTGCCAATATCATTTACATATAATTTATATTTATTTTTTAATAAAAGCGTCGGACAGCATCACAATTATTAAAAATAATTTAAAAAATAATTTTTAAAATAACGACGTTGTCTGTCGCTTTTACAAAATTTTAATTTATTAATATGTTATGATGACCCTTGCGGTCATCTTCGCATTTACGCTTTCATTGTACTGTTAGAGCTTTCCTGCAGTGGCCCTAATTCAATTATGACTTGCTGGGACCGGTGGTTCGGCGCCCTGGTCGTTCCTTTGGTCGTTTTAGCCGTTTGCCTATTTTAGAGCTTAAACATTAGAATATCATTGACTAATTTAGTCGATATTCTTAGCTAACGTGCTCGAAATCAAATTCTGACAGTCCTGTTAGCTCCGGAGCATTGAGTTTGGTCTAGTTGGACCTTTAGTCGAGGCCTGAGAACTTCCAGTGTGGGTTTTGTGTTGGTTTTTCTGTTTTCAAGCCATTTAGAGTTGAAAGTGTAACTTTGGCCAGCTTTTGATGAGCGGAGCATCAGATTCAAAATCTGACGATTCCATCAGCTCTGGAATGTTGAGTTTGGGTTAGGTGGAGGTTTGGTTTGGGTCCCGAGTGAGCCGAGCTCATTTTGACTAGTTGATTGATTTTAATTAGTGTTGACTTGGGTCAATATTTCTCTGAAATGACCTCGTATAGAAGTTTCATCGATTTCGTTGAGTTCAAAACGTCGTTTCCACTCTGTTAGCATTATTGGTTTTTGAATATCAGGTTTCGATCATGCTCGAAATTCCCCGTAGAGTTCTAAAAATGTCAGGTTTTTGTTGTTGCAGGTGCAGGCCTGTTCTCCTTTGTTCTTCGCAATCGTGTGGCTAGTCCTCATGATCGCGATGGTCTAGCCAGCATGGTCCTCGTGACAGCGAGGGGTCCCTTTGCGATCGCGTTTGCTGTTTGATGCATATACGCTCCGGTAGTATGGGATGCCAGAGGGTTTGTCTTCACTTGGTTGTGTTCCTCGGGTGTATAGGCATCCATTGGAACTGTAGGTAGACCTGTTATTACTTTACCGAGCTTTATGATTCCTTATGTTGAATTCCTATTGTAGCTTGATATTGGAACTAGTATTATGTGGCTGGGTTTGGTTATTACTCCTATGTTGAGCATGTTATTGTTACTTGGGTTCCCTCCTTCTCTTTCTAATTGAGGTTACTGGTATACCGCCCGTTTTCTAAAACTCCTTATATATTGTTATTGCAAGGATCCCAGGTGCGTCTTTTCTTACTTTCGCCTGTGCCTGTAGTATATATCCTATTTGCTAGCCTTGTATGTTATTTCTGTTGTTTTTCTTCGGTGCTAGCTTCTATGTGCTTCTTCGTTGTTTTAGGTGACTATTTGCTTCTATTTTGTATATTACTGCTCTTTTATCTTATATGTGCCCAGTCGGCCTATAATACCTACTGGGTACCATCTGCTTCGCATTTGGAGCTCATACTACACTCTGCATCTTCTGGTGCAGATTTTAGTGTGGGCCATCGTTGTTAGCTCGTTAGAGACTCGTGCGAGGAGTTGTTTTGGGGATATTTCAGACTGAGGGTGAGCTCTTGGCGACCGGAGCTTAGCTTTTAGTTATCTTTTGTATCATGTACTCTATTACTACTCGAAAACATTTGTATATTGTATTTTTGGATCCTTTGTACTCCTTATATGTAGTTCTGGCTCTATACTATGATACCAGGTTTTGGGGGTTTGATTTAGCTTCCGCATATTGTTATATATACTCTTGTTGCTTATTTCTTCATCTTGTTCCCTTGCTTCTGCTATTTAAACTGTTCTTTCGCTTAACTATTAGATAGTAGCCCATTACTAACTGTTCCGGGCTACGGAGAATGGTTCGCCTACTGGGGGTTGTAGGTGCCATTATGACCGAGAAATCGGGTCATGGCAGCTTGGTATTAGAGCCTAGGTTTCACCACTATCATCGGTATAGGAGCCAATGTCTAATAGAGTCTTGCGGATCAGGGCGAAGACGTCCGTACTCAATCTTCGGGAGGCTATAGTGACATCTTAGGAAATATGACTCTCTTACTTGCTTCTGTATCGTGCGTAGTCCTTGGAAGTTTCTCGAAATCTCACTTGTTCTTGTTTATTCTTCCGCAGATGGCTCATACGAGATCATCGGGCAGAGACGAGCCTCCGACTCCAGCTAGGGGCCGGGGAGGTCGTAGAGGTAGGGGTCGAGGACGTCCCCGAGCAGCGGCACCTGCTAGAGCTGCTAGAGTTGAGATAGAGACCGAGCATGAGTACAAGCCAGGGTTAGTTCATGAGCAGCAACATATGAACCCAGGGACAACCCAGGTACCACCAGCTCTAGTGCCAGCTTCAGCCCCAGCTCAGTCTTCAGATATTCGGGGTTTACTGTCTTAGTTTTTGGGTATGATTGGAGAGCGGCCTTCTGAGGTAGCACAGATATCCGCTCAGGGGGTAGCCCTGGGTGCACCCAGTTTAGGAGAGCAGCCTGCTACTGTGGCTCTCCGTGCCGAGGTTATTTCAGTTCTATCAGTTGTACAGCCTCTTGCTCCTAGCGTAATTATGACAGAGATGGAGCATAAGGCGTTGGGTAGGTTTCTTTGATTGGCACCTCCGAGGTTCGCTGGTACATCTGGACAGGATCCACATGACTTCATTACTACTTGTGAGGAGATGTTACATCACTTGGCTTGTTAGAGACTCACCGGTTCGATTATACTACTTACCAGCTGGAGGGCCCAGCTAAGTTATGGTAGAGGGCTCAGGTTGATTGCAGACCATCTTCATATCCTCCGTTGTCCTGGTTTGAGTTTTATGAGGCCTTTATATCCAAGTTATTGCCACAGAGCGACAAAGATCACCAAAGAAAAGAGTTCACTAGACTTGCACAAGGTTCTATGAGCGTATCAGAGTATGAGACTCATTTCATCAGCTAGTTCCATTTGGAGCCATGATTCTGACTATCAAGCCTGACAAAGTCCGTAGGTTTGTTTGGGGGTTACACAGAGAGTATAGAGAGCCAGCAGAGATATTGATTGCTAGTGGTCGATCATTCCAGGCTATTGTGGACTATGCCCGTACAGTAGAGAACTTGCATCGTCATGACCCCAGAGCCAGAGATAAGAGGCCTCGTCATCAGGGTAGCTTTAGTGGTTCTCGATAGAGTGGTAGAGGTTCAGGCCAGTGGGGCCGGGGTTATCAGTCACAGCAGCATCAGGGCCAGACTAGTCGACTGGTTCAGGCATCACTCCAGGCTTCTGGTTCTCAGTTTGAGCAGGGTCAGAGCAGTCAGCATGGTCATAGTGGTCACTCTTCGAGAGGTACTACTTCTTGGGTATCAGGCCGTGGTGGCCACACAGGTTCAATTGGTTTATCTCGATAGGGTGGGCCGTCAGGGTCCTGTTATGGGTGCGGTGTTAGCGGTCACTATGCCAGAGATTGCCCTTAGTGGGGTTCAGCTTGCTACGAGTGTGGGATCAGTGGTCATTTCACTAGAGATTGCCCCCAGCGGGGTACAGTTCAGCCTGCCACCCAGCCGGCTCAGCCTATTTGCTCAGCTCAGCCACCATCTCAAGGAGGTGGTTGTCAGGGTAGAGGTGGTGGCCCAGGGGGCAGGACAGGTGGTAGGGATGTCGGTCGGTCGGGTGGTGGTCGTCGTCAGTTCTATGCAGTCCTTGGGAGACTGGAAGCAGAGGCCTCGAATGTTGTGATTACAGGTACGATCTCTCTTTGTTGTCGGCCAGCTTATGCTTTATTTGATCCTGGATCCACTTGTTCGTATGTATATGCGTACTTTATACCTTGTTTGGGGTTGGCTAGTGAGCCTTTATCTGTGCCTGTATCTGTTTTGACCCTAGTAGGAGATTCTTTAGTAGTGGATCAGATTGTGAGATCTTGTATGATATATGTGGGTGATTTGGAGACTTAGGTAACCTATTGATACTTGATATGGTGGATTTTGACGTGATTCTGGGCATGGACTGGTTATTTCCTCACCGTGCGGTTTTGGATTGCTATGCCAAGACCCTTACCATAACCGTGCCCGGCGTATCCCCGATTGTGTGGCAGGGTTCTGTCAACCGCGCACCATCAGGGATTATCTCTTATCTTCGAGCTAGGAAGTTGATTTCGTGAGGGTGTTTGGCTTACTTAGAATATGTCTGAGATGCTAGTGCCGACCCTTCTTCCCCTGAGTCCGTCCTTGTGGTTAGAGACTTCCTAGATGTGTTCCCTACTGACCTGCTAGGCCTTCCACCTGAGAGAGATATTGATTTCTCTATTGAGTTAGAGCGGGGCACTAGGCCCATTTCCATCTCTCCTTACCGTATGGCTCCAGCTGAGTTGAGTGAGCTTAAGGAGCAGCTCCAAGATTTGTTAGCTAAGGGGTTTATTAGACCGAGTGTGTCTCTTTGGGGTGCTCCTGTTCTGATTATTAAGAAGAAGGATGGGTCGATACAGATATGTATTGATTATTGGCAGCTGAATAGGGTGACTATGAAGAATAGGTATCCGATGCTGCGGATTGATGACTTGTTTGATCAGCTTGAGGGTTCAACCATGTTTTCGAAGATTGATTTGAGGTCAGACTACCCTAGTTGAGGATTAGGGTGGAGGACATCCCTAAGATAGCATTCAGGACACGTTATGGTCACTACGAGTTCCTGGTGATGTCTTTCGAGTTGACTAATGCCACCGCAACTTTCATGGATCTGATGCACAAGGTGCTTAGCCTGTATTTGGATTTGTTCGTGATAGTCTTCATAGACGACATTCTGGTATACTTCCGGAGTAGAGATGAGCACGAGCAGCACTTGAAGACTGTACTTCAAACTTTTAGAGATCATCGACTTTTTGCCAAGTTCTCAAAGTGCGAGTTTTAGCTTGAGTCAGTTGCATTCCTAGGGCACGTGGTGTCTAAGGATGGGATTAGAGTAGATCCGGGTAAGATTTCAGTGGTGCGTGATTGGCCTGCACCTACTACTCCTATTGAGGTTCGCAGCTTTGTTGGGTTTGCCGGGTACTACAGACTGTTCATTGAGGGATTTTCTTTCATAGCTGCACCCTTGACTATGCTGACTAGGAAGGATGTTCCATTTCAGTGGTCGGATCAGTGCGAGGATAGCTTCCAGAGGCTTAAGGCCTTGTTGACTTCAGCTCCTGTATTGACTTTGCCGGTTGAGGGTCAGAGTTTCTCCGTGTATTGTGATGCTTTTGGGGTAGGTCTTAGTTGTGTGTTGAAGCAGCAGGGTTGAGTGATAGCATATGCGTTGAGGCAGCTGAAGGTTCACGAGCGCAACTACCCCACTCACGACTTAGAGTTGGCGGCGGTAGTCTTCGCGCTCAAGATCTGGAGGCACTACTTATATGGAGTTCATTTGTGAAATATTCACCGATCATCGTAGTTTTCAGTACATTACGAGTCAGTGAGAGCTAAACTCAAGGCAGAGGAGATAGATTGAGCTACTGAAGGACTATGATTTCACCATTCTTTATCATCCAGGCAAGGCAAATGTGGTAGCAGATGCCTTGAGCTGGAAGACGGTGAGTAT
Organism: Jaltomata sinuosa; assembly: GCA_003996215.1. NCBI lineage: Eukaryota > Viridiplantae > Streptophyta > Magnoliopsida > Solanales > Solanaceae > Jaltomata > Jaltomata sinuosa. The sequence goes on from QJPP01000039.1 coordinate 1,217,192, forward strand.
GGGCAGCCTAGCTTTACTTTCAGCTTTTGAGTGACCGTTGGCCTTGAACATCCAATCCTTGGCTAACCGTTTGGTTAGGCTTGACTTGTCGGATCCCAGCAGCGTTCTTGCCAGTGTCGAGGTTCGGTCTACCTTGGTTAATCAAATTCAGAGCCGTCAGTTTGAGGATCAGCGATTGTGTGACCTTTATGATTAGGTGGTTCAGGGTGAGGTCAGCCGGTCTATGCTTGATTCAAATAGGGTTCTGAGGTTTGGTGGTCTGCTTTGTGTTCCGAGGATTGGTGATTTGATTCAGTTGATACTCCGTGAGGCACATTGTTCTAGAAACTCCATTCATCCTGGTGCAGCGAAGATGTATAGAGACTTGAGACAGCTTTACTGGTGGAGTGGTATGAAGCGGGACATAGTGGAGTTTATATCTCGATGCTTGAACTGTCAGCAAGTGAAGTTCGAGCACATGAGACCTGGTAGTTTAATGCGGAGGCTTCCCATTCCTGAGTGAAAGTGGGAAGGGATTACCATGGATTTCGTAGCTGGTTTGCCTCATACTTCTACGGGTTTTGACTCCATCTGGGTGATTGTTGATAGGCTGACTAAGTCAGCATATTTCTTGCCAGTTCAGACTTCCTATGGTGCCGAGAGGTTAGCTCAGATCTACATTCATGAGGTTGTTCGATTGCACGGGGTCCCAACTTCTATCATTTCAGACCGCGATACTCAGTTCACATCTCAATTTCGGAGAGCTATTCAGCGAGATTTGGGTACAGAGGTTAGCTTAGTACTGCTTTCCACCCACAAACTGATGGCCAGTCCTGGAGGTTCTTGGGATCAGTTTATGCCTTTGGCCGAATTTGCGTATAACAATAGCTTCTATTCTAGCATTGGCATGGCACCCTTCAAGGCATTGTATGGTAGAAGTTGTAGATCACCGATTAGTTGGTTTGATGGGTTGGAGTCCAGGCCACAGAGTACTAATTTACTTCGGGATTCCTTATACAGAGTTAGGGTGATTCAGGATAGACTTTGAGCTGCTCAGAGTAGGCAAAAGAGCTACACTGATCGTAGACTTCATCCCTTGGAGTTCAGTGTTGGTGATTTGGTATTCCTTCGTGTGTCTCCCATGAAGGGCGTGATGAAATTTGGTCGACGGGGCAAGCTTAGCCCCAGGTTTATTAGGCTGTTTGAGATCCTCCAGAGAGTTGGTAGTGTTGCATATCAGCTAGCCTTGCCTCTGATGTTTTCAGCTATGCATCCGGTGTTTCATGTTTCGATGTTGAGACGGTATATTCTAGATGAGTCTCATGTGTTGCAGTGGGATTCAGTTCAGTTAGATGAATGGTTAGCTTATGTTGAGGAGTCGATTGCTATTATAACCAGAGATGTACGGAGGCTGAGATCTAGGGAGATTCCTGTTGTAAAGGTTTAGTGGCGGCACTGTCCAGTCGAGGAGGCTACCTGGGAGACCGAGAGAGATATAAAGGCCCAATATCCACAGCTGTTTGAGCCTTCAAGTACTCCTTTCTTTTTAACTTTCGAGGACGAAAGTCCTTTTAGTAGTGGATGTTGTGATGACACATTCGGTCATCTTCGTGTTTACGCTTTTATTGTACTGTTAGAGCTTTCCTGCAACTGCCCCAAGTCAATTATGACTTGCTGGGATCAGTGGTTCGTTGCCTTGGTCGTTCCTTTGGTCGTTTTGGCCGTTAGCCTATTTTAGAGCTTAAACATTAGAATATCTTTGACTTTAGTTAACATTCTTAGCTAACATGCTCGAAATTAAATTCTAATAGTACCGTTAGCTCCAGAGCATTGAGTTTGGTCTAATTGGACCTTTAGTCGAGGCTTGAGAATTTTTGGTGTAGGTTTTGTGTTGGATTCTCTGTTTTCAAGCCATTTGGAGTTGAAAGTGTAACTTTGGCCAGCGTTCGATGAGCGGAGCGTCAGATTCGAAATCCGACGATTCCATCAGCTCCGGAATGTTGAGTTTGGGTTGGGTTGAGGTTTGGTTCAGGTCTTGGGTGAGCCGAGCTTATTTCAGCTAGTTGGTTGATTTTAGTTAGTGTTGACTTGGGTCAACATTTCTCTGAAACGACCTCGTATGGAAGTTTCATCGAATCCGTTGAGTCCAGAACGTTGTTTTCACTTTGTTAGCATTATTGGTTTTTGAATATCGGGTTCCGATCGTGCCCGGAATGTCCTGTAGAGTTCTAGAAATGTTGCAGGTTTTTGCTGTTACAGGTTCAGGCCTCAGGCCTTAATCGCGATCGCGAGCCCTTCCTCGCGATCGCGATGAAGCACCTGGTCCCTTGTTCTTCGCGATCGCGACATCCTTTGTCGCGACCGCGATGAGGCCTGTTCTCTTTTGTTCTTCACGATCGCGTGGCTAGTCCTCGCGACCGCGATGGTCTAGCTAGCGTGGTCCTCGCGACCTCGAGGGGTCCCTTCGTGATCGCAATGAAGGATCCCTAGGCAGTATATAAACTTTTCTCTTCATTTTTTCAGCCTTCTTGGTTACTTCTCCAGACTCTAATCACAAAAACACTCCCTACCTAGTGCTCGTATCAGTTCTTAGACTTGGGGAAATTAGTTGCTCATCAAATTAGTGTCCTCCCGTTAATTTGGTAAGTTCGTCTTCCCCAAGCTTACTTCTTCTCCTTTAATTCTCTAAAACTCCATTGTTGTAATTCTTGGAGCTTGAGAATTCTTGTAGATTCTGTTCCCCTTGTGATTGCATGTTCGTGAGTTCGTGGAATTCACTTCCTTGGCACTTGTCCTCTCATTTTGGTAAGTAATTCTTGCTCAAATTTCGGTTTTCCATTCTTAAGGTTCCCTCTTTGATCTTTGTCTTGTAGGAGTTGTTTTAGCTCGAAGTTCTTACCCAATTTCCTTAATTTTCCGGGCATGTACTCCTATGGTCATGGTGATCATTTTGTACTCTTTTATTTTTAGCTTTGGGTTGCGGGGCCTGCGGGCCTGTCGGTGACCCAAATTTCGGCTCGACTATTACTATAGCTATATGGGTATCGATAGCCCTATTTTGATGTGTTATTTATGTTTTTGATAGTTTGATTATCGTTCGGAGCTTCTCAGAGCAATTCGGGCTTGGATATCATTGTCCCAGCACTTTATCGTCGGACGACAGGTAGGCTACGATCTAAACTCCCTAGACTTCGCATATATCGTATAAAATTGTACTAATCGGCATCCTTGGGTTGGGTTATTAGCTTGGCACCACAGACCTTGACCGCTTTTCCATGTTCGCGTCATTTTTTTCCTCCGTTGTGTGTAGTATTCTTCGTAGGTTGGTATTATCACCCTTGTGGTCCTTTGTGGCCTTGATTTGACTCTGGACCATAGACGGTGGGCTATTCGGGGGTGTCCGTGAGTCTCGGACATTGCTATTGCGATTTTAGGCTGGTTATCTATGTTGTAGAGCGATTGGAGCCTTTGCAGGGCCAATAGGTTGATTGTGGGCCGTGGGCCACTGTTGTGATTGTTTACATTATCTTTCTTGCATGTAAGGGGGGATTTCTAGGTGATTTTGCTAGGGTATTAGCTTAGGGCCTACTATTGACAATTTTTTAAACCTTGCATGGCCCGTGGGGCCTCTTTTCGATAAAAATGATTGGAAAGGGTTTGGTACTATTTTAATGGATCTTCTTGAGGTAAGAGAGAATAAAGGGGTGATTATCACTATTTTCACTTATAGTAGACTCGACGGGGTCGTGTGCTAGACTTGTTTTACTACCAGTTTCGGGATGATACTAGGCTCGGTGGGGCCGTGCGCTAGACCTATTTTTGAGTATCTGATTTAGACCCGGATACCTTCCGGGAAGATTTACTTGGGGACTTTCCAGATTTGCGGGGCATCTAGTATGTTGGTCGGGGGCCTCCATGGACCTTGCCATTCTGGAACAGGGGCTACGTGTTGCGGGTGACAGAGGGGGGGTATATGGTGTAGTTGAGGTATATGGGTGCGACCTTCCATGGATCCCGTCTTTTGGGCCTTATAGGACACCAAAAGCGGGTAACATACGTCACTATTACCACTTAGTTGAGCATATCATATCATACCATTTATTTGTGTAAGGTTCCATCCTTGTTTGTTGTTTGCTGAGTGTACGCTACGGTAGTATGGGATGCCGGAGGGTTTGTCTTCACTTGGTTATGTTCCTCGGGTGTATGGGCGCCCATTGGGACTATAGGTAGACCTGCTATTACTTTACCGAGCTTAATGATTCCTTATGCTGAATTCCTTTTGTAGCTTGATATTGGAACTAGTATTATATGACTGGGTTTGGTTATTACTCCCATGTTGAGCATGCTATTGTTACTTGGGTTTCCTCCTTCTCTTTCCAATTGAGATTACTGGTATATCGCCCATTTTCTAAAACTTCTTATATACTGTTGTTGCTAGGATCTCAGGTGTATCTTTTCTTACTTTCGCTTGTGCCTGTAGTATATATCATATTTGCTAGCCTTGTATATTGTTTCTGTTGTTTTTCTTTGGTGCTAGCTTCTGTGTGCCTCTTCATTGTTTTTGGTGACTATTTGCTTCTATTCTGTCTATTACTGCTCTTTTATCTTATATGTGCCCAGCCGGCCTATGATACCTACTGGGTACCATCTGCTTCACATTTGGTGCTCATACTACACTCTGCATCTTCTGGTGAAGATCCTAGTGTGGGCCATCACCGTTTGCTCGTTGAAGACTCATGCGAGGAGCTGTTTTGGAGATATTTCAGACTGAGGGTGAGCTCTTGGCGAACGAAGCTTAGCTTTTAGTTATCTTTTGTATCATGTACTTTATTACTACTCGGAGACATTTGTATATTGTATTTTTGGATCCTTTGTACCCCTTATATGTAGTTCTGGCTCTATACTTTGATACCAGATTTTGGGGGTTTGGTTTAGCTTCCGCATATTGTTTTATATACTCATGTTGCTTATTTCTTCATCTTGTTCCCTTGCTTCCGCTATTTAAACTGTTCTTCCGCTTAACTGTTAGATAGTAGCCCATTACTAACTATTTCGGGCTACGGGAAATGATTCGCCTACTGGGGATTGTAGGTGCCATCATGATCGAGAAATCGGGTCGTGACATATATAAATAACTATAATATCTTAAAAAATTAGTAATTTTTTTTTAAAATTGCGACGGACATCGTGATTTTTGTCCATCACTTTTTGGTCAATATCCAGTAAACTTTAAATGAAAAAAGCGACGGACAAAAATGACGTTGTCTGTCGCTTTTTTTAATTTAACAGACCCAGATCGGGTCTTTTCTTCCATTTTTTCTTTTCTCTCTTCCTCACATCTCTCCGGCGATTTCTCCTCCTCCACAGCTTGTTGCCACCGCCGTCACTGTTGAAGTCCACCACTGTCGTTCCTTCCTCCTTCTCCTCCTCCTCCACCAGTCTATTGTCGCCACCACCTTGTTGAATAGTCAACATTAGGGTTAGTTTTTTATTTTTAATCTTAAATTAATCATAGTCTTGGTTGAATATTGTTAGTTTTAGGTTGAATATTGTTAGTTTTGGATTGAATTATATTGCTAGTTTTCTTGAAATTCTTGAATGTTAGAGTTAATTTATTAAATGTTAGTGTTAAATTTCTTGAATGCTAGGGTTAGAGTTTCTTGAATGTTAGTGGAAAATTGATATGTGAACTTTAGTTTAGATGTTTTGGTATGAACCTTAAGTAGTTTATGCTTGGTTGAATATTGTTAGTTTTGGATTTAATATTGTTAGTTTTGGATTGATTATTGTTAGTTTTGGATTGAATATTATTAGTTTTGGGTTGAATTATATTGTTAGTTTTCTTGAAATTCTTGAATGTTAGGGTTAGAATTCCTTGAATGTTAGTGAAAAATTGATATGTGAACTTTAGTTTAGGTGTTTAGGTTATGAACCTTAATTAGTTTAGGTTGATATATATATGCTTGCTATTAGTTTGTGAACCTAATTAGTTTAAGTTATGAACCTTATATTGTTAGTTTTAGGTTATAATCTTGAATTAGTTTTCAACTTTAGGTTCTTGAAGGTAAGTTTTTTGAAGTTAAGTTTTTTTAATGTTGTTAGTTTATATTGTTAGTTTTGGGTTATAATTTGAATTAGTTTTCATCTTTAGGTTAGTGTTAGTTTTGAATTTAGGTTAAAGTTAGATTTTTTTGCTATTAGTTTTAAATTTAGGTAATTAGTCTTAGTTTTGAATCCTTAATTGATTGTTATATAAATCTTAGTTTTTGATTCATATTTAATTATTTTTTTGCTATTAGTTTTGAATATAGGTAATGTTTAATTTTTTAAGCTATTAGTTATCAATTTAGGTTTGTGTTAGTTTATTACATTAATATTAGTTTGTGAACCTTGAATAATGCTTGGTAGTTTAGGTTAGTCTTGTGAACTTTAGTTTAGGTTAGTCTTGTGAACCTTTATTTAGGTTAATGCTTGCTATTAATTTTGAATTTAGGTTAAAGTTAGATGTTCTTGCTATTAGTTTTCACTTTAGGTTAGTGTTAGTTTTAAATCTTTAATTGATTGTTATATGAATCTTAGTTTTTGGTTAATGTTTGATTTTTTTTTTTGCTATTAGTTATTAATTTAGGTTAGTGTTAGTTTATTACATTGTTAGTTTTTGAACCTTGAATAATGCTTGCTAGTTTAGGTTAGTCTTGTAAACCTTAGTTTAGGTTAGTCTTGTGAACCTAAGTTTATGTTAGTCTTGTAAGTTATGTGAAAAAATGAGTGTATGTAAGTGTTATTGTTAGAAAAATGAGGATTTGAAGTTCAAACTGAAGTATTAAGAGGTGAAATTGGTGAGTAATTTATGAACATATTGTATTAGGTAATTTTTCATGGAGAAAAAATACTTTCAAAATTTAACCGGATTGATAAATTTTTAGTTTAGTTAGAATAATGAGAAATTCGGATAAGCTTTTGAAAAGTTGTGAATGAGAAGTAACTTGTGAATGTGTTTTGATTTAGTTGAAATAGTGTTAAAGTTGTGTGAGTTATGTAAAAAATTGAGTGTATGTAAGTGTTATTGTTAGGAAAATAAGGATTTGAAGTTCAAATTGAAGTATTAAGAGGTGAAAGTAGTGTAATTTGTGAAGATATTGTATTAGACAATTTTTCATGGAGAAAAAATACTTTCAAAATTCAACTGGATTGATAAATTTTTAGTTTAGTTAGAATAATAATAAATTCGTGTAAGCTTGTGAAAAATAATGAATGAGAAGTAACTTGTGAATGTGTTTTGATTTAGTTGGAATAATGTGAAAGTTGTGTGAGTTATGTGGTAATTTGAGTGTATGTAAGTGTTATTGTTAAAAAAATAAGGATTTGTAGTTCAAATTAAAGAATTAAGAGGTGAAAGTAGTGTAATTTGTGAAGATATTGTATTAGGTAATTTTTCATGGAGAAAAAAATACTTTTAGAATTTTACTAGATTGATAAATTTTTAGTTTAGTTAGAATAATGAGAAATTCGTGTAAGCTTGTGAAAAGTTATGAATGAGAAGTAACTTGTGAATGTGTTTTGATTTAATTGGAATAGTGTGAAAGTTGTGTGAGTTATGTGGTAATTTGAGTATATATAAGTGTTATTTTGAGAAAAATGAAGATTTGTAGTTCAAATTGAAGTATTAAGAGGTAAAAGTAGTGTAATTTGTGAAGATATTATATTAGGTGATTTTTCATGAAGAAAAAATACTTTCAAAATTCTACCGGATTGATAAATGTTTAGGTTAGTTAGAATAATGAGAAATTCGTGTAAGCTTTTGAAAAGTTGTGAATGAGAAGTAACTTGTGAATGTGTTTTGGTTTAGTTGGAATAGTGTGAAAGTTGTGTGAGTTATGTGGTAATTTGAGTGTATGTAAGTGTTATTGTTAGAAAAATGAGGATTTGAAGTTCAAATTGAAGTATTAAGAGGTGAAATTAGTGAGTAATTTGTGAAGATATTGTATTAAGTAATTTTTCATAGAGAAAAACACTTTCAAAATCCAATCGGATTGATAAATTTTTAGTTTAGTTGAAATAAAATTTGTGTAAGCTTGTTGAAAGTTGTGAATGAGAAGTAACTTGTGAATTTGCTTGTAAATGTGTTTTGGTTTAGTTGAAATAATACGAAAGTTGTGCTAAGTTATGTAAAATTTTGAGTGTATGTAAGTGTTGTTGTTTGGAAAATGAGAATTTGGAGTTGAAATTAAAGTACTAAGAGATAAAATTAGAGAGTAATTTATTGGAATAATGTGAAAGTTGTATAAGCTTGTGAAAAGTTATGAATGAGAAGGAACTTGTGAATTTGATTGAGGCAATTTGATTGTAATCTTGACTCTTTTTTTCAAATACTATGCAACTTATCAAAATCCATATTGTTGTAGTTCAAACAAACGCTAAATCAACTTCTTTTATCTTGCATTCATATTGTGACACTTAATTCATAATCTTGAACTTCTTTTAAGTTTTAAAACACTTTGTAGGTTCTTTTGGTGGATCTTTTATCTGTTTAATGAATATTTTACTTCATATTTAGTTTCTTGTTGATGTTGTAGTAGCTTAATGAATATTGTGGCAACAATTAGTATTGATTTGAGCTGTATTTGAATTAGTTTTGTAAAATGACAGTAGTGCATATTGACATGCAGGTTTCTGCATCTGGAAAAAATGCAGCGAAGCGACGGACAAGGACTCTTTTGTCCGTCGCTTTTCTTTTTTTTTTTAATTTTTTTTTAGAAAAAGCGATAGACATGGACTATTTTATCCATCGCTTTTCTGGAATTTTTTTTAGAAAAAGCGACGGACATCGTCGCTTTTCTGAAGAAAGTAAAAAAAAAGTAAAAAATCATGTTGCGTCTCTGTCCATTATTTTTAAAGCGATGCTGTCTGTCGCTTTTGGAAAAGCGACTGACCACTTTCCCACGAAAGTTAGTCCATCTCTTTTGGCCAAAAAAGCGACGGACAACGTCTCTTTTGACCGTCTCTTTTTTTTTAGTAGTGATATGACATTAACAAAATAAGACTTGATAAATAAATCAAAATCATATGCGGATCCATCTAAGTGAGAGTAATAATAAGTGTAAACAATAATAAAGTGAATATGAGGATGGAGAATAAGAACGTTCAAATTAGACCTTATGCCGAATCTACTCTTGTTGTTGTTGATGATTAATATGAGAATTACTTGAATTTCAGGCCCAATTCCTGTTGCTATATTCGTCTATTTCGGAGAGAGGCTGACTCGGAATAATAGTGTGTTTGGGCGGGTTGCCCAACAGAAAATATGCGGAGGGTTGGAAGTCCATTAGACTTGTTTGTGTCATGCCTCCGAGCCTACACCTTGGACAGGATCGACACCCGAAGCCACCTAGTTGATCTAGCATATCCTTGGTCCTGCATGCTACTAAGATAACTGACTAAGTAAGCAGAAGCTCTGAAAAGCATAAGTTAGAATTAAGCTTTGAAAATAAAACAAAATAAGCTTTCATAAACTGAGATATAAAGTAAACTGAAAATCTAGATACAACTAATCTAACTGAAATGACTAACTGTCTAATGAAGCCTCTATATAACTGAACTGAACAATGTCTACGGAGACAAGGCCCCCTATTTATTTTATTCGAATAAATTGAGCTACTAAACTGCTGAGCTAAACTAGACAAAGCTAAGTCTTCTGAATGTAAGGAGGACTCACCACAAGCTGAGGAGACGAGATCTAATGAAGTGCCTACTGACGGATCTGAGTACACGAATCTGCATCATAAAATAATACAGTGTCAAATGGTGTAAGTACATGGAATCAACTGTATGTAAAATTGCTAAAATAAAATAACAATACTTTCTGATATAACTGTATAACTGAAGATGAGTATGATAAACATCAAGATCATAAAATAATTGAACATTGAAATGTAAGGCATTCTAATTATCTCAACCAAAAATGCAACTGAAAGACAAAATTATAAACTGAACAACTAATAAACTGCATAACTGAATAATGAATAAAATTATATGTAATGCATCATAAAACATGTTTAGAAGCTGGTGATCGTGTGACATAAATCATACTATCTAAAAATACTAAGTTTTCTATTTTGGAGAGTTTCTAATAACCGACATACATCACGTGAGCTCATGATGTCCAATCTCTAACACAATTGGAGAAGCTGTCTTATGCCTTGCTAGGACATAAAACCTAATTGAACTGTGGATCCATACTGAGCCCTTACCAGGGGCTTAAAGAGGAGTTGTCCACTACTAATGGCGCAATCCTATCCTACGCTGCCTACCTAGTTTCAGGACATATGTTATATGAATCCAATACCCTTCTCGGTTGACATAATCCTCCCAAGATCTATATATATGCTCATAATATAACCTTTCTAAGGTAAATTAAAATCATGCTAGTGAGCCTTGTGCTCTAAATCATATAACATGTTGCTAGTGAGCCTTGTGCTTTAAATCATATGAACATGCTGCTAGTGAGCCTTGTGCTAGAAATTATATGAAAATACTATTGGTGAGTCTTGTGCTCTATTTTATCTGAAAATATTATTGTTTGAGCTTTGTGCTCTAAATCATTATGAAACATGCTAAACTGAATTTTCAAGATAAGAAAATATTATTTTCTTTCTGAAACATATTAATATGCAAAGAAATGATTCATAAAATTTCATAAGGTAAACTTTCGAAATCATAAATTAGTTTTTCATAAAGACATGAGGTAACTGTTGTGAATCATGAGATATATTCCACAATATTTGAAATAGACTTTATGAACATAAATAGGATATACAATCATAAAGTGAGTTCGATCCCTGAAGAATCTTACTATTTTCACGAAGATTCAAGAAGTATCATCAAGAGATAGAGAAAACTAGTTTTAGGATTCAATTTTAAACTCCTAGCTTGATGAATGAAACTAACTTGAAATCATGTTTGTGGTAAAGAACAAAGTTTCCTTACTAAAGGTTAGCCTTACATACCTAAGAGACTAAAGAACTTTGGTGAGAACTGTTAGATTTCCTTTCCTAGTGCTTTAGAGAGGAGTTCTTAAAACCCTTGAGGTTCTGAGAGAAGAGAGAAACTTGAACAATGAATATTCTGAGTGTTTTTATGCTTTGGGAGGGTTTTAAGTCGTGGGTACTGATTTCATAAAAAAGGTAGGACAAAAAAAACCTTAATGAAATAAAGTGGAATTTTTTTTCTCGTTAGGACAAGCCTCAACGCGCTGCACTGCACATAACATTGGTTGGGCGGTGCACCATGGACCCCAGTATGGTGGCAGAGGTAATTTTCACCTCTCTAAAGATCAGAGACATGTGTGGCGCATTGGCCATAGTATTGGCTTGCAAATGTGTTGCTTAATGCGACGTCTAGGCTTGGTACACGCCCAAATTTTTGTCTAAGTCTCAAAACTTATTATGAATGGTTTCTAATCTATCTACGGGTCAAGTAACTTGATTTCTATGCTCTAACATGCGTATAGGATAACTTAAACATGCATCGAGATGCGAGGTATTATAGTTTGGATATCACATATAACAAACAAGAGACATTAATTAGCAAATAAACTCTTACCATTATATGAAAGCTAAAAATAAAATGGAAAAAGAGGCATGTTCATTTAACACGAAAGGAAATCAAACAAAACCATCAAACTTGCATATATCCATGTCTTAACAACAAGTGATGGCATAATCTTTAATCGTCTTTAATGAATTTAGAGATCAAGCATACTACTGATACTTACCATGATATTAAAAGGGATATGTTTATTGTTAATGCCTAGAAAGACCTTTGAGAGCTTCTACTCACTGATTTGAGGGTCAATTTTTCTAGGGTTACGTTGGGGAAATGGGGGCGACTTTAAGGAGAGTATAGAGTTTGGGTGTTTTGCTGAACAAATGGAAATAGAAGAGGAGTATTGGAGGTGTTTAATTGAAGGAATGGGTCGGGTTGCCATGATTTTGGACCTGTTTTGTTGGGTTTGACCTGGAAAAAAAAAGATCGGGAAGGGGACCAAATTGGGTTTTGAAATGGTCATTTTGGAATTTAAGAAATAGTCAACATATTAACGAAATGACCAAATCAAATTTGAGGCAAAATTGAGATGAATTAGTTATCTAATTAATCAATAAAGCTTCTTAATTTAATAAAGTAGTTACCTTGAAAAATGGATTTATTATGTTAATCAATTTTCAACTTCCCCAACTTTTATAAACATAAGCACACGCTTATATATATATATATATATATATATATATATATTATTATTATTATTAAAAAAATGGTAAGATTGGCTCGAAAGTGATTTGTAAAATATATTTTTAACTTTGGAAAATGATTATTTCAAATTATTTGAAATTGAAGAAGCTCAACAATTAATAAAATTATACAGGGCTAAAATTGGGTGTCAACAAATGCCCCTTCCTTTGGATAAGGTTGGTGAAAGATATCCTGGGCAAAGGAAGACGAATCCAATTTTGTCCGACCACTATTCATCTTTTGGCAAAGGTTATTGGTATGAATTTTAGGAATTATGACCGAACTCTGATATCGAATTTCCTATATATCTCAAGTTAAATGAGAATGCAAGCCACTTGTAGTTCAAGATGCTTGATTTACGTATGATTTTGAAAGTTTTCAAAAGTTATCTTGATATCAGATTATGGAGAGACCGGAGAGCTTGTGGGTGAAAAGGATTATAAGAATTCTTGGAAGGCAACCAAGTATATTCAACATCAAGCTCGCCTACATATCCTAGAACTTGGAGAATTAGTCTGCTTGTAGTTCGACTCAATCGGTTGAAAAGCATTCCTTATGTGGAAATAACCTTTGAGGTTTGAGATGGATGACAAATAATTTGAGGATGAAATAGAGTTTTACAACCTCTTACTATGAATGTGACGCAGTTCACATCTATAAATAAGAATTTACATGAACATAATCTCCAAAACTCTAGGTGCATTATCACCCGAATTTGAAAAGTGATGGATATTGCTTTCAATGTGTGTTTAGAAATTACATTGGATGCGAAACTGAAAATTATTAAAACAAAAGGAATAACCCGCATGCCTTCTCACATGGGTATGGTTTGATTGTGGTGGTAGTCAGATTGGACTTGTATATATGTTAGAGTTTATAAATCAAGTTACTTGATCCGTTGATCGATTAGAAATCAATCTGAATAAGTTTCATAACTTAGATAGAATTCCAGACGGGCATGCAGGCCGGGGCTATGGCCACCACGCAGCCCAAGTGCCCAAACTTCAGAGAGTGAAGTTTAGCAGATCGAGGCTATAGACATTGCGCCACCCCACTGCGTAAACTTTAGAGAAGCAAAAAATTACAGGTTGGGGCTATGGCCAGCGTGGCGCCCTAAGGCCATCCCCACTGATTTTTTTCTTTTCTCATTTCATTTTATTTAGGGTGTTTTCGTCCTACCCCTAATATGTAATCCCTACCCGCAACTTAAAACCCCTCCTACTACAAAACAAAAACACTTAGGAAAAATACCATATTAATCCTCTCCTCTCCTAGAACCTCAAGAGTTTTAAGAACTACTCTCCAAAGCTCTAGAGAAGGAAATCTCTCATTTATTCTTCAGGGTTCTAGCTAATCCAAGGTATGTAAGGCTAATCTTCAGAGTGGGAACCCTATTCTTTCCCACAAGCATGTTTTGATTTAAGTTTCATTCATGAATAAAGTTAGGGTTTTTTAGTTGAATCCTAGAATCTTAGTTTCTTTATCTTTTGATGGAAATCCTTGAATCCCCATGAAATTGGTAGAAATCTTAGAAATTGAATTTATCTATTGATTGTATGTCCTATTTGTTTTCATGGAGCCTATTTCAAATGTTATGAAATCTATCTCATGTTTCACAGAAGTCATCTGATACTTTTATGAAAGCTATTTTATGAATTGAAAGTCTACTTCATATAAGTTTACAAATTACTCTTATGCATGTTTTGGTAGAAAAATGTCTTTTTATCATAAAAACTCAAACTAGTATATATTCTGAAGATTTAGAGCTAAGGTTCATCAGCAGTATATCTCAGATGATTTAGAGTCAAGGCTCACAAGAAGTATTTTCAAATGCTATAGTGTAATGACCCTCCAAGTCATTTTCCTATTTTTCATACTTTTTCTGTGTTTCGAGCTTTCCCTCAGCGGCTACAGGTCATTTATGAGTTACTGAGATTGACGGTTAGTGCCCGGGCCATTTGTTAAGTCGTTATGGCCATTTTCCTATTTTAGAACTTGAACTTAAAAAGTTCTTTGACTTTGGTCAACTTTCTTGGTAAAAGCACTCTAAATTCTTACAGTCCTGTTGGCTTCAAAATGGAGATTTTGGTCTAGTGAGACCCTTGGTCTGGGTCTGAGTGCCTTCGATTTGGCTTTGTGTTATTTTCTGTGTTATTAAGCCAGTTTGGCTTATGGGGTTGACTTTGGTCAATATTCGGAGAAGATAGTCTCGGATGGAGTTTTCGTCAATGCTGTTAGCTCTGAAATATTGACTTTAGGCTAGGGGAACCTTTGGTTTGGGTCCCAAGGCTTCTGGACTCATTTTTAGCCCTTGGTTTTCGTTTTGGTTAAGGTTGGCCTATAGTTGGTTTCGGGCGTGGGGCTCACTTTTTGTTAAACCAACCTCCGTTGGAATTTTTGTCGATTCCGTTGAGTCCAGATTGGCATTTTTAGTTGAATATCTCAGCTCATTTTTGTTCACAGGACCTCGAATGCATTCTCAGGGGTCCATCCATTTCAAGGTTGGCTAAAAACTTGGCTGTTGCAGCAGCTGTTGCTGGTATGGCGCCATGGCGGGCGCCTGGCCGCACCTGCACTGATGCTCTTGATCTGGCTTATGTGCGCCTACGGTGCTTTGGGTGCTATGGCACAGTCGCCCCCGCGGCGTCTGGGTGCTGTGGCATGTCTGCGCCTGTGCATGCATAGGCGCCCCTGCGCTTGGGCGCTGACAGTTATAAGCTGCCCCCTCCATTGAAATTTCATTTCATCCCAACTCCTTTGCAACTCTTTTTCCTCCATAAACTTGAGCTCCAACCTCCAAATTCAACTCCAGCTTTCCGTAGGCGTGGTGGTGATTGTTGTTCCTGTCCTTTGTCATTTCTTGCCTCCAAAGTGGTACATTTTCGCCTTTGAAAATCCTTAATCCTCCATTTTTGGTTTCTCTTGAACTAGTAAGACTTCGGGGCTATTTTGAGTCCTGAAATGAGTTCTATTCGAGCTCAATTTTTGGGTAGGGGTTCTTTAACCCGTCATAAACATAATTGTGAGTTTTGTTTTCTACTTCATCGCATGGGCCCCGAGGGTCATTTTTCGACTCGATTTCCAGCCTAATTTTCTGTATAGTAATATGGGTGTCATTCTTCTCGTCATGACACCTAGATTATATTCTTAATAGCGCGGCAGCTTTCTGAGGCTGTTCGAAAGGGTAAGGCACACGAGTGATAGTTCATGTTTGCGGTTCGACCCTGAGGTAGGTTACAGTTTATTTTCCTAGACTGAGTTTAGCTAGATTTTATATTATATATGTTACTGGAATGTTAGGTTAGACTCTAGGTAGAATTAGGCTTAAATCATGTTATTTGTATTATTTTGGCCAGTTTGGATCATAGATTAGAATTATTCATTATCCTTAGTCTAGGAGCCATAGCATTGTTATGCCTATCATAGAGTCCTTAGCATGCTTTTAGGAGGTTTTAGAGGTAGTGCGGTTGCTTTTAGCTGTTTTCGTAATTATTTTTCGTTCTTTCTGTTTAATTTCATCATTGTGCATAACTGTGGGCCCGAGGCCATAGCTTGGATTTAGACGGAGGTTCCAAGTCAGTTCTCTTGATTTGAGGGTATTTTTTCCCTGTTTTCCCTGTTGTGTGCTATATATTTTAAACGTGGAAATTTACATGCTCATTCTGCATTCTCATGCCATCGGTGTAGAAAGGAATGATTTTTGAGGTTCTAGTTCCAGACTTGAGATTTAATATAGTTACTATGATTTTTGGACCTTAAAGGAAATTATTTTTGTTTTACTATTGGTTTTGGAAAGAAAAGGCAAACACTATTTTTATATCGGTCCGAGGGACATTTTCAGACCTTTTCTCCATTTATTTTTCGGTTGATGAATCTGATGATCGATTCTGGGTGCCTTCGTATGTTGATGAGTCCGATGTTAAATTCTGGGTGCTCGATGCGATATTCCGTGTGTTACATTTATATATGCATGCATCACATTATCTCCCTTCGCATTGCATTGGCTTATATTTGGATTGTCGATTTCATGGCTTAATTTTGTTGTTATGTTCCTTCTTGTTGGTTCAGTTAGTTCATTTTCCAGTTTTATAACTATATTTAGGTGGATCCCTGTAGTTAGCTTACTTTCCTGTAATTTATATCATATATTATCTTTCTGCGCTCGGTCGGTCAATGATGCTTACTGGGTACCCATTGTTTTGGTACTCATACTACACTCTGCATCTTTTTTTTTCTGAAGCTGCACCTAGTACGAGCCACCCTCATTGATCCTCCCTTTGTTTGAGGCATGTTGCAGTTCAGATCGCGATGAGCTCCCAACACCTTGGAAACTTTACATGCTTTTCATCTTGTATTTCTGTCTATATTTTGTATTTTGGATAGATAGAGTCTGTTGTATAGCTTCTCCATACTTTAGTCGCTCTTGCACCGGTGACACCAGGTCGGGTTGGTTCTCGTGAATGTTTGTCTTATTGGTCACTTTAGGGCCATCTTTTGTATATTTAGTACAGTTAGTATGTATATATGCTATTGGCCCTCTCCCTTATTTATGTCTTCCACTTTTTCTTACTTTAACTGCTTCTGTTGTCTTATGCATTGTTGGGTTTGGCTTACCTACTGGGGGGGGTTATGTAGGCGCCATTATGACCCGGTTTTGGGTCATGACAGAGTGGTATCATAGTACTAGGTTCACCAGTTTCGCTAGTACAAGAGCAAAGTGTCTAGTAGAGTTTCGCGGATCGGTACGATGACGTCTATATCCAATCTGAAAGAGTCTATCGAACATTCTTAGGAAAGAGTTCATCTTGTTGATTCCTTATCGTGCTTTCTTGACTTCATCAATTTGTAAGTATCTTTGTTTCGCTCTTTCTCAGATGGTTCGAACAAGATCTGCCGCGGGTGAAGATGAGACCTCTGCACCTGCAGTTAGAGCCCCAACTAGGGGACAGGATAGAGTTCGACCTAGAGGTCGAGGTGGGGGATAGGCTGCGGTGCCAGTTTGGGCCCAGGCTAGACTATCATCACCAGAGCCTGAGGATAGGGTTGAAGAGGTTCAGTATGAGCCGGAGGATGTGGGGCCAGCCTAGGATCCGACAGGTTTCATGGCTACTCTAGTGCTCCATGACACTTTAGTTCAGTTACTTGGGTTTCTTGAGGGTATGACTCCACCAACAGCTTCACCAGGTACTCCGATTAGTTCTCAGGTTAGATATGAGGTTCAGACTTCAGCCCAGGCAGCGACTTAGGGTTTAGGAGCGCATCCTGCTAAATGGCTCCCAGATTAGAGGTATTGTCAATCCCTACAGTTGCTCTACCTATTCCAGTCGGGCCCATCATGTCTTCTGAGGAGCAAAAGATGCCTTGTAGGTTTCTGAGATTAGGTCCTCTGAGGTTTTCAAGTGCTTCTAGGGAGGATGCACATGAGTTTCTGACTAGTTGCCAGGAGAGATTGCATAATTTGGTATTAGTCGAGTTGCATGGAGCAGATTACACTGCATTTAATCTGGATGGTCCAGCAAAATAGTAGTGGAGGTCATATGTAGCTTGCAGACCAGCCGAGTCACCTTCACTTACTTGGGCATAGTTCTCTACAACTTTTATGGAGAAGTATGTACCATGTAGCATGAGGGAGCATTTGATTGATCAATTTGTTGGGTTGGAGATGGGCTCCATGTATGTTTCTGAGAATGAGGTTCGCTTCCACCAGTTGGCTAGGCATGCCACTATGATTTAGTCCATCGAGCATGAGAGGGTGCGTCGCTTTGTTTGAGGATTGACTTTCCACCTTCGCTTGGATACAGAGCGTATGGTAGCTTCAGGCCAGTCCTTTCTGGAGGTAGTAGACCATGCCCGCACTATTGAGGACATACTTCACGAGGCCCAAGGGGGCAGCGATAAGAGGCCCCTCCATCAGGGCAGTTTCTGTGGTTCATAAGCCCATGGTAGAGGCCACTTTAGTAGGGGTCAGCATTAGCAATGCTCCAGATGAGCCGGCCTATTTAGGCGGCATTATAGATTGCTAAGGGTCAGAGTAGCCAGAGTATTGTTCCTGCTCCACGTGGTGTTCATTCGGGGTCCATAGGTCATGGTTGTCATTCTTATTCAGTTGGGTCTTCACAGTAGGGAATATTCGGCCGGGGTTGTTATGAGTGTGGTGAGATAGGCCACTTTGCTAGAGAGTGCCCATTGGTATTACACTAGAGGCGACAGGATCAGACAGGTAAGGCCCCCAAGGCTCCAGCACCACCAGTCAGAGGCGGTGCACAGGGTAGTAGGGGTGGTCCTTAGGGTACTAAAGGTGGTCCTCAGTCTGGTAGATCAGGTGGTCGTTGTGGCTGAGGCCACATGTATGCAATTTAGAGTTGGATAGAGGCCAAGCTTCAGATGCTGTCATCAAGGTACATTCTACGTTTGTCATCAGTCTACTTCTACTTTGTTTGATTAGGGGTCTACTTTTTCCTATTAACTGCTTATTATGCTACTCATCTAGAGTCTTCTTGTGAGTCATTGCCTACACCCTTGCGTGTATCTACCCCAGTAGGAGATTCTCTAATAGTGGATCAGGTGTATCGGGCTTGTGTGGTGACTATCCTGGGATACGAAACATGGGTAGACTTTGTTGTACTTGATATGGTTGATTTCGATATGATCTTAAGCATGGATTGGTTGTCTCCTTACCATGCAGTCTTGGATTGCTTCGCCAAGACTGTTACTCTACGAATGCCTGGTATCCCTCCTATAATATAGAAGGGTATCGATAGCCACATACTGAGGGAGTTATATCCTTTCTTAGTGCCCAACGATTGGTTAGGAAGGGGTGCTTATCCTATCTTGCCTACGTCCATTATACTAGTGCCACCACACCTACTCTTGAGTCAGTTCCTATGGTTTGCAAGTATTCAGATGTGTTTCTTTCTGATCTTCTGGGTCTTTCTCCTGATTGTGACATTGACTTTGGTATTGATGTTGAGACGGACACTCAATCTATTTCTATTTTTCCATATCGAATGACACCAACTCAGTTGAGGGAGCTTAAGGATCAGCTCCAGGATCTGTTGAGTAGAGGGTTCATCAGGCCTAGTGTGTCTCCGAGGGGTGCTCCAGTTCTGTTTGTGAAGAAGAAGGACGGGTCCATGCGTATCTGTTTTGACTACAGACAGTTGAATAAGGTGACAGTGAAGAACAAATATCCGCTGCCATGTATTGATGATTTGTTTGACTAGCTACAGTGGGCAGCGGTGTTCTCTAAGATTACTTGTGGTCCAGCTATCACCAATTGAGGATCAGGGTTGTGGACATCCTTAAGACTGAATTTAGGACTTGCTACGGCCATTATGAGTTCCTAGTCATGTCTTTTTGGTTGACTTATGCCCCAGCAATACTTATGGAGGTGATGAACCGTGTGTTCAGTGCCCACTTAGAGTCATTTGTGATTGTGTTCATCAACGATATTCTGACGTATTCGAGGAGTAGAGAGGAGCATGAGAAACATCTTAGAGTTGTACTTCAGACATTGTGAGACCATCAGTTATATGTCAAATTCACTAAGTGCGAGTTTTGTCTTGAGTCTGTGGCATTCCTGGGGCACGTGGTGTCCAAGGATAGGATAATGGTGGATCCAACAAAGAATGCAACAGTTCGTAATTGGGCTAGGCCTACTTCTCTTATCGAGGTTCACAGTTTCATCAGATTGGCTGGTATCACAGATGGTTCGTGGAGGGGTTTTCTTCTATTGCAGCTTCATTGACTAGATTGACTCATAAGAATGTTCCCTTTCAGTGGTCAGATGAGTGTGAGGTAAGCTTTTTGAAGCTCAAGGCCTTGTTGACTTCAGCTCCGATTCTTACTATTTTGGTCGAGGGTCAGGGGTTTACCGTATATTGTGATGCTTCAGGTATTGGTTTGGGTTGTGTATTGATGCAACAAGGCTGAGTTATTTCTTATGCTTCCAGACAATTGAAGGTTCACGAGAGGAACTACCCCACATATGACTTGGAGTTGGCAACGATAGTCTTCGTGTTGAGGATCTGGAGGCATTATCTTTATGGCATGCATTGTGAGATCTTCAGTGTCCATCATAGTCTTTAGTACATTTTCATCCAGAAGGATCTAAATTTGAGGTAGCGTAGGTGGTTGGAGTTACTGAAGGACTATGACATCTCTATCCTTTATCATTCGGGCAAGGGATGAACGCTCAAATCGTATTTCCCAAAGTTGGAGGCCACGACGATCGTGTAGCAAAACAAAATTTTTAATCCCAACGAATGTCGGGGTCGTACCCAAGGGACTTGGAGTAGCTAAATAGAGATTGTATTGAGTTGAGTTCAAAGCGAGGGTAAAGGCTCAAAATAGAAAGTAAAAGGATGGGGGAATTGGGATGTTGTCACTACAATTACAATTCAATTAAAAAGCAATAAAATAGTCAAGTAATGAAAATTAATGTTTGCAACCACCAATTTTAGGATTAAAACTTGGTGAAATTACTAGACCCATGTCAAATAAGTAATTATAAGCAAGAATAAATAACACCCATACCCATTAGCTAAGCACCCATCATCAACACACCCATAGACAAGAGAATTTAGCCACTCATAGCAAGAGAGAAAGAGATACCAGCTGGGTAAGTCAAAATCTCTTCCATTAGAGCTGAATCTCAAGTTCTAGATTCAATTTGAGCACACAAGTGTTAACCAAGAGAATTAGATTGAAACCCTCTTCTCAATGGAGGTGAAAACTTAGTCTCAAAGAAAAAAGCTCTTCAGAATATTCAGGCTGAAGAAAGTTATTTACAATTGTGCCTAAATAGGCCTTTTATAGTTTCCCAAAACGTCATTAAAAATTAGGGAAAAAATGCCCTTTGGGAGGTGTGCGGCGCGACGTGCGGTTCGCATGTTGTGATGTGAGTGTCGCACACTACCTTCAGTTGAACCAGTGACTTCAGCTATCTTTGGGATATCCATGCGAAGGGGGTGCGGTTCACACTTTGGCTTGTGCGTGTCGCACGGCCACCGCATCTTCAGTCAGAATCTTCATCTTTTCCGAACACTTCACACTTCACTCCTTTTGAGCTCTTTTTGGGTCCATTTCCTTGTTTATGATCATCTATCAAAAGTACCTTCATAGATATCAATAAAGGCCATACGAACTTCTAAGTGTATTCAAAACATAGCAATAATTCATGGATATAGGCTCAATAAGTTGGTAGATTACCGACTTATCAAACCCCCAAACTTGAACTATTGCTTGTACTCAAGCAAGATACTCACAAGGCAAGGAATGAATTATGCTCTAGGATCAATCAAGGCACAAAAGACTAATCTACACTAAAAAATTAAGAAAAAAAGAATAAACAAAAGAGTCAAATAAAAGACTCAACTATGATGCACATCTCAATTTTGAACCACCACAAATTTAAGGCAATTGGTCATTTCAAAATCTTTTCCAAAAGGATATCATTTCTCATTCAAATTCAAGGGAATTTTTCCATTCAAAACAAGACATTTAAGCTTCTCAAATCATTGGCATGGACCGTCAAGGTTTGCCTCGAGATTTGCCACACAACTTGTCTCATTCATTCCTCTCAATTGAAATATATACTCTGTGTTTCGATTCGAGTGCATGATGCCACTTACCACAAGAGAGAATCCCACTAATCATTAAATTCACAAAACACGGGATTATAGGAGAACCAAGAAGACTCTCACTCTCTCAAGGAATTTCAAGTGCATACGCGTTAAACCATAGTCTTGCCCTTTATGTATATCGCCACTAATGTAGGGTTCCCAAGCTTGGAATCACCAAGGACTTGCGGGTTACGATGTTGGCTAGGGATAAGGTGAGGATATCATTTGGTTCAAGCGACTACACCTCCCTAATGCTTTTTGTTCTCATTTCGAACACCGCTCATATTTTTCTATTTCAACTTCACTTTATTTCTCCCTCTCACAACCCAAGATTTATGATTTTTATTCATGATCATTCAAACTCCTTATACCGCCTTCACTTGGTAGCACCTATTTTTGCTTTTCAATTTGCTCATTGGATTGATCTTTTGGAGTAATTTTCAATTCAAAATTAAGGTGTTACCTTGCACTTGAAGTGCACTTGTTTTCTTCTCCTTGTTTGATCACATGCACCCCCAAAATTAGGCATTTGCCTATGTTATATTTTGTTTCCCCCCCAAACTTAGGATTTTAGCCTACATTTCATTTTCAAGCAATTAGGGAGGATGGGTGCCAAAATAGAGGTTCCAAAAAGGCCAGGTGTTAACAAGGTGCCAAAGAACGGTCACAAGCTCAAAGGGGTTCACTAGGATTTGATGTCATGGGAAGTCATTTGGGTTAAATGGCTATCAAAGAGGGCCTAAGGTCATCTTCCAAGCTCGGTCACACCTAGAATAAAGGTAAAGCCTCACCACACAAGGCATCATGCCACAAGACCTCTTTCATTAGTCTCACAATCAATTGGGGCAAATAATTTTTGACAAGCTATTCCGAGTTCATTACACACTCGTTTGTGAGTCATTCAAGCCAAAGAAAGAGTGTGCAAGTCATGACAAGAGAATGCTTTTCCTCAAAAATTTATTTCCCTTCTTCCTTTTATTTTCAAACCAATTTGCCATTTGCCAAGAGAAATTTTTTGGTGGGCCCATTTTGAGACAAACAAATGCGGACTCAATTCTAAACTAAAACTTGACATTTTCCCTTAAGAAAGTCGCCTCTCAATCTATCATAGGGAAACACCAACCCGATTCAACACACAAAAATAAAAGAGAAGAAAAAGAAAATAATCAGAACTCTTGTTCCTTGGGAAAGAACCGTGGTATTAAGAAAACCCTAGGAGTTTATTTCTAAACTACTATTAACAAGGCGATATCTGAATTGCGCGCTCATGATTCATTCAAAACAAACTTCGAAATAGGCCTTTAGCGCATTTGCAAAGCACTAGTAGTAAGACAATGGAGCATGTAAGATCAACCCGACAACACAATCTCAATCAACAAAAATCTAGCCCAACAAGGGCACAAATAAGCTCAAGGTAAAATCAAAACATAAAAACAAAACGTAATCTAAAGGCTCGGCGAGGGCAATAAACATCACAATCATCCAAATATGCCCGACAAGGGCAATAAAATATCTTAAGCCCACTCACGAGCACCAACAAAAGAAAGTAAAACCACCCCCTCTCCATAAAAGGAGCATTGCCATCAATACTCATAGTGCAATGGGAATAAAGGGTGGAACTCCCTGTAGGACTAGGCCTCATCATCATCATTATCATCAGCTGCTTTCTCATCAGTATTCCTTCCGCTCGTGCCAGCACCACCCTTTCGGGTATCCATAGAAAGTGTGGAGTCAGGGAGAACCCACTGGAAGTCAGGGTTCTCATCGTCCTCTAACTCATGATCATCATTTCCAGGAAACTCCTCATCCTCATACGCTGCAAATAGGTTATCTAAGGTTTCAAGAATGGAACGAGGTGGAGGTAAGATGGTTAGATCTGTCTCGCTCACATGTGCTTTTCCTTTCTCCTTGCCCATGTCTTTCTAGAGGGTCTTGAGAGATTTATCACACTCGGCCACCCATTTGCGCAGATTAAGAACGCTTTTCACAACTTTTTTCATGGCCCACTTGACTGCCCTTTCAATCAAACCTGGTAGATCATTTGACAAATCCCTCAATTGCCTCTCATGATTGTATATTTTGTCGACCATGTCTTGGAGGCCAATGTTAGACAGTGGCCCTCTGGGTATAGTGGTTGGAGGTGTGTGTGCTTCTGCAGCAGAAGGAGACAGAGGAGAGGTATGTATTTCAGCATCAGCGTCATCATCCTCGACTTCCATTAATGCCTCTTCCCTATGCCTTTTGAATCGAAGGGCATCCCGGTCAGTCTTTTTATCAAGATCCAATACACCAATGGCCAGAGTAGGAGTATCACAATCAAAGAAAGGAATACCAGCTTGCACACAAAGTTTGCTAATTAACACCGAAAAAGGAAATGCATCACCACTCATTCGAGATTTCCTCTTTATCACTAAGGAAATGACCTCACCCACATTGATATGATCTCCTACAATGATTGCAGCTACCAGTATGGCTCCATCATGCCATATTTGATGAACGCTCAAATCGTATTTCCCAAAGTTGGAGGCCACGATGATCGTGTAGCAAAACAAAATTTATAATCCCAACGAGTGTCGGGGTCGTACCCAAGGGACTTGGAGTAGCTAAATAGAGATTGTATTGATTTGAGTTCAAAGCGAGAGTAAAGGCTCAAAATAGAAAGTAAAAGAATGGGGGAATTGGGATGTTGTCACTACAATCACAATTCAATTAAAAAGCAATAAAACGAAGGCGGGTGTACCAAGTTGACTAGACGACTAGGGATGTGTATCTGATGGGGCTTTAATCATGGGATAGAGTGATTATCAATTCATACTTATTCTCGCTTATTGACATAAGTAGCATTGGTCATGGGTATGGAATGTTTATCTATCGATCAACATCCATATTTTCGATGATTTCAGTTAGAACATCATCGGTTTGATCAACAAACAACCAACATTAACTTGGGGAGGTCACACTATCTCTAACTTAGACATTTAAATGGGTGATTCCATCGATAAGAGTTATTTCTAGCCTCAAATCTGAATGGAGTCCCAAATTTTCACTAGTAATTTCACATCCAAAATAATGAAATCCTTTCTCAAGCAATCACATAGTCAAGTAATGAAAATTAATGTTTGCAACCACCAATTTTAGGATTAAAACTTGGTGAAATTACTAGACCCATGTTAAATAAGTAATTATAAGCAAGAATAAATAACACCCATACCCATTAGCTAAGCACCCATCATTAACACACCCATAGACAAGAGAATTTAGCCACTCATAGCAAGAGAGAAAGAGACACCAGCTGGGTAAGTCAAAATCTCTTCCATTAGAGATGAATCTCAAGTTCTAGATTCAATTTGAGCATACAAGTGTTAACCAAGAGAATTAGATTGAAACCCTCTTCTCAATGGAGGTGAAAACTTAGTCTCAAAGCAAAAAGCTCTTCAGAATATTCAGGCTGAAGAAAGTTATTTACAATTGTGCCTAAATAGGCCTTTTATAGTTTCCCAAAACGTCATTAAAAATTAGGGAAAACATGCCCTTTGGGAGGTGTGCGGCGCGACGTGCGGTTCACATGTTGTGATGTGAGCATCGCACACTACCTTCAGTTGAACCAGTGACTTCAACTATCTTTGGGAGCTCCATGCAAAGGGGGTGTGGTTCGCACCTCGGCTTGTATGTGTCGCACGGCCACCGCATCTTCAGTCAGAATCTTCAGCTTTTCCGAATACTTCACACTTCACTCTTTTTGAGCTCTTTTTGGGTCCATTTCCTTGTTTATCATCATCTATCAAAGTACCTGCATAGACATCAATAAAGGCCATACGAACCTATAAATCTATTCAAAACATAACAATAATTCATGGATATTGGCTTAATAAGTTGGTAGATTACCGATTTATCAGTAAGGTTAATATGGTAGCGAATGCCTTGAGCTGGAAGGCAGTGAGTATGGGTAGCTTGACTTTCTTAGTGACAAAGGAGCAACCTTTAGCTTGGGACATCCAATCCTTGGCTAACAGGTTGGTTAGACTTGATATTTCTGAGCCAGGCCGTATTCTTGCTTGTGTTGAGGCTAGATCTTCCTTCTTGGAGCAGATTCAGGCACAACTATTTGATGATGTGAGGTTGAGTATCATTCATGACAAGGTATGGAGCGGTGAGGTTAGGAAGGCAACCTTAGATTTAGATGTTATTCTGAGGATCGAGGGTCGTATCTACGTTCCTAGGGTTGGTGACTTGGTTAGATTGATCTTGGAGGAGGGATATTGTTCTAGATAATCCATTCATCTCGGGAAAGCTAAGATGTATCATGACTTAAGGCAGCACTACTGGTGGTGTAGAATGAAGAGGGATATTTCATCTTTCGTGTCTAGGTGCTTGAACTGTCAGCAGGTGAAATTTGAGCACCAGAGTCAGTTTGCCATGTACATTGTAGAGATTTGATGCTATTTGGGTTATCGTGGATAGGTTACGAAGTCTGCTCACTTTTTATCAGTTCAAACTTTCTACAGTTCCGAGAGGTTGGCTCAGATCTACATTCGAGAGATTGTCCATTTGTATGGTGTGCCAGTTTTTATCATTTCTGACCATGGTACTCAGTTCATTTTGCATTTTTAGAGGTCTATTTAGAGAGATTTAGGTACTAGAGTTGAGCTTAGCACCACTTTTCATCCACAGACAGATGATCAGTTAGAGCGTACCATTCAGGTTCTAGTGGATATGTTGCAAGCTTGTGTTATTAATTTCGAGGGTCAGTGGGACCAGTGTTTAGACTTGGCAAAGTTTGCATATAATATTAGTTACAATTCCAGCATTCAGAGGGCTCCATTCGAGGCTTTGTATTGTAGGCAGTGCAGATCTCTGATGGGTTGGTTTGGTGCTTTAGAGGTTAGGCCATAAAGTACCGACTTGCTTTGTGATTCTATGGATAGAGTTCGGGTCATTCAGGAGAGATTTGACACTACCCAGAGTAGACAGAAAAGTTATGCTGACCGGATAGTTCAGGATCTAAAGTTCATGGTTGGCAATATTGTGTTCCTTCGAGTATCGCCCATGAAGGGCGTGATGAGGTTCAGGAGGAAGGGTAAGCTCAGTACTAGGTTTATTGGGCCATTTGAGATCGTTCATTGCATTGGGGAGGTTGCTTATAAGTTGGCCTTACCTCCTGCTCTTTCCAGTGTTCATCTATTTTTTCATGCCTCTATGCTGCGACGGTATATTCTGGATGAGTCTCACGTGCTTCAGTAGGATTCGGTTCAGTTGGATGAGTCTTAAGCTTTTGAGGAGGAGCCTGTTGCTATTTTGGACAGGCAGGTTAGGAAGTTAAGATCCAAGGAGATTCCATCAATTAAAGTTTAGTGGCAGCATCATCCTGTCGAAGAGGCTACTTGGGAGATTGAGACTACCATGCGGACTCGCTATTCTTTCCTTTTTTAGTCTTCAGGTACTATCTTTTATCTAACTTTTGAGAAAAAAAGTCCTTTTAGTAGTGGATGTTGTAATGACCCTCCAGGTCATTTTCATATTTTTCATGCTTTTTCTAGCATTTCGATCTTTCCCTCAATGGCTACAGGTCATTTATGACTTGTCAGGACTGCTGATTTGGTGCCCGGGCTATTCGTTAGGTCGTTACGGCCATTTCCCTATTTTGAACTTAAACTTAGAAAATCTTTGACTTTAGTCAAATTTCTTGGTAAATGCGCTCAACATCGAATTCTGATAGTTTCATTGGCTCCGAAATAGGGATTTTCATCTAGTGGGACCCTTGGTCTGGGTCTGAGGGCCTTCGATTTGTCTTTGTGTTATTTTTTATGTTTTCAATCCAGTTTGGCTTATGGGGTTGACTTTGATCAACATTCGGAGAAGACGGTCTCAGATAGAGTTTCTGTCATTGGTTTAGCTCTGGAATGTTGACATTAGGCTAGAGAGACCTTTGGTTTGGGTCCCGAGGCTTCCAGACTCATTTTTGGCCCTTGGGTTTTGTTTTGGTTAAGGTTGGCCTATAATTGAATTTGGGCATGGAGCTCACTTTTTGTTAAACCGACCTCCATTGAGACTTTTTCAATTTTATTAAGTCCAAAATGCCATTTTTTATTGAATAGCTCAACTCATTTTTGTTCGCGGGACCCCAGATACATTCCTGGGGGTCCATCCATTACAAAGTTAGCTAAAAACTTGGTTGTTGCTGGTATGGTGCCATGGCGGGCGCCTGGATGCACCTACGCTAGCCTGTGCACGCCTGCGTGCCTGCCTGGGCTTGCAGGGCAACGCTCTTTTGGCATCTTGGGTGCTATGGCACGGCTGCCCTGCAGCGCCTGGGCGCTATGGCGTGCTTTCGCTTGCGTGTGCATGGGCGCCCCTCCTCCTGGGCGCTGGCCTTTATAAGCTGCCCCCTCTATTGAAATTTCATTTCATTCCCAACTCTTTTGCAACTCATTTTTCCTCTATGAACTTGAGCTCCAACCTCCAAATTCAACTCCAGCTTTCCCCTAGGCTTGGTGGTGATTGTTGTTCCGGTCCTTGGTTGTTTCTTGCCTTCAAAGTGGTACGTTTCCGCCTTTGAAAATCCTTAAGCCTCCATTTTTTGTTTCCTTTGAACTAGTAGGACTTTGGGGCTATTTTGAGCCTCGAAATGAGTTCCATTCTCGCTTAATTTTTGGGTAGGGTTTTTAACCCATCGCGAACATAATTGTTATTTTGGTTTTCTACTTTGTTGCTGTGATGACCCCTCCAATCATCTTTGCGTTTACACATTCATTGCACTGTTAAAGCTTTCCTGTAGTGGCCCCAAGTCATTTATGGCTTGCTAGAACCGGTAGTTTGGTGCCCTGGCCGTTCATTTGGTTGTTTTGCCCGTTTTCCTATTTTAGAGCTTAAACTTAGAATATTGTTGACTTTAGTCAACATTCGTAGCTAACATTCTCAAAATTGAATTCACACAGTTTTGT
The DNA here is from genome assembly GCA_003996215.1 of Jaltomata sinuosa. NCBI lineage: Eukaryota > Viridiplantae > Streptophyta > Magnoliopsida > Solanales > Solanaceae > Jaltomata > Jaltomata sinuosa. Next base: position 1,246,023 of record QJPP01000039.1, read on the forward strand.
TAGCTCCGGAGCATTGAGTTTGGTCTAGTTGGACCTTTAGTTGAGGCCTGAGAACTTTTGGTGTGGGTTTGGTACTGTTTTCTCTGTTTTCAGGACATTTGGAGTTGAAAGCGTAACTTCGGGTGACTTTTGATGATCGGATTGTTGGATTTAAAATATGACGATTCCATCAGCTCTAGCATGTTAAGTTTAGGCTAGGAAGGTGGTTGGTTTGGGTTCCGGGTGAGCCGGACTCATTTCGAGCCTCTGGGTTCCTTTTTACTAGTGTTGACTTGGGTCAATATTTCTTTGAAATGACCTCGTATGGAAGTTTCATCGATTCTGTCAAGTCCGGAACATTGTTTACACTGTGTTAGCATTATTGGCTTTCAAATATCAGTTTTCTATTATTCCCGGAATGCCCCATCCAGTTTTCTAAAAGTTGTAGATTTTTCCAAGTTGCAGGTGCAGGTATCAGCCTCTATCACGACCGCGAACCCAGCCTCCACGATCGCGATGAAGTGACTGGGTCCCTGTTCTTCATGACCGCGTGGCTAGCCTCCGCGATCGCGGTGGTCTAGCCAGCGTGGTCCTCACAACCGCGAAGGGTCTATTGCGATCGCGATAAAGGACCCTGAGAAGTATATAAACTTCAAACTTTGTCTCTTTCACTCTTTCACTCAAATTCCTCCATTGTTAATTCTCTAAGTTTGTTCCAGCTCAGTATTTAGTCACTTTTGGGTGTTGGGTGCTATTTTCCTTGGTCCTAATCGTTTCTCCATCATAATTGGTAAGTTTTAACCGCTTTAATCCGTCAATTACCTCTTTCGATTTCTAAATTGCTTCTTATGAGGGCTGGTTTGTTTGGGCCTTTCCATTGGCCAATTCCCCCCAAAATTTGAGCATGCACCCTTTTGAGGGTAGTGATCATCATGCTCCTTTCATTTTCGGTCTCGGGGTACGAAGCCTACGGGCCCACCGGCAACTCGAACTTCAGCCCGACTAATACTATGGTGATATGGTATCGTTAAACTCATTTTAACGTTTTATTCATGAATTTGATAGCTTGATTCTCGTTCGGAGCTTCTCGGAGCAGCTCGACCTCGGATATCATTGTTCTCGTAGCTTGTCATCGAATGACAGGTAGGTTACGGTCTAAACTCTTAGACTTAGCATATATCGGGTAAAATTGTACTAGTTGACATCCTTGGGTTGGGTTATTAGGTTGGTACCACAGACCTTGACCGCTTTTCCATGATCTGTCCTATTTCTTTCCTCTGTTGTGTGTAGTATTCTTATTACTTGATATTATTACCCTTGTGGTCCTGTGAGGCCTTGTTGACTCTGGAACATAGAAGGTGGGATTATTGGAATGTCCGCGAGTCCCCGACATAGAAATATCCTTCTAGGCTGGTTATGCTTGCTGAGTAGCTTTGGGAGCCTGTGCAGGGCCGATAGGTTGTTGTGAGCTTTTGGGCGGCTATTGTGTGCTGGTCATATCATTTTTTATGCATATAAAGAGATTTTTCCCACATTTTACTATGGTTTGGCTTCGGGCCTACTGGGACTGTTTTCTTAAACTTGCATGGCCCCGGGAGTCTATTTTCGATGAAATTAGATTTGGAAATGATTTGACTTGATACGTGGATCTTCTTGAGGTAAAATAAGTTTAAATTTGGTTTTATCATGATTTTTCTACTATTGCTAGACTCAACCGGGTCGAGGTGCTAGTTGAGTTTTCTTACTGATTTGAGATCACTTTAGCCTCGGTCTGATCGAGCATTTGAGTTGACTTTCTACTGTTTTAGACCCGGCTACTCCCCGGGCACCCTTGGAGTTTTTTTTTGTGATTTCATTTACTACTTTAGTCTTGGACAGGGTATGGGCATGCATATTCGAGATTTAGCCATTGGCTTGAACCCAGACTCAATTTCAGAGGACACGTTTTGATTCTGAGTTTTAGTATGGGGTCCGGGACCTCCATGGACCTTGCCACTCCGGGCCTGAGGCTTTGGGCTGCGTGTGCCGGTGGGAGGGTATAGGATGGAGTAGAGGTATACGGACTGAGTCCTTCCATAGAACCTACTTGCTGGGCCCGATCAACACCGGAGGAGGTACATACAGAGGTTCTATTTAACCCAGAGGTTATCATGCATCATATCATTCATTGTTTGAGGTTCCACCCTTATTTTTTGTTTGTTGATTGTACTCTCCGGTAGTATGGGATGCCGATGGGTTTGGTTTCACTTGATTGCATTCGTCGGTTGTATGGGCGGCCGGGGGAATGTTGGTAGACTCTCATTATTTTATTTCAAAATTGTCCTCTGTTACGGTTATAAGTGTGGAGTTTGACTCCGCTAGGCAGTTACTTCTGGATTTGAGATTGGTATATTTTGGCTAGTTATTAATTCCTATTTTTCGAGCATGTCTACCTTCGTTCTTCTCTCCCATTCTTTATACTTGAGGTTACTGATATACCGTCCATTTTTAGAACTTATGCTTATACATACTGTTTTTGCGAGGATCCCAGGTGCGTCGTTCTTACTTTCACCTGTGCCTATTGTGTATATATTCTGCTTGCTAGCCTTGTATGTTGCTTTCTGTTGTCTTCCCTCTAGGCTAGTTCCTGCTTACCTTTTCATTGATTTCTGTGACTGTTCACCTCTATTCTATCTACTATTGCTCTTTTACCTTATATGTGCCCAGTTGGCCTATGATACCTACTGGGTACCTTATGCATCGCATTTGGTGCTCACCCTGCACACTGCATCTTCTGGTGCAAATCCTAGTGTGAGCCATTGCTGCTAGCTCATGGGAGACTCGTGCTTGGAGTATTTTGATATCCAGACTGAGGGTGAGCTCTCGGCGACCGGAGCTTGACTCTAGTTTATCTTTTGTATATTTTGTACTCTTATAGCTTCAGAAATATAATGTATATATTACTTTTGGATCCTTGTACTCCTTATGTAGATCCGACTCTTATACGCTATGATACCAGGTTTTGGGCTTGGTTTAGCTTCCTTTTTATACTTATATTACTCCTGTTATCCAGATTGTTCACCTTGTTCCCTTACTTCCGCTTATTTATTTGTTCTTCCACTTAAATTGTTAAAAAGTAGTCCATTACTAACCATTCTGGGCTACAGGGATTGGTTCACCTACTGAGGGGTTATATGTGCCATCATGACCGAGAAATCGGGTCGTAACAGCTTGGTATCAGAGCCCTAGGTTCACTAGTGTCATCAGTTGTAGAGCAAATATCTAGTAGAGTCCTACTGATCGGGGCAAAGACGTCCGTACTCAATCTTCGGGAGGCTATAGTGACATCTTAAGAAGAATTGGACTTTTCTTGTTTCTATCTCGTACGTAGTAACCTTGAAAGTTTTGGAAATCTCACTTATTCTGGTTCACTCTTCCGCAAATGGTTCGTACGAGATCTTCAGCTTCTGGCGGAGGAGAGCCTCCTGCTCCTGCACCTCCGACTCCAGCTAGGGGTCGGGGTGGTTGCAAGGGTAGAGGTAGGGGTCGTGGATGCCCCAGAGCAGTGACACCAGTTAGGGGTGCTAGGGTTGAGGTAGAGCCTAAGTATGACTACGAGCCAAAATTCACTCTAGAGTAGCAACATGTGGACCCGAGGGCAGCCCAGGTACCACCAGCTCCAGTATCAGTTTCTATGCCAGCTTCAGCCCCATCTCAGTCTTCGAATATTCAGGCTTTACTTGTTCAACTCTTGGGTATGATTGGGGAGCGTCCTTCTGAGACAGCCCAAACATCTGCTCAGGGGGCAGCCCTGGGTGTTTTTAGTTTAAGAGCATAGCCTGCTACTGCGGCTCCCTGTGCTGAGGTTTTTCCAGTCCCATCGGTTGCCCAGCCTCTTGTTGCTTGCCCTACTATGACAGAGGTGGAGCAGAAGGCCTTGGGTAGGTTTCTGAGATTGGCACCGCTGAGATTCGCTGGTACATCGGGTGAGGACCCACATGATTTCATTACCACCTTTAAGGAGATGTTGCATCATTTGGGGTTATTAGAGACTCCCGGGGTTAGTTATAGTTCATATCAGCTGGAGGGTCCAGCGAAGTTATGATGGACGACACAGGTTTCTTGCAGGCCTTCTACATCACGTCCCTTAACCTGGTCCGAGTTCTGTGAGGCCTTTATGACCAAGTTCTTGCCACAGAGCGACATTAAGCGTTGGAGGGAGGAGTTCACTAGACTTTCCTAGGATTCTATGACTGTCTTAGAGTACGAGACCCGTTTCCATCAACTTGGTCCATTTGGGGCCATGATTATGCCTACTGAGGCAGACAGGGTCCGTAGATTTGTTTGGGGTTTACGAAGGGAGTTTAGAGAGCCTGCAGAGATATTAGTTGCTAGCGGTTGGTCATTCCAGGCTATTGCAGACTATGCCCATACAATTGAGGATTTGCGTCGTCATGACATCAGGGCCAGAGATAAGAGGCCTCGACATAAGGGTGGCTACAGTAGTTCCAGGCATGGTGGTAGAGGTTCAGGTCAGTAAGGCCGGGGTTATCAGCCACAATAGCATCAGGGTCAGTCCAGTCGACCGGTTCAGGCTTCACTTCAGACTTCCGGTAGTACCCAGTTCGAGCAGGGTCAGAGCAGCCATCAGGGCTATAACGGTCAGTCTTCGAGGGGTACAACTTTGGGAGCATCAGGCCGTGGAGGCCATTTGGGTTCTTCTGGTTTATCCTGACTGAGTAGGTCATTAAGGGCTTGTTACACTTATGGTTTGGTTGGTCACTTTGCTAGAGATTGCCCCCAGCAGGGTACAGTTTAGCCGAAAGAGCCATTATGAGCAGTTCAGCCTCCGACTAGAGAGGGTGGTGGTAAGGCTAGGGGTGGTCTCCCACGTGGCAGAGCAGGTGGTAGGGATGGCGGTCATGCAGGTGGAGGTCATCGTCAGTTCTATGCGGTCCCTAGGAGACCAGATGCAGAGGCCTCAGATGCTTTGATCACATGTATGATTTCTGTATGTCGTCAGCCAACTTATGCTTTGTTTGATCCTGGATCCACTTGTTCATATATATCTTCCTACTTTCTGCCTTGTTTAGGGTTGGCTAGTGAGCCATTATCTGTTGCTGTTTCTGTTTCGACCCCAATAGGAGATTCTTAAGTAGTGGATCGGATTGTGAGATCCTGTGTGATATATGTTGGTGATTTGGAGAATTGGGATAACCTGATGATACTTGATATGTTAGACTTTGATGTGATACTGGGCATGGACTGGTTATCCCCTCACCATGCGATTTTGGATTGTTATGCCAAGATCGTTACCATAGCCGTGCCCGGTGTATCCTCAGTTGTGTGGCAGGGTTCTGTTTTCCATGCACCATCTGGGAGCATCTCCTGTCTGCGAGTTAGGAAGTTGATTTCCCATGGGTGTTTAGCTTATCTAGCATATGTTCGAGATGCTAGTGCTGACCCTTCGTCTTCTGAGTCTGTTCCTGTGGTTAGAGACTTCCTAGATGTGTTTCCTACCGACCTGCCAGGCCTTCCACCTGAGAGAGATGTTGATTTTGCTATTGAGTTAGAGTCGGGCTTCAGGCCCATTTCCATTCCCTCCCTACCGTATGTCTCCTGATTAGTTGAGAGACCTTAAGGAGCAACTCCAGGATTTGTTAGCTAAGGGGTTCATTAGACCGAGTGTGTCTCCTTGGGGTGCTCATATCCTCTTCGTGAAGAAGAAGGATGATTCGATGTGGATGTGTATTGACTATCGGTAGCTGAATAGGGTGACAGTGAAGAATAAGTATCCGATGCCCAGGATTGATGACTTATTTGATCAGCTTCAGGGTTCTGTCGTGTTTTCAAAGATTGATTTGAGTTTCGGCTACCATCAGTTGAGGATTAGGGTGGAGGACATCCCTAAGACAGCATTCAGGACATGTTATGGTCATTATGAGTTCCTGGTGATGTCTTTTGGGTTGACCAATGCCCCACAACCTTTATGGATTTGATGCATAGGGTGCTTAGCCCGTAGTTGGATATGTTCGTGATAGTATTCATTGATGACATTCTGACATACTCGAGGGGTAGGGATGAGCATGAGCAGCACCTGAGGACTGTACTTCAGATTTTGAAAGATCGTCGACTTTATGTCAAGTTCTCAAAGCGTGAGTTTTGGCTTGAGTCAGTTGCCTTCCTAGGACACGTGGTGTCTAAGGATGGGTCAGTTGCCCTTCTAGGACACGTGGTGTCTAAGGATGGGATTAGAGTTGATCCAGGTAAGATTTTTGCAGTTCGTGATTGGCCTAGACCGACTACTATTACTGAGGTCTGCAACTTTGTTGGGTTAGCCGAGTATTACAGACATTTCATTGAGGGATTTTCTTCCATAGAAGCACTTTTGACTATGCTGACTAGGAAGGATGTTCCATTTCAGTGTGTCTGATCAGTGTGAGGATAGCTTCCAGAGGCTTAAGGCCTTATTGACTTTATCTCCAGTTTTGACTTTGCTAGTTGAGGATCAGAGTTTCTCCGTGTATTGTGATGCTTCAGGGGTCGGTCTTGGTTGTGTGTCGATGAAGTAGGGTCGAGTGATAACATATGCGTCGAGGCCGCTGAAGGTTCACGAGTGCAACTACCCCACTCATGACTTAGAGTTGGCGTCGATAGTCTTCGCGCTCAAGATCTGGAGGCACTATCTATAAGGAGTTTATTGTGAGATATTCACCGACCATCATAGTCTTCAGTACATTATGAGTCAGCGCGAGCTGAACTCGAGGCAGCGGAGATGGATTGAGTTGCTGAAGGACTATGATTTCACTATTTTATACCATCTGGGCAAGGCAAATGTGGTAGCGGATGCCTTGAGTCAGAAGGCGGTGAGTATGGGCAGCCTAGTTTTACTTTCTATTTCTGAGCGACCGTTGGCCTTGAATATCCAGTCCTTGGCTAAACGTTTTGGTTAGGCTTGACTTATTGGATCCCAACAGAGTTCTTGCCAGTATTGAGGTTCGCTCTACTCTAGTTGATCAGATTTTGAGTCGACAGTTTGAGGATCAGTGTTTGTGTGACCTACATGATCAGGTAGTTCGGGGTGAGGACAGCCGGGGTACTTTGCGTTTTGATGATATTCTAAGGTTTGATGGTCAGCTTTATGTTCCGATAGTTGGTGACTTGATTCAGTTGATACTTTGCGAGGCCCATTGTTCTAGATACTCAATTCATCCTGGTGCGGCAAAGATGTATAGAGATTTGAGGCTACTTTACTGGTGGTGTGATATGAAGTAGGACGTAGCAGAGTTTGTATCTCGATGCTTAAACTGTCAGTAGGTGAAGTTCGAGCACATGAGACTGGGTGGCTTGTTGCAGCGACTTCCCATTCCTGAGTGGAAGTGGGAAGGTATTACTATTGACTTTGTTGTTGGTTTGCCTTATACTTCTCTGGGTTTTGATTCTATTTGGGTAATTGTGGATCGGCTGACTAAGTCAGCCTACTTCTTCTCGGTTTAGACTTCCTATGGTGCTGAGAGGTTAGCTCAGATCTACATTCGCGAGGTTGTTCAGTTGAACGGGGTCCCAACTTCTATTATTTCAGACCACGGCACGCAGTTCACATCTCAGTTCTGGAGGGCTATACACAGAGATTTTGGTACAGAGGTTCAGCTTAGTACCACTTTCCACCCTCAGACAGATGGCCAGTCTGAGAGGACTATTCAGGTCCTGGAGGATATCCTACGGGCTTGTGTACTTGACTTTGGGGGTTCATTGGATTATTTTGTGCCATTGGCCGAGTTTGCATATAATAATAGTTTACATTCAAGCATTAACATTTCACTGTTTGAGGCTCTATATGGTAGGCATTATCGCTGATTGGTTGATTTGACAGGTTAGAGTCCAGGCTGCAGAGTACGGATTCGCCTAGAGATTCCTTGGACCGAGTCCGTATTATTCAGGACAGACTTAGAGCAGCCCATAGTAGGTAGAAGAGGTACGCTGATCATAGACTTCGTGCCTTGGAGTTCAGTGTTGGTGACTTGGTTTTCCTTCGAGTATCTCCCGTGAAGGGTGTGATGAGGTTTGGTCGGCGGGGCAAGCTTAGCCCCAGGTTCATTGGGCCGTTTGAGATTCTATAGAAGGTTGGCAGTGTTGCCTATATGTTAGCTTTGCCTTCGATGTTTGCAGCTATTCACCCAGTTTTTCATGTCTCGATGTTGCGCCGGTATGTGCCAGATGAGTCTCACATGTTGCATTGGGATGCATTTCAGTTGGATGAGAGCTTGTCATTTGTTGAGGAGCCGGTAGCTATTCTGGCTAGAGATATCAGGAGGTTGAGATCTAGGGATATTTTGATTGTGAAAGTTCAGTGGAGGCACCGTCCGGTCGAGGAGGATACTTGGGAGATTCAGAGTGAGTTGCGTGCTCAGTATCCGCAGTTGTTTGAGCCTTCGGGTACTCCCTTCTTCTTGACTTTCGAGGACGAAAGTCTTTTTAGTAGTGGATGTTGTGATGACCACTCTGGTAATCTTCACATTTGTGCATTCATTGCACTGTTAGAGCTTTCCTGTAGTGGCCTCAAGTCATTTATGGCTTGCTGGGACTGGTAGTTCGGTGCCCTGGCCGTTCGTTTGATTGTTTTGCCCTTTTTCCTATTTTAGAGCTTAAACTTAGAATATCATTGAATTTAGTCAATATTATTAGCTAACATGCTCGGAATTGAATTTTGACAGTTCTGTTAGCTCCGGAGTGTTGAGTTTGGTCTAGTTGGACCTTTAGTTAAGGCCTGAGAACTTCCGGTGTGGGTTTGGTACTATTTTCTCTATTTTCAGGCCATTTGGAGTTGAAAGTGTAACTTCGAGTGAATTTTGATGATCAGAGTGTTAGATTCGATATCCGATGATTCCATCAGCTCCGGAATGTTGAGTTTAGGCTAGGAAGGTGGTTGGTTTGGGTTCCGGGTGAGCCGAACTCATTTTGAGCCTCTGGGTTCCATTTTGTTAGTGTTGACTTGGGTCAACATTTCTTTGAAACGACCTCGTATGGAAGTTTCATCGATTCCGTAACGTCATTTCCACTCTGTTAGCATTATTGGTTTTCAAATATTGGTTTTCGATTGTGCCCGGAATGCCCCGTCAAGTTTTCTAAAAGTTGGAGATTTTTCCAGGTTGCAGGTGTAGGCATCATCCTCTATCGCGACTGCGAGCCCAGGCTCTGCAATCGCGATGAAGTGACTGAGTCCCTGTTCTTCATGACCACGTGGCTAGCCTCCACGATCGTGGTGGTCTAGCTAGCGTGGTCCTCGCGACCGCGAGGGGTCCTTCGCAATCGCGATGAAAGACCCTGAGCAGTATATAAACTCCCAACTTCGTCTCTTTCACTCTAAAACTCGAATTCCTCCATTGTTACTGCTCTAAGCTTGTTCCAGCTCAGTATTTGGTCATTTGTGGGTGTTGGGTGCTATTTTTCCTTGGTCCTAATCGTTTCTCCATCATAATTGGTAAGTTTTAACCACTTTAATCCGTCAATTACCTCTTTTGATTCCTAAATTGCTTCTTATGAGGGCTGGTTTGTTTGAGCCTTTCCCTTGGCCAATTTACCCCAAAATTCGAGCATGCACCCTTTGAGAGTGGTGATCATCGTGCTCCTTTCATTTTTGGTCTCGGGTTGCGGGGCCCACGAGCTCTCCGGCAACCCAAACTTCAACCCGACTATTACTATGGTGATATGGGTATCGTTAGACTCGTTTTAATGTTTTATTCATGAATTTGATAGTTTGATTCTCGTTCAGAGCTTCTCGAAGCAGCTCAGCCTCGAATATCGTTATTGCCATAGCTTGTCGTCGGACGACAGGTAGGTTACGGTCTAAACTCTTAGACTTAGCATATATCGGGTAAAATTGTACTAGTTGACATCCTTGGGTTGGGTTATTAGGTTGGTACCACAGACCTTGGCCGCTTTTCGATGATCTGTCCAATTTCTTTCCTCCGTTGTGTGTAGTATTCTTATTACTTGTTATTATTACCCTTGTGGTCCTGTGAGGCCTTGTTGACTCTGGAACATAGAAGGTGGGATAATTGGGTACATACAGAGGTTCTATTTCACCTTGAGGTTATCACGCATCATATCATTCATTGTTTGAGGTTCCACCATTTTTTGTTGTTTATTGATTGTACTCTCCGATAGTATGGGATGCCAGAGGGTTTGTTTTCACTTGATTGCGTTCCTCGATTGTATGGGCGGCCGGGGGACTATAGGTAGACTCTCGTTATTTTATTTCGGATTTGTCCTCTGTTACGATTATAAGTGTGGAGTTGGACTCCGCTAGGCAGTTATTTCTGGATTTGAGATTGCTATGTTTTGGCTGGTTATTAATTCCTGTTTTTTGAGCATGTCTACCTTCGTTCTTCTCTCTTATTTTGTATATTTGAGGTTACCGGTATACCGTCCATTTTTAGAACTTATGCTTATACATACTGTTTTTGCGAGGATCCCAGGTGCGTCATTCTTACTTTCACCTGTGCCTGTTGTGTATATATTCTGCTTGCTAGCCTTGTTTGTTGCTTTCTGTTGTCTTCCCTCTAGACTAGTTCCTGTGTACCTTTTCGTTAATTTATGTGACTGTTTACCTCTATTCTGTCTACTATTGCTCTTTTACCTTATATGTGCCTAGTCGGCTTGTGATACCTACTGGGTACCTCATGCTTTGCATTTGGTGCTCACCCTACACACTGCATCTTCTGGTGCAGATCCTAGTGTGAGCCATCGCTGCTAGCTTGTGGGAGACTCGTGCTTAGAGTATTGTGATATCCAGACTGAGGGTGAGCTCTCGACGACCGAAGCTTGACTCTAGTTTATCTTTTGTATATTTTGTACTCTTGTAGCTTTAGAGACATGATGTATATATTACTTTTGGATCCTTGTACTCCTTATGTTGATCCGGCTCTTATACGCTATGATACCAGGTTTTGGGCTTGGTTTAGCTTCCGCTTTGTATTTATATTACTCCTGTTATCTAGTTTATTCACCTTGTTCCCTTGCTTCCACTTATTTATTTGTTCTTCCACTTAAACTGTTAGAAAGTAGCCCATTACTAACCGTTTCGGGTTACGGAGATTGGTTCGCCTACTGGGGGATTGTAGGTGCCATCATGACCGAGAAATTGGATTGTGATAGCTGCACAGGACCCGAGGGTTTTTTTTCGATCCGATTCCTGGCCCAATTTTCCGTATAGTAATATAGGTGTCATTCTTCTCATCTTGACACCTGGATTATGTTCTTGATAGCGTGGAAGCTTTCTGAGGCTGTTCAGAAGGGGAAGGCACATGAGTCATGGTTCGTGTTTGTGGTTCAGCCCCGAGGTAAGTTACAGTTTGCTTTCCTTGACTGAGTTTTGTTAGATTTTATATTATATATGTTACTAAAATGTTAGGTTGGACTCTAGGTAGAATTAGGCTTAAATCATGTTATTTGTATTATTTTGGCCAATTCGGATCATAGATTAGAATTATTCATATTATCCTTAGTCTAGGAGCCATAGCATTATTATGCCTATCATAGAGTCCTTATCATGCTTCTAGGAGGTTTTAGAGGTAGATCGGTTGCTTTTAGCTATTTTCGTAGTTATTTTCCGTTCTTCCCATTTTATTTCATCGTTGTGCTTAACTATGGGCCTGAGGCCGTAGCTTGGATTTGGGCGAAAGTTCCAGGTCAGTTCTCTGGATTGGAGGGTATTTTTTCCCTGTTTGCCCTGTTATGTGCTATATATTCTGAACGTGAAAATTTACATGCTCATTCTGCATTCTCATGCAATCTTTGAGGTTTTGATTCCAAACTTGAGATTTACTATAGTTACTATGATTTTTGGACCATAAAGGAAATTATTTTGGTTTTACTATTAGTTTTGGAAAGCAAAGGAAAACACTATTTTTATGCTGGTCCGAGGGATGTTTCCGGACCTTTTCTCCATTTACTTTTCTGTTGATGAGATGATCGATTCTGGGCTCCTGCATATGTTGATGAGTCCGATGTTAAATTTTGGGTGCCCGATGTGATATTCCAGGTTTTTACTTTTTATGCATATGTTGATGAGTCCAATGTTAAATTCCGGGCGCTCGGTGCGATATTCCGGGTTTTACTTTTATATATGCATGCATCACATCATCTCCCTTCGCATTGCATTGTCTTGAGTATATTTGGATTGTTGGTTTCCTGGCTTAATTCTGTTGTTATATTCCTTCTTGTTGGTTTGGTTAGTTCTGTTTCCAGTTTTATAACTAGATTTAGGTGGATCCCTGTAGTTAGCTTACTTTCCTGTAATTTATATCATATATTATCTTTCTGCTCTTGGTCGACTTATAATGCTTATAGGATACCCATTGTTTGGGTATCCATACTACACTCTGCATCTTTGTTTTTTTAATGCAACACCTAGTACGAGCCAACCTCATTGATCCTCCCTTCGTTCGAGGCCTGTTGCAGTTTGAATCGCGGTGAGCTCTCAGCGTCTTAGAGACTTTACATGCTTTCCATCTTATATTTCTGTCTATATTTTGTATTTTAGATAGACAGAGTTGTTGTATAGCTACTCCGTACTTTAGTCGCTCTTTCACCGGTGACACCAGGTCCGGGTTGGTTCTCGTGTATGTTTGTATTCTTGGTCACTTTAGGGCCATATTTTGTATATTTAGTACAGTTGGTATGTATATATGCTATTGGCCTTATCTCCCTTATTTATGTCTTTCGCTTTTTCTTACTTTAACTGCTTTTGTTGTCTTTGACATTATTGGGCTTGGCTTTCATACTTGGGGTGGGGGGTGGGGAGGGGGTTATGTAGGCGCCATCATGGCCCGGTTTTGGGTCGTGATATATAGAGCCAAGGTTCACCAGCATGATAGTTTTATACGATTTTTAGCTGAGGCTCCACAACATGATTTTTAGTTACCTTAAAAAGGTTATAGTATGCTTATATATATATATATGTGTGTGTGTGTGTGTGTATTAGGAGGATTATGTTAGACAAGAAAGGTATAGGTTCAGATAACATATGTTCCAAAACTATGTATGCCAGCATAGGATAGGATCATACCGTAGATTCATGTGACTCCTTTTAAGCCCATGGTAAGGGCTCAATATGGATCCACAATTTAGTTTTCTTCTATGCCCTAGAAAGGCATATGATGGCTTCCCCAATCGGTCCAGAATTTGGACATCATGAGATCACGTGATGTATGTCGATTGTAAGAATCTCCCCAACCAGAAAACTTAGTTATTTTCAAGAAGTATGAATTTGGCCAAGGCCACTAGTTATAAAAACATATTTATAATGCATTGCATACATCTTATTTAGTTCTCAGTTACTCAATTTTAGTTTTCCATTTGATCTGTTTCAAACACTCAGTTTATCCTATTGATTTAGTCTTTTAGTTGCATTATTGATTTAGATACTCATACTTATATCTCAGTATTCAGTTATTTCATGATCTTGTATATATCATACTTATGTTCAGTTATTTAGCTTTATCACTCATCAGTATTTTTTCAGTTTAGCTATTTTACATACAGTACATTTCATGTACTTATGTCATTTGGCACTGTAATATTTTATGATGCAGATTCAAGTACTCTGATCTATCACTAGGGTTTCATTAGATTTAACCTCCCCAGCTTGTTGGTGAGTTCTTTTTGCATTTAGAGGAATTAGCTGTGTCTAGCTCAGTTTAGTAGTTTAGTAGTTCAGTTTATTTGAATAAAGGTAGGCGGGGAGTCTTGCCCCGATAAACAATATTCAATTCAGTTATGTCAGTAAAGGATTTATTAGACAGTTAGTTGAGTTATCAGTTTAGTTGTATTCAATTACAGTTGACTTTATGTCTTATTTATAAAATTATATTTTACTTTATTTCAAAAGCATAGTTTTTGTTTTATGTTATTCAGAGCTTCCGCTTAACTTCAAGTTAATATTTTAGTAGCATGACAAGCCAAGGGTTCACTCGAGCCAGTAGTGCTTTGAGTGCCGGCCACACCCAAGGTATAGGATCGGGGCATGACAAGTTCCACATTGAGTTATGTCTTATTTGGCATAGTCCATATTTGCGAATCGCAAAGTCTGAGATAATATTGTTAGTAGCAAATGCAATATAGACACAAATATAATTTGAGACACGTTATACTGAGGGAGGTGACAATTCAATTTTAAGTGTACTTCTCTTGAAGGAAATGATAATCAAAATTAATGTGTCACTTTGAATGAGGTGATGACCCAACATATCTTTTTAAGAGGCACGCGATTCAATTCAAATGCAATATGCCACTTTGAATGAGGTGGTTGCCTAACATGTCACTTTGAAAGGAGGATGAGCCAACTTGAATACAATATACCACTTCGAATGGGTGGTTGGCCAACATATCTCATTGAAAGGCGTAGAGCCTAACTTGAATGCAACATCTTGATCGATCGTGTTCCACAACCATCTGAACTAAAAATCATTAGAAGCGAGTGCATTATAAGGGCAAATATAAACTATGACCTTGTTTTAATATGCCACATGGAAGGATGTGATGATCCAATATGATATGTCATGTTGAAGGAGGTGATAATCCAATTTAATATAATATGTCACATGAAGAAAGTGATAATTTAACATAATATAGTATACCACATTAAAGGAGGTGACGATCCAACATAATATGTCACATTGAAGGAGGTGATAATCAAATATAATATAATATATCATGCTGAAGGAGGTGACGATCCAACATAATATGTCATGTTGAAGGAGGTGAAGATCTAACATAATATGACATGTCAAACTAAAGGAGGTGACGATCTAATAGAATATAATATGTCACGCTGAAGGAGGTGAAGATCCAATATAATATAATATGTCATGCTGAAGGAGGCAACAATCTAAAATAATATAATATGTCACATTGAATAAGGTGAAAGTTCAACATTAATATAATATGTCATGTTTAAAGAGGCAACAGTCTAACATAATATAATATGTCATGCTGAAGGAGGTAACAGTCCAACATAATATAAAATGTTATGCCGAAGGAAGTGATGGCTCAACATAATATAATATATCACACTGAATGAGGTAACAGGCTAACATAATATAATATATCATGCTGAAGGAGGTGATAATCCAACATAATATGTCACATTGAAGTAGGTGAAGATCAAGCATAATAATATGTCACAGTGAAGAAGGTGACGATCTAACATTAATATAATATGTCACATTGAAAAAGGTGGCAGTCCAACATAATATAATATGCCATGCTGATGAAGGTGATGGTCCAACATAATATAATATATCCTGCCAGAATAAGCATAGAAAACTAAATAGTAGTCACACCACTAAAAAAAGCCTGAAAAGCGATGGCCAGAAGTGACGTTGTCCGTCGCTTTTTTGGCAAAAAATGATGGAAAAGCGACGGACTCACTTCTGTGGGAAAGTGGTCAGTCACTTTTCCAAAAACGACGGACAACGTCACTTTAAAAATGACAGACATCGATGCAAATGTAAAAGAGATGATTTTTTTTTGTTTAAGAAAGCGACGCTGTCTGTCGCTTTGTTCTTGAACTTGAAGAACAAAGCGACGGATAACGTCACTTTTTCTGGTAATTTTTTTAACAAATCTCCAGGAAAGCGACAGATAGAGTCGCTTTTTCTGGAATTTTTTTAAAATTTCCAGAAAAGCGACAGACAAAAGAAACCCTGTCTGTCACTTTTCTACATTTTTTCCAAAAGCAGAAACCTGCATTTTCAAGATGCACCACCGGCCATTTACAAAACAAATTCAATACAGCCCAAAGCAACACTAATTTCTACCAAAACAATCATAAAACAATTACAACATCTACAAAAAACTAAATAACAACTAATAATATGACTAAATATATAAAAGGTCCACCAAAAGGACCTACAAAGTATTGAATAACTTAAAAAAATGTGTCAAAGTGTCTAAAAGTAGAGGGATATGAACTAAATGAGTCAATCCTATTGGGGGGGGATATCCACATACTCCTCCTCATTATCACTATGTGATAACGCCCAAACTACACCTCTAATTAAAGAAGCGTAAGCGGTCGTAGTCAAATATAGAACCCAACTAGGTTGGGGTCGATCCCACAGGGAATATGGTGAAAGTTAAGTCTTTAGTGAAGTAGATGACTAGTGGTCAATCGTATCCGGTAAATAAGGGGGGTTTTGTGTAAACAATGCGTAAACAAAATGAACAATTAACATATGAATGATAATCAATAGGAGAATGAACTAGGGAAGTGTTTACCATGGCGTTGGTAACAATGTCGATTCTAGGCTTAATCGGGTTCTTTCTATATGTGTGTCACGATGTGATTGAATTAATGGTATCGTCTAAACGTTTCTCAACCAAATAGACGAATTTCCTTTTATCTTCTCTCGATCTCAAAAAGGTGTGCTTTTTAGATTTCAATCCTAAACATCAAGTAGATTAATCTAGTTACAGCATTAATCATTAGACGAGAGTTAGTAGTCTCGAATCCTTGTTGTTAATCAAGTTTTCCGGTTTTAATCTCTTTACTCAAGCAAATTAAACCTAGGCATGTTGTAATGTTTGCAACCACTAGAAAACGTTAAATAATGAATGATTAACAATGTGACAATACATATATTGAACCCAACGCTACCCGGAATCTATATCGCTACGTTTGCCATGGTTCCCACAACCCTAGTTGTGGGAGGTTTAGTTAATCATGCTATAAAGAAAAGAGAAGAGAATTGTATTCATAATAAAGAGAATGGATTCTTACAATATAGTGAAAACAATCTTCAATTATCCAAGAACAAGAAAAACCAAGATCCCAAGAATGATTCAAGAACAAGCGTGAGGAGAAGGAAACCGTGTGTAGCGCGTTTCCTCTCTCAAGAATCGCTCAAAAACTCTCCTAAAATTATTGGGTAATGTATGTAAAAACTATTGGAAAGGTTTAAAAGCATAATAATAAAATAAACCTAACATAGGGTATTTATAGGAGTCTAGGAAACAAATCCCAAAAATGCTCGGATTCCGCGTAACCGACTGTCTCAACTTGACGGCCAGGCTGACGGACCATCAAGCCAGTGACGGACCGTCGCCCGGACCGTCACTGCTAACCAGTGATGCTGCCTCAGGTGCTGCCTTGGTGTGACGGTCCGTCACATGTGTGACGGGCCGTCACTCAGGCCGTCACCCTTATCCAGAATTTCTCTTTTTCGCGTATTTCCTTCTGTTTCCACGTTTGTCTCCATTTCCTGAAAATACAACATAAAAACATCAAAAACGACAACGGTTGCTTGAAAACGTACGATTGTTCTTAGTGAAAAGGGGTCGAAAGTGCCGTAAATTGGCGGCACATCACACCCTCAACTTAAAACGTTCGCTTGTCCTCAAGCAACATGACACAAAACAATAATACGACGACTCAACTAAGCAAACAAACTCGTGTCTTTAGCAACTCATGGTCATTCATTAGTTCATTAAATCAAGCTCCCTTGTAGCACACAATGTATGAAACACTAACTTGCAAGGATCCAAACATGTCATTCCGATATGATAGAACACTCTACATACACACGCACAGCTACCCTAACAATCAATAGGCAATACAGCCATCTTGGTGCCCTCACCACAAAGAAATCCCTCACACAAGATTTGGGACTAGGTAAGCGCTCACACTCACAAACGATTTCAAACAATGCACATGCGATACCATAGGCTTGCCCTTACTATTCTATTTCAGTTCTTCAGAAAGCCGCTCAGGATCACTACAGGAATTGTTTAGGCTTGTAATGAGGCTTCGGGTGCAGGTAGGATACATTTAGGGGTTAGTGACTAAGCCCTCCTTGGAACTACCGACGTCTTATTACCACATAACTTACTTTGTCCATCCTTATTCACCTTTATATTTCCTTCTTTCTAGCTACAGGTGCAGCCTCTTTATTTTGACAATTCTTTTTATTTCTTTTTCGATCTTTTTCATCTCTTTTTTTTCTTTCTTTTTTTCTTAGGCCCACACCCGACTTTTCATTCTATTCACAACCAATCTTCACTATCCTCCTTTTCTTATCATTCACCTCTCTAGTAGCCACCCTCAACTTAGGCTGATTGCCTGCGTTGAGGTGCACAATGTCCAAGGGAGGACCAGGGCCAAAGCAGGGTTTACCTCTATAGTAGCCACCCTCAACTTAGGCTGATTGCCTGAGTTGAGGTGCACGATGTCCAAGGAAGGACCAGGGCCAAAATAGGGATTCAAAGCTAAACAGGAACAGTGACAGGTTATTGAAAGAACAAGGTCAATTATGGCTCAAACAGGGTTCAAAGGGACTATTTGCATTTGGAAGGTCTTTTAGGTTAAGTGGGCTGCACACAAAAAGGGCCTGTGATCCTTTCCTAAGCAACCAAACTTCAAACTTAACAAAATAGACCGGGCAAGTTCTAGATGCATGCACAGAGTAAGAATTTATAACAAAATAATCTCACACACTCTTGGCACCAAGAAACTATATCACTACCAACTATCAAACAACCGCTCGGCTTAAGCATACTCATTCTAATCATAATCACACAATGCCATCCAAAGATCCAGACAGTCAATCGTTTCAACAATAAGTGCACAACCAGAAAAATTTTAAGGGGCCTCTTTTTAGTCCACAAAAACGCCATTTATCAATATAGACACTAAAAAAATTTAAACTAACAACCTAAATATACCGGTTCTACTAGATAGCACACCAGAGGGAAAAGAAACACGGCAACAAAAACCCTCGATGGTGACTCACAGGTTTCCCCACACCCTCAACTTAGACTCATGCATTGTCCCCAATGCATCCATATGAAAGCTAAAATCTGTGAGAGAAAGGAATACCTGTGAAGTCGATATGACTCAGATTCTGGAATGATGTTGGAGACCGCTAGGGTCTCCAACACAAGAGAACTTGATGGAGTGTGGCGTTCTAGCTTCCTTTTTGGGCTCCATCGCTAGTCGCGACAACTTCTTCGCTCTTTCTTTGCAGATTCTCTTGCGGTGTTTTCTTTTTCTTGACCTTTCACCGCTTTCCTTTACCTGCTTCTCCTCAAGATACGCGTCCACAGGGCCTTCCTCAATAGCATTGATGACCGCGACCACCCTCATGTCACTTGGTTGTTTCATCAATTTGGACACATCGAACTTGACCACTTCATTGTTTAATCGGAAGATCAGTTAGTTTTTCTCCATGTCAACCAATGCTCTTGCTGTGGCTAGCAATGGTCGTCCCAAGATTATGGGAACTTCGAAATCCACTTCGCAATCCAAGATCACAAAGTCAGCTGGGAAGATAAGCTTACCGATCTTTACTAGCACATCAGACAATACTCCCACAGGTCGCTTTACTGAACGGTCAGCCATCATCACTCTTATGGACGTTGGTTTAGGAGCTCCCAAACCCAGTTGTTTGTAGAGGGCTAGTGGCATCAAGTTGATGCTAGCACCTAGATCACACAAGGCTTTCCCGAAGTTGAGCTTCCCAACAGTGCAGGGAACAGTGAAAGCGCCTGGATCTTCCTTCTTTTCGACTAAGGACCTTAAAGAAATAGCGCTGCAGTGGTGGAGGTTATCTTCCGGTTCAAAACTTACCGACCTCTTCTTTGTAATCAAGTCCTTCATGAACTTGGCATAACCGGGCATTTGTTCCAGCGCTTCCACCAATGGTATGTTTATTGAAATCTGCTTCAGCATGGTCATGAAGTTCAGGAACTTACCATCGTCAGCTTTCTTCTTCAAACGCTGTGGGAACAGAGGTGGTGGTCGAGGCATCATAGTTGGAAGCTTTTCAGCTTCCTTGCTTTTCTCCGCGGGCTTTGGAGTTTCCTCCTCTACCGCCTCTTCATCATCCGCAGCATCACCTTGAGTCTGAGTTACCGGATGTGATTCCGGTAATATTTTTCCGCTTCTTGTGGTGATCGCCATACAACTTGCGTCCTTCCTCGGATGAGTCGTGTCACTCGGCAAGGTACCTACCTTTCTTTGGTTCAGAGACGCCGAGATTTGCCCCACTTGCTGCTCCAATTAATTGATCGCGGTAGAATGTGACTCCACTACCTGGCTCAATGTTGATAACTCAGTCCGCATTGCCTTTACCCCAGAGTCAGTCGATTCCACCTTTAGCAGCATCTTCGCCATCATGTTCTCTAGCTTGGAAATCCCTGCCTCATTGCCAGCTTTGTCCCGATTACCAGGTGGTACATACAACCCACCTCTATCGGTGTTATTCCTTCAGCTACCTTGATCGCGATCTCTGTAACCATCTTTCTCATAGTGGTTGTCTCTCTGGTAGTCCCGACCTTGGTTTCCCTGGCTATTGGCGTGGAAACCCCCCAAGTAATTAGCCTCCTCAGTCTCCATACCTTGGGAACCCACCGCTTGTACCTTCTCCATACCTCCTGAGAACAAGTGCTTGGTCAGTAGGTCCAACTGCGTTTTCAGATGCGCCATGTCTTGGTCGCGCTCCTTCTCTTTCCTACGCTGCTCTGCTGACATACCAACGGTATAGGTGCTAGCTGCAACCTTTGAATCTCGTGTGTGCCAGGCCCTGTTGGTTTTGGTGAGCCTGTCCAAAGTAGTTGTGGCCTCAACAAAGGTGAGACCCATGAATGCACCACCTGCTGCGTTGTCTAACGTCGGCTTGGTAGCCAAATTCAGTGCCCGGTAGAACGTCTGCATCAAAAAGTTATCGGTCAACTGATGGTTCGGGCATTGTGTTATCTTCTTTTTGTATCGCAACCAAGTCTCATGCAGTGCTTTGTGCGGTTGCTGCCTAAAGTTGCTAATCTCGTCCCTCAACTGTATCATTCGAGAGGGAGGAAAGAACCTTTCTAGGAAAGCTCCTCTCAACTCTCCCCACATTGCGATAGAGTCGGGGGTCAGCTCTGTCAACCACAATGCTGCCTCATCAGACAGAGACAACGGAAACAACCTGAGCCTGATCACTGTCTGACTCACGCCCGGTAGTTCAAACGACTTGCATATGCCCACGAAATTCATTAGGTGCTGGTTTGGATCCTCCCCAGCGACACCTTGGAACACTCCTCTCAAGTTCAACAGCTGGATCATCGTGCTAGTGATGTTGAACTTGGCTCCGGGCGGTAGCGGTGGAACAACAATGGCGCCCGTAGCGCCAGCTCCATCTAAGTCGAGATCCTCATCATTCCGTGCGATCTCATCCTGTAGACCACCAACATTCAGATTTTGTTGGGCCTGCAGTTCTGCAGCGATCCTCGCTGCCTCTAGTTGTGCGGCCATATTCCGCCTCAATGTTCTAGCAAGCTCGGGGTCGTAAGGTAAAATTTGTTCGCCCGAACTTCGGGTACTTGGCATGCACAACTGTGTACCCTGTCAAAGACAAAAACAACAAATAAACGTAAAGCAGGAAATTATGACTAAGAGTCAAATAGACACACCAGACTTAATTAATAACCGTATTCCCCGACAACGGTGCCACATTTTGATACCGCCCAAACTACACCTCGAATTAACGAAGCGTAAGCGGTCGTAGTCAAATATAGAACCCAACAAGGTTGGGGTCGAATCCCACAGGGAATATGGTGATAATTAAGTTGTTAGTGAATTAGATAACTAATAGTCAATAGTTTCCGGAAAAAAGGGGGGGTTTTGTGAAATCAAATTGTAAATAAAACAAGCAATAATGTGTGAGAAATAATCAATAGGAGAATGAACTAGGGAAGTGTTTACCATGGCTTTGGTTACAATGTCGATTCAAGGTTTAACCGGGTTCGCTCTATATGCATATCACGATGTGATTGAACTTATGGTATCGTTTAAACGTCTCTCGACCAAATAAACAAATTTCCTTTTCTATTCTCTCGACCTCGAAAAGATGTGCTTTTTAGATTTCAATCCTAAACATCAAGTAGATTAATCTAGTTACAACATTAATCATTAGACGAGAGTTAGTAGTCTCGAATCCTTGTTGTTAATCAAGTTTCCCGGTTTTAATCTCTTTACTCAAGTAAACTTAAACCTAGGCATGTTCTAATGTTTGCAACTACTAGAAAACATTAAATAATGAATGATTAACAACGTGACAATACATATATTGAACCCAACGCTACTCGAAATCTATATCGCTACGTTTGCCATGGCTCCCACAACCCTAGTTATGGGAGGTTTAGTTAATCATGCTATAAAGAAAAGAGAAGAGAATTGTATTCATAATAAAGAGAATGGATTCTTACAATATAGTGAAAACAATCTTCAATTATCCAAGAACAAGAAAAACCAAGATCCCAAGAACGATTCAAGAACAAGCGTGAGGAGAAGGAAACCGTGTGTAGCACGTTTCCTCTCTCAAGAATCGCTCAAAAACTCTCCTAAAATTATTGGGTAATGTATGTAAAAACTATTGGAAAGGTTTAAAAGCATAATAATAAAATAAACCTAACATAGGGTATTTATAGGAGTCTAGGAAACCAATCCCAAAAACGTCCGGATTTCGCGTAACCGACTGTCTCAACTTGACGGCCAGGCTGATGGACCGTCAAGCCAGTGACGGACCGTCGCCTGGACCGTCACTGCTAACCAGTGATGCTGCCTCAGGTGTTGCCTTGGTGTGACGGTCACTGTGACAGACCGTCACATGTGTGACGGGCCGTCACTTAGGCCGTCACTCTTATCCAGAATTCTCTTTTTCGCGTATTTCCTTCTGTTTCCACGTTTTTCTCCATTTCCTGAAAATACAACATAAAAACAATCAAAAACGACAACGGTTGCTTGAAAACGTACGATTATTCTTAGTAAAAAGGAGTCGAAAGTGCCGTAAATTGGCGGCACATCACTATGCTCAGTCACGTCGTCACTTGATGATAAGTAGGAAGGAGTATGATTTGTACTATGTTGGTGATGACCAATCAAGGAAGATACTTGTTCTTTAAGATCCTCGATGGTCTTGCACATATCTTTATTGCTCTCAGCCTGTTTTCTCTCTAATTCTGCCAAGGCATGCATAAGATGTACTATCTACTGCGACATATGTGCAAGCTGAACACCATCAACGGCCTCAGCCTGGCGTGAGGATCCAATACCTGCCAGTTCTGATTGGATGTGTAGCACATCATTCCTAGAGCCTAGACCATAGACTGTCCCCTTTTGTCTCCTTCTGCCACTTTTTTGGTCCACATTTGAGTAGCTTCCTCCTTTGTAGGCTGGGTCGGCAAGCCATGACCTTGTTTAGTCTGGCTGTACTCAAACAAGACACGTCCAAACTCATTCTGCATATAAAAAAATAAAAATTATAATATATACATAATATATATATGTTAGTACTTTAATTATATCTAAAATTTAAAACTTACATAGGTGTCTTGAGCTTTCTGCTCAATCCATACATCCGGATCTGATTCATTTTTTCCTCTCTTACGTGGACTCTTAGAAATAGCTCAGCCTGAGTCGGAGGGCCCCCAAATTCCTTCTCCTACAAATAAAATAAAATTTAACATAATCAAGTAATTAATATTTAATCAAGTTTATATAAACATATAAGTTAAAAGGTTAATATTATTACTTACCATTTTCCTTTCAATCTCTGCTATGCTCTTTGCACCCATAGTGTGCAACGATCCACTTTTGACCTGGCCCTGGATTTATTGGCTTGTTCAGACAATGCTCTGAACTTTTCCGTATTCCACTATTCTTTAAGCTGCTCATAAAGATGAGGTAGAAGTTAAGATCCACACTTTTTACTATCTCGAACTCTTTTAAGTCATTGGAACAGCCTGGCATCGGCCTTCCTCTCAAAAGTAGTGAAAATGATCTTATTGTACTTTCACTTCCAAGTACACATTGTTTGAAAGAGAGAAATGACTAGTCTTAGATGATATATATATATAGAGTTTATAGAAAGAGATTAAATATATATATATATATATATATATATATATATATTCGCGTTTGCGCATTCATTGTACTGCTATCTTTCCTGTAGCTGTCCCAAGTTATTTATGGCTTGCTGGGACTGGTAGTTCGGTGCCCTGGTCGTTTGTTTGGCTGTTTTGCCATTTTTCCTGTTTTAGAGCTTTAACTTAGAAAATCATTGACTTTAGTCAACATTCTTAGCTAACGTGCTCAGAATTGAATTTTGACAGTTCTGTTAGCTCCGTAGCATTGAGTTTGGTTTAGTTGGACCTTTAGTTGAGGCCTGAGAACTTCTGGTGTGGGTTTTGGGTGGTTTGATCTATTTTCAGGCCATTTGGAGTTGAAAGTGTAACTTTGGGTGGCTTTCGATGATCGGAGTGTCAGATTCAAAATCTGACGATTCCATCAGCTCCGGAATGATGAGTTTTGGTTGGGAAGGTGGTTGGTTTGGGTTCCGGGTGAGCCGGACTCACTTCGAGCCTTTGAGTTCCTTTTCGTTAGTGTTGACTTGGGTCAACATTTCTCCAAAATGACCTCGTATGGAAGTTTCGTCGATTTCGTTGAGTCCAGAACGTCGTTTCCACTCTATTAGCATTATTGGTTTATGAATATCGGTTTCGGATTGTGCCCGGAATGACCCATCGAGTTTTGGAAAGTTGCAGACTTTTTCTTATTGCAGGTGCAGGCATCAAGCCTCTATCGCAATCGCGAGACTTACCCTTCGCCACCGCGATGAAGCGCCTATCATCGTATTCTTCGCGATCGCGTGATCGCCGGTCGCGATCGCGATGAAGTCCCTCCTTCTCTATTATTTGTGACCGCGTGGCTACCCTTTGTGATAGCAATGGTCTAGCCAGCGTGGTCTTCGCGACTGCGAGGGGTCCTGTCACGACCGCGATGAAGGTCCCCTGAACAGTATATAATCTTTCACTTCGTCTCTTTTATTCAAAAACTCAAATTCTCCATTGTTGGCAGCTGAAAACTCGTCTAAGCACTGTACTTGGTCAATTCTGGGTGCTGAGTTGCATTTTCCTTGGTCTTAATCGTTCCTCCATTATAATTGGTAAGTTCTAACCGCTTTAATCCGTCAAATTATCTCTTTTGTTTCCTTAATTTACCCTTGGGTTGGCTGGCTGGTTTGAGCCAATTCTTTGGCCAATTTCCCTCAAAACCCTGAGCATGCACCCCTTGGTGGTGGTGATCATCGTGCTCCTATTCATTTTTGGTTTTTGGTTGCGGGGCCCACGAGCCCGTCGGTAACCTAATTTTTGACCTGGCTACAATTCTGGCATTATGGGTATCGTTAGACTCATTTTAACGTTTTACATATGATTTTGCTAGTTTGATCCTTGTTTGAAGCTTCTCGGAGCAGTTCGGTCCCGGACATCGTTGTTCCTGTAGCTTGTCGTAGGACGATAGGTAGGTTACGGTCTAAACTCCCTAGACTTAGCATATATCAGATAAAATTATACTAGCTGGCATCCTTGGGTGGGGTTATTAGGTTGGTACCACAGACCCTAACCGCTTTTCCGCGATTTGCCCCGTTTCTTCTCTCCGTTGTGTGTAGTATTCTTAGTAGTTGATGTTATCACCCTTATGGCCCTGTGTGGCCTTGTTTGAATCTGTAACATAGACAGTGGGTTATTTGGGGGTGCCCATGAGTCTCGGGCATCGTTATCGTGATATTATGCTGGCTATCTATGCTGTAGAGCGATTGGAGACTGTGCAGGGACGATAGGTTATTGTGGGCCGGGCGCCACTATTGCGATTATTTATGCCATTCACCATGCATATAGATAGGGGGATTTCTTATTGATTTTACTATGGTTTTGGCTTCGGGCCTACTGGATTGATTTTCTAAACTTTGCCCATGGGGCCCATTTTCGATAAAAATGATCTAAAGGGGATTTGGTAACGTTTGATGGGTCTTCTTGGGGTAAGGGAGTTTTAAAGGATATTTTCTCACTAGTTCCACTTATACTGGACCCGACGGGGTCTAGTGCTAGGCTTATTTACTACAACTTCCGGGGTGATGCTGGACTAGGCGGGGTCGTATGCTAGGGCTATTGGACTTACTATTTTAGACCTAGATACCCTCCAGACAGCATTACTTGGGGATTTATTTGAAATTGCGGGGCATCTAGTATGTTGGTCGGGGGCCTCCATGGACATTTTCGTTCCGGACCAGAGGCTGCGAGCTGCGTGTCACACCCTGAGGTTACCCCTAGACATAACACGGAACTTCAAATTCCAACTCCCTTCTCCTCACATCCGCATAATATTTCTATCGACTCTGAGCGGTCTTCAACCTTTCCCTAATAAGCTGAACTTTCTCCATGGTCTCATGAACAGAATCTGGACCAATCAAGGCTTCCTCACCAACCTCGAACCAACCCATAGGAGATCTACACCTCCGGCCATAAAGTGCCTCATAGGGAGCCATCTGAATGCTAGAGTGAAAGCTGTTGTTGTAGGCAAACTCGATAAGAGGTAAGTGATCATCCCAATTACCTTTGAAATCGATCACACAAGCTCTCAACATATCCTCCAAGGTCTGAATAGTACGCTCTGCGTGGCCGTCTGTCTGAGGATGAAAAACTGTGCTAAGCTTCACCTTGGTACCAAGACCTTTCTGAAACGACTTCCAAAACTAAGATGTAAACTGAGGACGTCTATCAGAAATGATAGACAAAGGAACACCATGCAATCGGACTATCTCCCGAATGTAGAGTCTGGCATAATCATCCGCTGTATCTGTAGTCTTAACAATCGAGAAATGCGATAAGTGTGTCATCTGGTCAACGATCACCCAAATGGAGTCATGCTGCCTTCTAGTACGGGGCAAACCCGTAATAAAGTCCATATTGATTGCTTCCCATTTCCAAGTAGGAAGGTCAATATATTGGAGCATACCACCCGGCCTTTGATGTTCCACCTTTACCTGTTGAGAGTTGGGACACTTAGCAAGAAACCTGACTATGTCCTTCTTCATACCATTCCATCAAAAGACTTCTCGTAGATCACGGTACATCTTAGTGGCACCCGGATCAATGGAGTATCTAGAACTGTGGGCCTCAGACAAAATCTGCTGTCTCAACCCATCAACGTCTGGCACACATTAGCGACCCTGATAACGAAGCACACCATCTCCCCCTTGGGAGAAAACTTCGACCCTTTACTGATGAACTGCACCCTTAAGCTGAAGTAGAACATGATCTTGGTATTGCTTGGCTTTCACCTCATCCACCAAGGATGATTCGACATCATTAGTCATAATCACACCACCTTCGATCGAGTCTATAAATCAAACTCCCAACCGAGCAAGCCTATGAACTTCTTTAACCAATTCCTTCTTTCCATGTTTAATAGAAGTTACACTTTCCTAGGATAACCTACTCAAAGCATCCGCCATAACATTGGCCTTATCCGGATGGTAAAGCACACTCATATCATAATCCTTAAGGAGCTCAAGCCATCTCCTTTGTCGCAAATTCAATTCCTTTTGAGTGAACACATATTTAAGACTTTTATGATCGGTGAATACATCCACATGCACACCATACAAGTAATGTCTCCAAATCTTCAAAGCAAAGACCACGGCTGCTAACTCAAAATCATGAGTAGGATAGTTCTCATGAGTCTTAAGCTGTCTAGAAGCATAAGCAATCATCTTACCACGCTGCATCAAAATACAACCCAAACCAATCCTAGAAGCATCACAATACACAACAAAATCATCTAAGCCCTTGGGTAGGGCTAACACTAGAGTGGTGGTCAATCTAGTCTTCAACTCCTGAAAACTCTTCTCACACGAATCGGACCACTGAAACTTGACCTTTTTCTGAGTCGATCGGGTCAAACGTGCAGCAATGGAAGAAAAACCTTCCACAAACCTCCTATAGTAACCAGCCAAACCTAAAAAGCTCCTAATAGGAGACGGAGAAGTAGGTCTTGGCCAGTTCTTTACTGCCTCTATCTTTTCAGAATCAACCCGAATATCATCTTTAGTCATAATCTGACCCAGAAAAGCAACAGACTGCATCCAAAACTCACACTTGCTAAACTTAGCAAACAACTGTCTATCCTTGAGAGTTTGAACACAACCCTCAAGTGATCCGCATGCTCCTTCTCATTCCGAGAGTTGATGAGGATATCATCAATGAAAATAATCACAAACATATCCAAATACTGTTTGAACACACGGTTCGTCAAATCCACAGAGGTTGCAGGAGGATTCGTTAGACCAAAAGACATCACAATAAATTTATAATGACCATACCGAGTCCTGAAGGCTGTCTTCGGGATATCACATTCCCGAACTCGAAGCTGATGATAACCGGACTTAAGGTCAATTTTAGAGAAGAAACTAGCACCCTGAAGACGATCGAACAAGTCATCAATCCTAGGAATGGGATACATATTCTTAATTGTGACCTTGTTCAATTGGCGGTAATCAATACACATTCTAAGAGATCCATCCTTCTTCCGAACAAACAAAACTGGGGCACCCCAAGAAGAGATACTAGGCCTGATGAAACCTTTATCAAGCAAGTTCTTCAACTGATCTTTCAACTCCTTGAGTTCCACGAGATCCATTCTATATGGAGGAATAGAGACAAGATTCGTATCTAGAGGAAAATCTATCCCAAAGTCAATTTCCCACTTGGGAGGGACTCTGGGCAAATCATCGGGAAACACTTCTGGGAATTCATTCACAATTGGAATAGACTGAATAGTCAGGGTCTCAGACTCTGTGTCCACAACCTGAACTATATGATAAACATAACCTTTAGAAATCATCTTCCTAGCCTTAAGATAAGATATGAAATGACCTATCGAAGAAAAGGGACTACCTTGCCATTCTAGGACAGGTTCATTAGGAAACTTGAAACTAACCACACGAGTATGGAAATCAACTGAGGCATAACATGCATGCAACCAGTCCATACCAAGAATAATATCAAATCAGTCATCTCCAACTCTACTAGATCAGCTGAAGTGATTCTATGAAGGACTGAGATAGGGCAATTTTGATAGACTCTCTCGGCTAGGACTGACTCACCAACAGGAGTAGAAACATGAAAGGGTTCTAAAAGAAATTCAGGATGAACCTCGAACTTACAAGCCACATAAGGAGTTACAAAAGACAAAGAGGCACCGGGGTCTAACAAAGCATACACATCATGAGAAAAGACTTTCAACATACCGGTAACCACATCTGGAGAACTCTCTTGATCCTGGTGGGAGTTTATGGCATAATGACGGTTCTGGCGCTGACCACCAGAACTAGAAGCTGCGCCCTGCGGGGCTGGTCTACCACCTGAAGCTGCCGGGGTAGATGGATTCCTATCACTTCCTTGACCCTTCTTGGCCAAAGGGCAATCTATGATATGGTGCCCAGTCTGACCACACCCAAAACAACCCTCTCTACCAGCCAAACACTCGCCGGGGTGAGTCTTCCACACTTAACACAAGCTGGGTAGGAAGATCCCTTAGTAACAATACCTTGAGACTAGGAATAGGAACCAAATCCTCTACCACGCTGATCATAACGAGGCTTCTGAGCCTGAGTAGGAGCACTAGCAGAAGAATCAACGGATCCTGATGACTTCTTCTAGAAAGAAGAGCGATGTCCACCTCTGAACCTGTGATGACCAAAACCTGATCCCTCGGATCTAACCCTCTTGTTCTCCCTTGCCATCTCCCTAAGCTTATCACCCTCAATCTGATGGGCATGAGTCATGAGTCGGGAGATGTTCATATCACTCAACAAAAAAGCAGACCTACACTCTTTCTTAACCACGTCAGAAACCCCATATATGAACTTGATTATGCGGGTCTGCTACCATGAAGGGAGCATATCTAGACAACTGAGTGAACTTCAAACTAAACTCTTACACCGAGATCGAACCCTGTCTCAAGTTCACAAATTCCTCTACCTTTGCTTTTCTCAACTCACGGGGAAAAAACCTATCAAGAAAGGCTCTCTCAAAACACTCCCACGTCATGGGGATCACATCCGTCACCCTACCCTCCTTCCATTGTGTGAACAAAATATGAGCCACATCCTTTAGTTAATAGGATGCAATCTCAACACAATCAACCCCAACAACTTGCATAACCTCAAAGATCTTGTTCACTTCATCAATAAAGTTAAGCAGGTCCTCACTCACTTTCAAACCCCAAAACTCTGGCAGGTTCATATGGAAAAAGTCACGAACTTGGGCTGCTATCCCTCCTTGAGGATGGACGGGGTAGAAGCTGGCTTATTGGCTTGAGTAGCCAAAGTCTGGGCTAGCAAGTGAATAGCATTTATAAACTCATCATTCGTGACATTGGGAATCGGAACTTGAGGAGCAGCATTTTGAGCGGCTCGGGGAGGCATAGCACGTCGATGAGGCATGGTCTGAAATGCATAAGATAAGGATTATAGAAACATTAAAGTTAAGCTCTATTGCAGGACGTGATCATGAAAGAAATGAAGGTTTACTAAGACATCTCATAGCTTCCCTCTTATATGTGTGGCGCGCTTCACACACATGAAAAAGACTCTACTCGATGCGGCTTTCATACATCCTAGGACTCTTGAACCTGAGGCTCTGATACCAAGTTTGTCACGCTCTGAGGTTACCCCGTAGACGTAACACGGGACTTTAGACCACATGGATCCCAAGCTAACCCTTGGTCATAACATTCTCAAGCATAACAAAAGATAAAGCGGAAGCAATCAAAGATAAAGACTCAGAATATCATAAATAGAAAGTCGAATTAAGAGATACAATCATCCAACGGAACCCCACAACACTATTTCTGAAAAGCCTCTACAACTAGCATAAGGAGTTGATGGGACAGTACCTCAACTAACTCAACAATCTGGAAGGAAATGAAGCATAGAAAAACTAGAATAAAGTCTAGTCCTTGAATAATGAGGACTCACCAAAGCTGATCGTGAGTGGCCGGGAACTCTAGCCACGAAGCTGGGAAGGGACACCTGAATCTCCATCATCAAAGGATGCATCGCAATATGCGTTAGTACTATGGAATGTACTAAGTATATGAGCAATGCATGAACATGATAAAAACATGCTAAGTATACTTAAGTAACTGAAAAAATGCTTTTAAAGGTAAACTGAGCGTAATGACTCTAATACTTTCTATAAGCTGAAGCATAATCATAAGTAATAAGTCTGAAATCTGAATAAGAGTCAAATGCAAGTTTTAAAAGCATAAAATATTTTCTGTGGGAGGTTGTCTAACTGACATAGACCATGTGAGCTATATGGAATAGGATGTATCTGCCCCATCGAGAGGACCTAATATACCTTGCCAGGGTATAAAGGCATTACTGTGGCGTGATCACTAAATACTGATGCCCAACAAAGGGGACTTAAAACCTACGAGGGCATGTAGTTCTGGGACCTTTTTGGGTACTCTCACCCTGTCCAACTCGGTGCTAATACTACTTCCAAAACATACATATAGCTCATATAATACTGGGCATATCTGCTGCCAAAATTGTTCATACTGTAGACATATCTGATGTCAAAACTGTTTGAAAAGCAATAAAACATATCTGATGCCATGCAATTCAAATTCATAAATCTGAAGGCTTAGCTTAGCCATAATTCAAAATATGCTCTCCTTTCTAAATTCATACTTGAAGAATTAGACATACATTTTCTAAATACGGCCATGATATCTAATCATGCCATCTTTCTCTTGAAAACATGCAAATTCATGGATTCATGCTAAAAATCAACTTTCATGCTTGGGCTTTTAAAACCAATAAGGGAATCATAATCAAACCATGAACAATCAATAAGAAACCATGAATTTAACATAGAAACTGATTTCATAAACTTTCCCCAATTTTGATCAAAACCCTAATTTCATAAGTTCATAATTCAACATAAGGATGGGGGATTTTGGGCACAAGGGTGAAAATAATCATTTGTTAAAGACCCACATACCTTGGTGGAAGATTACCCACTTGATTTGGAAAAGATTAGGAGACTTGACTTGGAGCTTGGAGACTTGAGTTTGAAGGAGAAATTTTTCTTTTTGAGAGAAGAATGAGGAACTTAAGAGGGACTTAGGATAATATGGGTGAAAACCCTTCTAAATGTAGTCAAAATGACTTCACTTAGTAGACAATAGGGTGGGAAATGACCAAAATGCCCCAGAGTTTTAAGTTAGAAAAATTGACTTAAAACCCGGCTTCAGGTTCCACGAATCCTTCCCACGAATTGTAGAACCAGTCACGACTCATGGAATGGAGTCGTGGTCCCTGAGCCAAAGTTCTAGGCTGCTGAATGTTTCCTACGGTTCCACAGGACGACTCGTGGAAGCTTCCACGAGTTGTAGGACTGAGTCGTGGAACTGAGGGAACTTGACCACTCAATGTCTGAGTTTCACGGTTTGGTTCCATGACTCGTGGAAATGTTCACGAGTCATGAAACTGACTCGTGGCTCTCAGACCTAAGGATGGTCTGCAGGAATGAAATCATGAGTCACTTCAATGACTTGTGGAACCTTCCACGATTCGTGGACTTGACCCGTGGTCCCTGGAAGTCCAAAATTTTCTGCAAGTCTTAGTTTAAAATCTGGATACGTTTCCGGGGTGTTACAATATCTCCCTCTTGGGATCATTCATCCTCGAATGAAGACTAAACAAGGAAACCTGAGGAGAAAACAACCCAACCAAACATCAAAACATGGAAATCATAGAGTAAACATAAAACTTGAACCTTTCAACTTGAAAACATGATAAACTAACTTCATAAAACATGGGTGCATGCTAGATTCATGAGAGGAACTGATGGAATAGAATCAGAGGGACATACTAAGGAGGAAACTAGTATCCTCAAGCTGGAACTAAATCGGAAGGAAAGAGATGAGGATATTTGGCCTTCATGGCCTCTTCAGCTTCCCAAGTAGCACCCTCAACAAGCTGATTCCTCTAAAGTACTTTTACTGAAGTGACTTCTTTGTTCCTCAATCTTCGAATCTGACGATCAAGGATATCCACGGGGACCTCCTCATAAGTGAGACTATCCTTCACACCCACATCTTCGAAAGAGACAATCAATGTCGGATCACCAACACACTTTTTTAACAAGGAAACATGGAAAACTAGATGAACTGCTTCCAACTCCGTTGGCAACTCCAACTCATAAGAAACACTACCAACTCTCCTCGAAATATGATAAGGACCTATAAAATGGGGACTAAGCTTCCCTTTCTTGCCAAATCTCATTACACCCTTCATGGGTGGCACTTTAAGGAAAACCTAATCATCAATTCAAATTCCAACTCCCTTTTTCTCACATCCGCATAATATTTCTATCGACTCTAAGCGGTCTTCAACCTTTCCCTAATAAGCTGAACTTTCTCCATGGTCTCATGCACAGAATTTGGACCAATCAAGGCTGCCTCACCAACCTTGAACCAACCAATAGGAGATCTACACCTCTGGCCATAATGTGCCTCACAAGGAGCCATCTGAATGCTAGAGTGAAAGTAGTTGTTGTAGGCAAACTCGATAAGAGGTAAGTGATCATCCCAATTACCTTTGAAATCGATCACACAAGATCTCAACATATCCTCCAAGGTCTGAATAGTACACTCTGCGTGGCCGTCTGTCTGAGGATGAAAAGCTATGCTAAGCTTCACCTTGGTACCAAGACCTTTCTGAAATGACTTCCAAAACTGAGATGTAAACTAAGGACCTCTATCAGAAATGATAGACAAAGGAACACCATGCAATCGGACTATCTCCTGAATGTAGAGTCTGGCATAATCATCCGCTGTATTCATAGTCTTAACAACCGAGAAATGGGATGACTTGGTCATCTGGTCAACGATCACCCAAATGGAGTCATGCTGCCTTCTAGTATGAGGCAAACCCATAATAAAGTCCATATTGATTGCTTCTCATTTCCAAGTGGGAAGGTCAATATCTTGGAGCATACCACCCTGCCTTTGATGTTCCACCTTTATCTGTTGAGAGTTGGGACACTTAGCCAAAAACCCAGCTATGTCCTTCTCCATACCATTCCACCAAAAGACTTCCCATAGATCACGGTACATCTTAGTGGCACCCGGATCAATGGAGTATCTAGAACTATAGGGCTCGGACAAAATTTGCTGTCTCAACGCATCAACGTCTGACACACATACGCGACCTGATAATGAAGCACACCATCTCCCCCTTGGGAGAAAACTTCGACCCTTTACTGACAAACTGCACCCTTAAGCTGAAGTAGAATAGGATCTTGGTCTTGCTTGTCTTTCACCTCATCCACCAAGGATGATTCGGCACCATTAGTCACAATCACACCACCTTCGGTCGAGTCTATAAATCAAACTCCCAACCGAGCAAGCCTATGAACTTCTTTAACCAATTCCTTCTTTCCATCTTTAATAGAAGTTACACTTTCTAGGGACAACCTACTCAAAGCATCCGCCATAACATTGGCCTTATCCGGATGGTAAAGCACACTCATATCATAATCCTTAAGGAGCTCAAGCCATCTCCTTTGTCGCAAATTCAATTCCTTTTGAGTGAACACATATTGAAGACTCTTATGATCGATGAATACATCCACATGCACACCATACAAGTAATGTCTCTAAATCTTCAAAGCAAAGACCATGGCTGCTAACTCATATTCATGAGTAGGATAGTTATTCTCATGAGTCTTAAGCTGTCTAGAAGCATAAGCAATCATCTTACCACGCTGCACCAAAATACAACCCAAACCAATCCTAGAAGCATCACAATACACAACAAAATCATCTAAGCCCTTGGGTAGGGCTAACACTGGAGCGGTGGTGAATCTAGTCTTCAACTCTTGAAAACTCTTCTCACATGAATCGGACCACTGAAACTTGACCTTTTTCTGAGTCGATCGGGTCAAACGTGCAGCAATGGAAGAAAAACCTTCCACAAACCTCCTATAGTAACCAGCCAAACCCAAAAAGCTCCTAATAGGAGACGGAGAAGTAGGTCTTGGCCAGTTCTTTACTGCCTCTATCTTTTGAGAATCAACCCAAATACCATCTTTAGTCACAGTATGACCCAGAAAAGCAACAGACTGCATCAAAAACTCACACTTGCTAAACTTAGCAAACAACTGTCTATCCTTGAGAGTTTGAACACAACCCTCAAGTGATCTGCATGCTCCTCCTCATTCCGAGATTAGATAAGGATATCATCAATGAAAATAATCACAAACATATCCAAATACTATTTGAACACACGGTTCATCAAATCCATAAAGGCTGCAGGAGCATTCGTTAGACCAAAAGACATCACAACAAATTCATAATGACCATATCGAGTCCTGAAGGATGTCTTCGAGATATCACATTCCTGAACTCGAAGATGATGATAATCGGACCTAAGGTCGATTTTGGAGAAGAAACTAGCACCCTGAAGATGATCAAACAAGTCATCAATCCTAGGAATGGGATACTTATTCTTGATTGTGACCTTGTTTAATTGGCAGTAATCAATACACATTCTAAGAGATCCATACTTCTTCCGAACAAACAAAACTGGGGCACCCCAAGGAGAGATACTAGGCCTGATTAAACTTTTATCAAGCAAGTCCTTCAACTGATCTTTCAACTCCTTCAGTTCCGCGGGGGCTATTCTATAGGGAGGAATAGAGATAGGATTCGTATCTGGAAGAAGATCTATCCCAAAGTCAATTTCCCGCTTGAGAGGGACTCTGGGAAAATCATCGGGAAACACTTCTGGGAATTCATTCACAACAGGAACAGACTGAATAGTCGGGGTCTCGAACTCTGTGTCCACAACCCAAACTATATGACAAAGTTAACCTTTAGAAATCATCTTCCTAGCCTTAAGATAAGATATAAAATGACCTTTCGAAGAAGAAGGACTACCTTGCCATTCTATGATAGGTTCATTAGGAAACTTGAAACTAACCACACGAGTGCGGCAATCAACTGAGGCATAACATGCATACAACCAGTCCATACCAAGAATAATATCAAAATCAGTCATCTTCAACTATCCGCTGGAGTGACTCTTTGAAGGACTGAGATAGGGAAATTTTGATAGACTCTCTCGGCTAGGACTGACTCACCAACAGGAGTAGAAACATGAAAGCGTTCTAAAAGCAATTCAGGACAAACCTCAAACTTACAAGCCACATAAGGAGTTACAAAAGAAAAAGAGGCACCGGGGTCTAACAAAGCATACACATCACGAGAAAAGACTTTCAACATACCGGTAACCACATCTGGAGAACTCTCCTGATCCTGGCGGGAGGTTATAGCATAAAGACAATTCTGGCGCTGACCACCAGAACTAGAAGCTGCGCCCTGCGCGGCTGGTCCACCACCTGAAGCTGCTGGGGTAGACAGAGTCCTACCACCTTCTTTCCCCTTCTTGGCCGAAGGGCAATCTCTGATACGGTGCCCAGTCTGACCACACCCAAAACAACCCTCTCTACTATCCAAACACTCACCGGGGTGAGTCTTCCCACACTTAACATAAGCTGGGTAGGAAGATCCCTTAGCAACACTACCTTGATACTGGGAATAGGAACCAGATCCTCAACCACCCTGATCATAACGAGGCTTCTGAACCTGAGTAGGAGCACTAGTAGAAGAATGAACGGATCCTGATGACGTCTTCTAGAAAGAAGAGCGATGTCCACCTCCGGACCTGTGATGACCAAATCCTGATCCCTCAGATCTAACCCTCTTGTTCTCCCTTGCCATATCCCTAAGCTTGTCACCCTCAATCTGATGGGCATGAGTCATGAGTCGGGAGATGTTTATATCACTCAACAAAACAGCAGACCTACATTCTTTCTTCACCATGTCAGAAACCCCATATATGAAATTGCTCATTTGATTATGCGGGTCCACTACCATGAAGGGAGCATATCTAGACAACTGAGTGAACTTCAAACTATACTCTTGCACTGACATCAAACCCTGCCTCAAGTTCACAAATTCCTCCACCTTCGCTTGTCTCAACTCACGGGGAAAGAACCTATCAAGAAAGTCTCTCTCAAAACACTCCCAAGTCGTGGGAATCGCATCCCTCACCCTAGCCTCCTTTCATTGCGTGAGCTAAATATGAGCCATATCCTTGAGTTGATAGGATGCAATCTCAACACAATCAACCCCAACCACTTGCATAACCTCAAAGATCTTCTTCACTTCATCAATAAAGTTAAGAGGGTCCTCACTCACTTTCGAACCCCAAAACTCTGGCGGGTTCATATGGATAAAGTCACGACCTCAGGCCGCTTGAGGTTGGACGGGGTAGGAGCTGGCTTATTAGGTTGAGTAGCCAATGTCTGGGCTAGCAAGTGAATAGCATTACTAAACTCATCATTCGTGACATCGGGAACCGAAACTTGAGGAGCAGTATCCTGAGCAGCTCAGGGAGGCATAGCACGTCGAGGAGGCATGTTATGAAATGCATAAGATAAGGATTAGAGAAACATTAAAGTTAAGCTCTATCACCTGACGTGATCATGAAATAAATGAAGTTTTCCTAAGATATCTCATAGCTTCCCTCTCATATGTGTGGCGCGCTTCACACACATGAAAAAGACTCTACTCAATGCGGCTTTCAAACATTCTAGGACTCTTGAACCTGAGGCTCTGATACTAAGTTTGTCACGCCCTGAGGTTACCCCCTAGACTTAACCCGGGATTTGAGACCACATGGATCCCAAGCTAACCCTTGGTCATAGCATTCTCAAGCATAACAAAAGATAAAGCGGAAGCAATCAAAGATAAAGACTCAGAATATAATAAATAAAAAGTTGAATCAAGAGATACAATCATCCAATGGAACCCCACAACACTATTTCTGAAAAGCCTCTACAACTAGCATAAGGAGTTGATAGGACAATACCCCAACTAACTCAACAATCTGGAAGGAAAGGAAGCATAGAAAAACTAGAATAAAGTCTAGTCCTCGAATAATGAGGACTCACCAAAGCTGATCGTGAGTGGCCGGGAACTCTAGCCACGAAGCTGGGGAGGGAAACCTGAATCTGCATCATCAAAGGATACAGCGCAATATGCGTTAGACCTATGGAATATACTAAGTATATGAGCAATGCATGAACATGATAAAAACATACTAAGTATACTTAAGTAACTGAAAACATGCTTTTAAAGGTAAACTGAGCGTAATGACTCTAATACTTTCTATAAGCTGAAGCATAATCATTAGTAATAAGTCTGAAATCTGAATAAGAGTCAAATGCAAGTTTTAAAAGCATAAACTATTTTCTGTGGGAGGTTGTCTAACTGACATAGACCATGTGAGCTATATGGAATAGGATGTATCTGCCTCATCGAGAGGACCTAATATACCTTGCCAGGGTATAAAGGCATTACTGTGGCGTGATCACTAAATACTGATGCCCAATAAAGGGGACTTAAAACCTACGAGGGCACGTAGTTCTAGGACATTTTTGGGTACTCTCACCCTGTCTAACTCAGTGCTAGTACTACTTCCAAAACATACATATAGCACATATAATACTGGGCATATCTGATGCCAAAACTGTTCATACTGTAGACATATCTGATGTCAAAACTGTTCAAAAAGCAATAAGACATATCTGATGCCATGCAATTCAAATTCATAAATCTGAAGGCTTAGCTTAGCCATAATTCAAAACATGCTCTCCTTTCTAAATTCATACTTGAAGAATTAGGCATACATTTTCATAAATACATAAAGGCCATGATATCTAAGCATGCCATCTTTCTCTTAAAAACATGCAAATCCATGGATTTATGCTAAAAATCAACTTTCATGCTTGGGATTTTAAAACCAATAAGGGAATCATAATCAAACCATGAAAAATCAATAAGAAACCATAAATTTAACATAAAAACTGATTTCATAAACTTTTCCCAATTTTGATCAAAATCCTAATTTAATTAGTTCATAATTCAACATAAGGATTGGGGATTTTGGGAACAAGTGTGAAAAGAACCCATTATTAAAAACCACATACCTTGGTGGAAGATTACCCACTTGATTTGGAAAAGATTAGGAGACTTGACTTGGAGCTTGGAGACTTGAGCTTGGAGGAGAAATTTTCCTTTTTGAGAGAAAAATGAGGAACTTAAGAGGGACTTAGGATAATATGGGTGAAAGCCCTTCTAAAAGTAGTCTAAATAACTTCACTTAGTAGGCAATAGGGTGGGAAATAACCAA
Source organism: Jaltomata sinuosa (assembly GCA_003996215.1). NCBI lineage: Eukaryota > Viridiplantae > Streptophyta > Magnoliopsida > Solanales > Solanaceae > Jaltomata > Jaltomata sinuosa. The sequence continues at coordinate 1,285,133 of QJPP01000039.1, forward strand.
AATGCCCCAGGGTTTTAACTTAGAAAAACTGACTTAAAACCTGGCTTCAGATTCCATGGATCCTTCCCAGGAATCGTAGAACCAGTAACGACTCATGGAATGGAGTCGTGGTCCCTGAGCCAAAATTCTAGGCTGCTGAATGTTTCCTACGGTTCCACAGGATGACTCATGGAAGCTTTCATGAGTCGTAAGACTGAGTCGTGGAACTCAGGGAACTTGACCACTCTCTATCTGAGTTCCACAGTTTGGTTCCATGACTCATGGAAACATTCAAGAGTCATGAAACTGACTCGTGGTTCTCAGACCTGAGGATGGTCTGTAGGACTAAAATCATGAGTCACTTCCATGACTCGTGGAACCTTCCACGATTCGTGGACTTGACCCGTGGTCCCTGAAAGTCCAAAATTTTTTCTGCAAGTCTGAGTTTAAAAGCTGGATACATTTTTGGGGTGTTACACTGCGGGTGCCAGAGAGGGAGGTATATGGTGTAGTAGGGGTATACGGGTGTGACCTTCCATGGATCCTGTCTTCTGGGCCTTATAGGTCACCGAAAGCGGGTAACATACGGTACTAATATCACTCTTGACTTAGCATGGCATCACATCATTCATCTGTGTGAGGTACCACCCTTGTTTGCTGTTTGTTGATTATACACTCCGGTAGTATGGGATGCTGGAGGGTTTTGTTTTCACTTATTTGCGTTCCCCGATTGTATAGGCGGCCGGGGGACTGTAGGCATACTCTTGATACTTTATCCTGATAATATCCACTGTCCCGGTTATGATTTTGAGATATTATTCTATAACGTGGTTAGTTCTAGTTTTGAGAGTGATACGATTAGTTTGGGTATTAATTCCTGTTTTTCGAGCATGTCTACCTTCACTCTCCTCTCCCATTCCTTATACTTGAGGTTACCGGTATACCATCCACTTCTTAAACTGATTATGTATATACTGTATTGCAAGGATCCCAAGTGCATTATTTCTTACTTACACTTGTGGCTGTTGCGTATATATTCTATTTGCTAGCCTTGTATGTTGTTCTATTGACTTCCCTCTGGGCTAGTTCCTGTGTACTTTTCATTGATTTCTGTGACTACTTGCTTCTATTCTGTCTGTTCCTACGCTTTTATCTTATATGTGCCCAGTCGGCCTATGATACTCACTGGGTACCTTATGCTTCGCATTTGGTGCTCATACTACACCCTGCATCTTCTGGTGCAGATCTTAGTAACGGACATTGCCGTTAGCTCATGGAGACTTGTACGAGGTGCTGCTTTTGGTGATATTCTTGACTGAGGGTGAGCTCTCAGCGACCGGAGCTTAGCTTTTGGTTTATCTTTTGATTATGTACTCTACTTCTACTCATACACAACTTTATGTATATATTGTTTTGAACCCTGTACTCCGTATGTAGATCCGACTCTTATACACTATGTACCAGGTTTTGGGTTTGTTTTAGCTTCCTCTTTATATCTATATTATTCCTGTTATCTATTTTCTTCATCTTGTACCCTTGCTTCCGCTTACTTAAGCTGTTCTTTCACTTCATTTGCTAGATAGTAGCCCATTACGACCATAACAGGCTACAAGGATTGGTTCGCCTATTGGGGGGTTGTAGGTGCTATCATGACTGAGAAATTGGGTCGTGACAGCTTGGTATCAAAGCTCTAGGTTCACCAGTGTCATCGGTATAGGAGCCAATTTCTAGTACAGTCTTGAGGATCGAGGAAGAGACGTCCATAATCAATCTTCGGGAGGCTACAATGATATCCTATGAAGAATTGGACTTTTCTTGTTTCTATCTCGTGCGTAGTATCCTTGAAAGTTTCTAGATATCTTACTTACTCTAGTTCAATCTTTTGCAGATGGTTCGTACGAGATCTTCAACTTTTGGTGGAGAAGAGCCTCCTACCCTAGCACCTCCGACTACAGCTAGGGGTTGGGGTGGTCACAAGGGTAGAGGTAGGGGTCGTGGATGCCCCAGAGCAGCGACACCAGCTAGGGCTTCTAGGGTTGAGGTAGAGCCCGAGTATGACGATGATCCAGAGTTCACTCCAGAGTAGCAGTATGTGGACCCAGGGGCAGCCCAGGTACCACCAGCTCCAGTACCAGTTCCAGCACCAGTTTCTGTGCTAGCTTCAGCCCCAGCTCAGTCTTCGGATATTAGGGGCCTACTTGTTCAGCTTTTGGGTATGATATGGGGAGAGACCTTCGAAGGTAGATCAGACACCCGCTCAGGGGGCAGCCTTGGGTGTTCAGAGTTCAGGAGCGCAGCCTGTTACTACGGCTCCCTGTGCCGAGGTTGTTTCAATTACTTTAGTTGCACAGCCTCTTGCTCCTCGCCCAACTATGACAGATGGAGAGCAAAAGGCATTGGGTAGGTTCTTGAGGTTGGCACCATCGAGATTTGCTGGTACATTGAGTCAGGACCCACATGATTTTATTACATGTGAGGAGATGTTGCACCATCTGGGTTTGTTGAAGACTCATGGAGTCAGTTATACCACCTATTAGCTGGAGGGCACAACAAAGTTATGGTGGAGGGCGCAGGTTGCTTGCAGATCTTCTACATCGCCTCTTTTGACCTGGTCCGAGTTCTATGAGGTCTTTATGGCCAAGTTTTTTTCTCAGAGTGATCGTGAGTGGTGCAGGGAGCAGTTTACTCGGCTTATGCAGGATTCTATGACTGTCTAGGAGTATGAGACCCATTTTCACCAGCTAGCGCCGTTTGGAGCTATGATCATTCCTACCGAGGAAGATAGGATTCACAAATTTGTATGGGGTTTGAGGTCAGATATTAGGCAGCAAACTGAGATATTGGTTATCGATGGTCAGTCATTTTAGGCTATCGCAGACTATGCCCGTACAATGGAGGACTTACAGCAACATGATCAGGGGGCCATAGATAAGAGGCCTCAATATCAAGGTGGCTACAATTGTTCTAGACACAGTGGTAGAAGTTAAGGCCAATGGGGCCGGGGTTATCAGCCATAGTAGCATCAGGGTCAAGCCAGTCGATCGGTTCAGGTGTCGCTTCAGGCTTCTGGTTCTCAGTTTGAGCAGGGTCAGAACAGTCAGCATGGTCACAGTGGTCAGTTTGCGAGAGGTACTACTTTTGGGGCATCAGACCGAGGTGGCCACACAGGTTCATTGGGTTCATATTGACAGGGTGAGCTGTCAGGGCCATGCTGTGAGTGTGGGGTCAGCTGTCATTTTTCCAGAGATTGCCCCTAGTGGGGTACAACCTATTATGAGTGTGGAGTTAGTGGCTATTTTGCTAGATATTGCCCCCAGTGGGGTACAGTTCATCCTATTTGCTCTGTTCAGCCATCGGCTCGAGGAGGCAGCGATCAGGGTAGAGGTGGTGCGTCGCATGGCAGAGCAGGTGGTAGGGATGGCGGTCAGGCAAGTAGAGGTTGTCATCAGTTCTATGCGGTCCCTTGGAGACCGGATGCTGTGATTACAGGTACAATTTCTGTATGCCATCAGTCTTCTATGGCTTTATTTGATCCTGGATCCACTTGTTCCTATGTATCTGCCTACTTTCTGCCTTGTTTGGGATTTGCTAGTGAGCTATTATCTGTCCTGTTTCTGTTTCAACCCTAGTAGGAGATTCTTTAGTAGTGGATCAAATTGTGAGATCCTGTGGGATATCTGTTGGTGATTTGGAGACGGGGTGATTTGATGATCCTTGATATGTTAGATTTTGATGTGATACTGGGCATGGACTGGTTATCCCCTCACCGTGCGGTTTAGATTGTTATGCCAAGAACCTTACCATAGCCGTGCCTAGTGTATCCCCGGTTGTGTGGCAGGGTTCTGTTAGCCATGCACCATCTGGGATCATCTCTTGTCTTCGAGCTAGGAATTTGATTTCCCGTGGGTATTTAGCTTATCTAGCATATATACGATATGCTAGTGATGACCCTTCATCTCTTGAGTTTGTTCCTGTGGTTATAGACTTCCTAGATGTGTTTTCTACCGACCTGCCAGGCTTTCCACCCGAGAGAGATGTTGATTTTGCCATTGAGTTATAGCCAGGCACCAGGCCCATTTCTATTCCTCCTTACCGTATGGCTCCTACTGAGTTGAGAAAGCTTAAGGAACAGCTCCAGGATTTGTTAGCTAAGGGGTTCATTAGGCCGAGTGTGTCTCCTTGGGGTGCTCCTGTTCTCTTCGTAAAGAAGAAGGATGGGTCGATGCGGATGTGTATTAACTATTGGTAGTTGAATAAGGTGACAATAAAGAATAAGTATACGATGCCGAGGATTGATGACTTGTTTGATCAGCTCCAGGGTTCAGCCGTGTTTTTGAAGATTGATTTGAGGTCCGGCTACCATCAGTTGAGGATTAGGGCAGAGGACATCCCTAAGACCACATTCGTGACATGATATGGCCACTATGAGTTCCTGGTGATGTCTTTTAGGTTGACTAATGCCCCCGCAACCTTTATGGATTTAATGCATAGGGTGCTCAGCCCGTACCTAGATATGTTCATGATAGTCTTCATTGATGACATTCTGATATACTCGAGGAGTTGGGACGAGCATGAGCAACACTTGAGGACTGTACTTCAGACTTTGAGAGATCATCAACTTTATGCCAAGTTCTCAAAGTGTGAGTTTTGGCTGGAGTCAGTGGCATTCCTAGGACACGTGGTATCTAAGGATGAGATTAGAGTTGATCCGGGTAAGATTTCTGTGGTTCGTGATTGGCTGAGACCTACTACTCCTACCGAGGTTCATAGCTTTGTTGGTTTAGATGAGTACTATAAATGGTTTGTTGAGGGATTTTCTTCCATAGCAGCACCCTTGACTATGCTGACTAGGAAGGATGTTCCATTCAAGTGGTCGGATCAGTGCGAGGATAGATTTTAGAGGCTTAAGGCCTTATTGACTTCAACTCCAGTTCTGACTTTATCGGTTAAGGGTCAGAGTTTCTCCGTGTATTGTGATGCTTCAGGGGTCGGTCTTGGTTGTGTGTTGCTGCAGGAGGGTCGAGTGATAGCATATGCGTTGAGACAGCTGAAGGTTCACGAGCGTAACTACCCCACTCATGACTTGGAGTTGGCGGCGGTAGTCTTTGTGCTTAAGATCTGGAGGCACTACTTATATGGAGTTCACTGTGAGATATTCACCGATCACCATAGTCTTCAGTACATTACGAGTCAGCGGGAGATGAACTTGAGGCAGAGGAGATGGATTGAGCTACTAAAGGACTACAATTTCACTATTTTATACTATCCGGGCAAGGCAAACATGGTAGCGGATGCCTTGAGTCGGAAGGCAGTGAGTATGTGCAGCCTAGCTTCACTTTCAGTTTCTGAGCGATCGTTGGCCTTAGACATCCAGTCCTTGTCTAGCCGATTGGTTAGGCTTGACTTGTCGGATCCTAGAAGAGTGCTTGCCAGTGTTAAGGTTCGTTCTACTCTAGTTGATCAGATTCAAAGCCGACAGTTTGAGGACCAGAGTTTGTGTGACCTTCGTGACCAGGTAGTTTAGGGTGAGGCCAACCAGGCTACTTTGGGTTCTGATGGTATTCTAAGGTTTGATGGCCGACTTTGTGTTTCGAGGGTTGGTGATTTGATTCAGTTGATACTCAATGAGGCACATTGTTCTAGATACTCCATTCATCATGGCGCAGCAAAGATGTATAGAGATTTGAGATAGCTTTACTGGTGGTGTGGTATGAAGCAGGACGTAGCAGAGTTTGTATCTCGGTGCTTGAATTATCAGCAGGTGAAAGTCTAGCACATAAGACCGGGTGGCTTGTTGCAGCGATTTCCCATTCCTGAGTGGAAGTGGGAGGTATTACTATGGACTTCATTGTTGGTTTGCCTCGTACTTCTTGGAGTTTTGATTCCATTTGGGTGATTGTGGATCGGCTGACTAAGTCGGAACACTTCTTGCCGGTTCATACTTCCTATAGTCTTGAGGGATTTAGGCATGAAGGTTTAGCTTAGTATGCGTTTCACCCTTAGACAGATGGCCAGTCCGAGAGGACTATTCAGGTCCTGGAGGACATGATACAGGCTTGTGTACTTGACTTTGGAGGTTTATGGGATTAGTTTGTGCCTTTGGCCGAGTTTGCTTATAATAATAGTTTCTATTCGAGCATTGGCATGGCACCTTTTGAGGCCTTGTATGGTAGGCATTGCAGATCGCCGATTGGTTAGTTTGATGGGTTAGAGTCCAGACCGTAGAGTACAAATTTGCTTAGAGATTCCTTGGACCGAGTTCATTTGATTTAGGACAGAATTAGAGTAGCCTAGAATAGGAAGAAGAGCTACGCTGATCGTAGACTTTGTTCCTTGGAGTTTGGTGTTGGTGAAATGGTTTTCCTTTGAGTATCGCCCATGAAGGGCGTGATGAGATTTGGTCGGCGGGGCATGCTTAGCCCCAAGTTTATTGGGCCGTTTGAGATTCTACAGAGGGTTGGTAGTGTTGCCTACATGTTGGCTTTGCCTCTGATGTTTTCAACTGTTCACCCAAATTATTATGTCTCGATATTGTGTCGGTATGTGCCAAATGAGTCTCAGTTAGACGAGAGTTTGTCATTTGTTGAGGAGCCGATAGCTATTATGGCCAGATATATTAGGAGGTTGAGATCTAGAGAGATTCTGGTTGTAAAGGTTTAGTGGAGACATTGCGAGGAGGCTACTTGGGAGACCGAGAGTGAGTTGCGTGCTCAATATCCACAGTTGTTCAAGCCTTCAGGTACTCCCTTCTTCTTGATTTTCGAGGATGAAAGTCTTTTTAGTAGTGGATATTATGATGACCCTTCCGATCATCTTCACATTTGCGTATTCATTGTACTGCTAGAGCTTTCCTGTAGCGGCCCTAAGCCATTTATAGCTTGCTGGGACCGGTAGTTCAGTGCCCTAGTCATTCGTTTGGTTGTTTTTCCCTTTTTCCTGTTTTAGAGCTTCAACTTAGAACATCGTTGACTTTAGTCAACATTCTTAGCTAACGTACTTGGAATTGAATTCTGACAATTCCATTATCTCCGTAGCGTTGAGTTTGGTCTAGTTGGACATTCAGTTAAGGCCTGAGAACTTCCGGTATGGGTTTTGGGTGGGTTTCTCTATTTTCTGGCCATTTGGAGTTGAAAGTGTAACTTTGGGTGGCTTTCGATGATTGGAGTGTTGGATTCGAAATCTGAAAATTCCATCAGCTCTGGAATGATGAGTTTGGGTTGGGAAGGAGGTTGGTTCAGGTTCCGGGTGAGCAAGACTTATTTCGAGCCTTTGAGTTCCTTTTTGTTAGTGTTGACTTGAGTCAACATTTCTCCAAAACAACCTCGTATGGAAGGTTTGTCGATTCCGTTGAGTTCGAAATGTTGTTTCCACTCTTTTAGCATTATTGGTTTCTGAATATCGATTTCCGATTGTGCCCAAAATGCCCCGTCGAATTTTGGAAAGTTGCAGACTTTTTCTTATTGCAGGTGCAGGCATCAAGCCTCTATCGCGATCGCGAGACTCACCTTTCGCGACCGCGATGAAGCGCCTAGCACCGTGTTCTTCGCGATCGCGTGATTACCGATCGTGATAGCGATGAAGTCTCTCCTTCTCTATTCTTCGAAACCGCGTGGCTAGCCTTCGCGATCGCGATGGCCTAGCCAGCGTGGTCCTCGCGATCGCAAGGGGTCCCTTCGCGACCGCGATGAAGGACCCTTGAACAATATATGAGCTTTCACTTCGTCTCTTTCTTTCAAAAACTCAAATTCTCCATTGTTGGTAGCTAAAAACTCGTCTAAGCACTGTACTTGGTCAATTACTGGTGTTGGGTTGCATTTTCCTTGGTCTTAATTAATCCTCCATCGTAATTGGTAAGTTCTAACCGCTTTAATCCATCAAATTATCTCTTTTGATTCCTTAATTGACCCTTGGGTTGACTGGCTGGTTTGAGCCAATTCTTTGGCAAATTTCCCTCAAAAACCTTAGCATGCACCCCTTGGGGGGTGGTGATCATCGTGCTCCTATTTGTTTTCAGTTTTGAGTTGCGGGGCCCACGAGCTCGCCGGTAACTCGATTTTCGACCCGGCTACAATTGTGGCATTATGGGTATCATTTGACTCATTTTAACATTTTATATATGATTTTGTTAGTTTGATCCTTGTTGGGAGCTTCTCAGAGCAGTTCGGTCCCGGACATCGTCGTTCCTACAGCTTGTCGTTGGACGACAAGTAGGTTACTGTATAAACTCCCTAGACTTAGCATATATCGGATATAATTATACTAGCTGACATCCTTGGGTGGGGCTATTAGGTTAGTACCACAGACCCTGATCGCTTTTCTGCGATTTTCCCCGTTTCTTCTCTCCGTTGTGTGTAGGATTCTTAGTAGTTGATGTTATCACCCTTATGGCCCTGTGTGGCCTTGTTTGACTCTGGAACATAGATGGTGGGTTATTAGGGGGTGCCCGTGAGTCCCGGGCATCATTATTGTGATATTATGCTGGCTATCTGTACTGTAGAGCGATTGGAGCCTGTGCAGGGCCGATAGGTTATTGTGGGCCGGGGGCCACTATTATGATTGTGTATTCCATTCACCATGCATATAGATAGGGGGGATTTCTTCTTGATTTTATTATGGTTTTGGCTTCGGGCCTACTGGGACTGATTTTCTAAACTTTGTATGGCCCCTGGGCCCATTTTCGGTAAAAATGATCTAAAGGGGGTTTGGTAACGTTTGATGGGTCTTCTTGGGGTAAGGGAGTTTAAAGGATATTTTCTCACTAGTTCCACTTATACTGGACTCGACGAGGTCGAGTGCTAGACTTATTTACTACAACTTCCAGGGTGATGCTGGACTAGGCGGGGCCGTGTGCTAGGGGTATTGGACTTACTATTTTAGATCTGGATACCCTCCAGGCAGCTTTACTTGGGGATTGATTTGAGATTTCAGGGCATCTAGTATGTTTGTCGGGGGCCTCCATGGACCTTGCCATTCTGGACCAGAGGCTGCAAGTTGCGGGTGCCGGAAGGGGGGTATACGGTGTAGTAGGGTTATACAGCTGTGACCTTCCATGGATCCTATCTTCCAGGCCTTATAGGTCGCCGAAAGTGGGTAACATACGATACTACTATCACTCTTAACTTAGCATGGCATCACATTATTCATCTATGTGAGGTACCACCCTTGTTTGTTGTTTGTTGATTGTACGCTCCAGAAGTATGGGATGCCAGAGGGTTTTGTTTTCACCTGTTTGCGTTCCCCGGTTGTATGGGCGGCCGGGGGACTATAGGCATACTCTTGTTACTTTACCCTGATACTATCCCCTATCCCAGTTATGATTTTGAGATATTATTCTACAACGTGGTTAGTTATGGTTTTGAGAGTGATACGATTAGTTTGGGTATTGATTCTTATTTTTCGAGCATGTCTATCTTCACTCTCCTCTCCCATTCCTTATACTTGAGGTTACCGGTATACCGTCCACTTCTTAAACTGATTATGTATATACTGTTATTGCAAGGATCCCAGGTGCATTATTTCTTACTTAAACATGTTCCTGTTGCATATATATTCTATTTGCTAGCCTTGTATGTTGTTCTGTTGACTTCCCTCTAGGCTAGTTCCTGTGTACTTTTCGTTGATTTCTGTGACTACTTGCTTCTATTCTGTCTGTTCCTACGCTTTTATCTTATATGTGCCTAGTCAGCCTATGATACCTACTGGGTACCTTATGCTTCGAATTTGGTGCTTATACTACACCCTGCATCTTCTGGTGCAGATCCTAGTATGGGCCATCGCCGTTAGCTCGTGGAGACTCGTGCGAGGTTCTTCTTTTGGTGATATTTTGTACTGAGGGTGATGTCTTGGCGACTAGAGATTAGCTTTTAGTTTATCTTTTGATTATGTACTCTACTTCTACTCAGAGACAACTTTGTGTATATATTGTTTTGAACCCTTGTACTCCTTATGTAGATCCGACTCTTATACGCTATGATACCAGGTTTTGGGTTTGGTTTAGCTTCCGCTTTATATATGTATTATTCCTGTTATCTATTTTCTTCATCTTGTACCCTTGCTTCCGCTTACTTAAACTGTTCTTCCGCTTTGTTTGCTAGATAATAGCCCATTACCGACCGTTTCGGGCTACGGGGATTGGTTCGCCTACTGGGGGGTTGTAGGTGCCATCATGTCCAAGAAATCGGGTCGTGACATATATATATATGTATATATTATGAAAAAGTTAATATGAAACGTAGTAAAATAATAATTAAATTGTATATACCTTAAACTCATTAAACATGGCCTGTTTGATCAATTTTGGAATGTCCTGTCAGGCGTGCCAAGATTCTGTAAAAAGCCTCCTAACTACCTCTTTTAGAGCACGTTTGGGCTCTTTCTGAGGATACCACCTATAAAGAACATAATAAACATGTCAAGTCATATATAATTAATTAACATGAAAAAACAAAATAAACTTATCAATTTAGAAAAAAACTTACGATGATCCATCAGGCTGAATCATAACTCTATCAATGGCGTCCTTCTCGCCGGGTCTCAAATCCACCTCCTCTTCCTCCTCAGAATATGCTGATGCAGGTAATGGTGGAAGTGTACAACGCTGAGTCAATGGGGGAGTAGATGTCTGTGTGTCATACTCAGAGCTGGTATCTCTAAGTTGCAAGCCTGATATGTGGGGGGAAGAAGAATCACGTGGGGATAGAGTACCAGATGATAATGTGATAGTCCTGCTGCCATGTGGTGGAGGCATAGTGGGTGTAGGCATGAAAGTGAGATGATGAGAAGTAGTGGGTCTAGGAATCCCGCAGATTATCTGGTGGAGAAGAGCGAATCTGTGGTGAAGATGAAAGATGACCTAAAATATTGTCAGGTTCTATAGGCCTCCTAAAGTTCTTCCTAGACTTACTAGACTTGCTAGTACTCTTACTAGGACGGCGACCTCGATCCCCATCACCTGATGACATCTGTATGCATAATCCAAAACTAATTCAAAATTTTCAAATTCAAGAACCTAATTCAAAACTAAAACTAACCTAAAGTTGAAAACTAATAGCAAGCATTAACCTAAACTAAGGTTCATAAAAACTAACCTAAACTAGCAAGCTATTCAAGGTTCGCAAAAAGAACCTAAAGTTGAAAACTAATTCAGGAACCTATTTCAAATTCAAAGTTCCCAAATTCAAGTTATAATCTAATTCAAGAACCTAATTCAAGAACCTCATTAAGGTTCACAAAAAAGAACCTAAAGTTGAAAACTAATTCAAGATTATAACCCAAAACTAACAATATAAACTAACAAACTTAACTTAAAAAAACTTAAAACTTACCTTCAAGAACCTAATACAAGAAGTAAAAGTTGAAAACTAATTCAAGATTATAAAAACTAAACCCAAACTAACTCAAGAACCTATTTCAAATTCAAAGTACCCAATTCAAGTTATAATCTAATTCAAGAACCTAATTAAGGTTCACAAAAAAGAACCTAAAGTTGAAAATTAATTCCAAATTCATAGTCGAATTCAAGAACCTAATTCAAGTACCTAATTCAAATTCAAAGTTCTCAAATTCAAGTTATAATTTAATTCAAGAACCTAATTCCAAATTCAAGTACCTAATTCAAATACCTAATTCAAGAACCTATGTAATTCATGTTAAAAAAAGAACCTAAAGTTGAAAACTAATATAATATTTTAAGATTTATAGCCCAAAACTAACAATATAAACTAACAAACTTAACTTAAAAATACTTACCTTCAAAAACCTAATTCAAGAAGTTAAAGTTGAAAACTAATTCAAGATTATAAAACAAAACCCAAAACTAATTCAAGAACATATTTCAAATTCAAAGTTCCCAAATTCAAGTACCTAATCCAAGAACCTATATAATTCAAGTTCAAAAAAGAATATAAAGTTGAAAACTAATATTTCAAGATTTATAATCCAAAACTAACAATTTAAACTAACAAACTTAACTTAAAAAAACTTAACTTAAGAAAACTTACCTTCAAGAACCTAATTTAAGAACCTAACTAAAGTTCACAAAAAAGAACCTAAAGTTAAAAATTGATTCCAAATTCATAATCAAATTCAAAAACCTAATTGAAGTACCTAATTAAAATTTAAAGTTCCCAAATTCAAGTTATAATCTAATTCAAGAACCCAATTTTGAATTCAACTACCTAATTCAAGAACCTAATTTCGAATTCAAAAAAGAACCTAAAGTTGAAAATTAATATAATGTTTCAAGATTTATAACCCAAAATTAACAATATAAACTAACAAAATTAACTTAAAAAAACTTACCTTCAAAAACCTAAATCAAGAAGTTAAAGTTGAAAACTAATTCAAGATTATAAAATAAAATCCAAAACTAATTCAAGAACCTATTTCAAATTCAAAGTTCCCAAATTCAAGTTAATAATCTAACTCAAGAATCTAATTCCAAATTCAAGTACCTAATTCAAGAACCTATATAATTCAAGTTCAAAAAAGAACCTAAAGTTGAAAACTAATATTTCAAATTTATAACCCAAAACTAACAAAATTAATTTAAAAGAACTTAACTTAAAAAAACTTACCTTCAAGAACCTAATTCAAGAACCTAATTAAGGTTCACAAAAAAGAACCTAAAGTTGAAAACTAATTTCAAATTCATAATCAAATTCAAGAACCTAATTCACAAGACTAACCTAAACTAAGGTTACATGACTAACCTAAACTAAGATTCACAAGCTAATAGAAAGCATTTACCTAAACTAAGGTTCACAAACTAATAGCAAGTCTAAACTAAGGTTCACAAACTGATAGCAAGCCTAAATTAATTAAAGTTCATAAATAAAGAATATAATCTAAAAATGGAATTTTTCACTATCAAAATTTTCACTATCAATTTCTCAAAATTCTAGTCTAGAATTCAATAACAACAACAATATATACACCGTAGTTTAGAATTCAACAACAAAAACAACATACCCTAGTCTAGAATTCACTATCAATTTTTCAAATTAAAAATATCCAAATTAAATCCTAACCTTCAAATAAAGAAAAACACTAACCTAAAAAATGGAGGAGGTTGGAGGGCGGAGGCTTGCCGCATCTGGACGATGGAGGTTGGTCGGCGAAGGTCTGCGGTGGAGGTTGCGATGGAGAGAAGAGGAGAGGAGGAGAGAAAAGAGAAAGAGAGAAAATGAGAGAAAGAGACCCGATGGGGTTTGTGTATAATTAAAAAAGTGAAGGACATTGTCGCTTTGTCTATCGCTTTTTTAAAATGAGTTGATCACGTATTGACCAAAAAGCGATGGACAAAAACGGCACTGTCTGTCGCTTTTCTATTTTTTTAATATAAATTAATTTTTTAAGATATTATGGTTAATTAATATAATAATAATTTAAAATTTAAAGAAAGCGATGAACAACGTCGTTATTTTAAAATTATTTTTTAATATTTTTTTAATAATTATGATGTTTTCCGCTGCTTATATTAAAAAATAAATATTAATTATTTGTAAATAATATTGGCAAAAAAATCCTTGGAATAAAGTGACAAAAAATGCGACGCTGTCCATCACTTTTGAAAATAAATAAATATATATTTAAAAAAAATGAGAAAAGCGACGGACAGTGTCGCTTTTGCCGTCGCTTTCCATGAGCGATGTTGTCCGTTGGTTTTGTGTCCGTCTCTTTTTGATCTCTTTATAGTAGTGTAAATGTGGTAAATATCAAAGATAAAGAGTAAAGATATAGTATAGTCATTCAGCTTGTGTCAGCGAATAAACTTGTTGTTTGACATCTCCAATTGTTCTTAAAGACTTTATGTCAATTTTGTCTTCTTCACTTCTTGTAGTCCACGAAGCCGGTAATATCTCTGGTTATCATTAAAGACTTTGTCACTCCTGCACTCACAAAATCTCTTAGTTTTGAAAATAAAAAGATTGATATATATCGAACCACTTAAATGTGACATGATGATCTAGTAATCATAGAGAATGTAAGATCCCAAGCAAAATGTGTCTAAGAGATATATTGGAATTGATTGGAGGATTAAATGGCCGATTAGGGATGCCATGTAAGGTGTATCCCAGCTTCAATTGGAATATTTTATAAGAGAGAATTTGTCGATAAAGAAAGTCTTTGAAGATTGAAGTTGAATGAAGATTTTTGAAATCATTGAACCATTTTAAAAAGTTGCCCTTATTTCTAGTTCAAGGGTACTTAATTGAAATAGTTTGTAAGAAACTAAGAATTGACTGATTCAAAAACATACCCCAATTTCCTCTGAGCGTCTGTAGTTTGAAATATTGAAAAAACTGAACTCTTATGTAGAATTACTTACGTATCTTGCTGGAACTAAAGTTATGTCTAACGTAGTTCAAACCTAAAACTGATAAAATTTACAAAGAATATAAGATTCGACAATTTAGAAGGTAAATGATATTGAGATAACAAAGAGCTAGATTCATCAATATAGAATTGAAGATATGAATTGATTCATTGGATTGGATCCTTGGCTTGGGAATCCTTGAAAGGACTTGTGCAAGTACTGTGTCCGGCAATGCTCTGGCTTGATTCCTCGATCTTCTGGAGAATCCATTAGCATTTTCCCCTATTTTTTTTATGGGAAGTGGGTTTTGAATAACGTCATTTGTGTAGCTCAAATACAATCATTAATAACATAATAAATTTGTTGTAATAAAATAAAGGGTATGACAGAAGCTAAAGTTGGAGATAAAGCTATTTGTATTATGATGATTTGGATATGGTGATCCGGATGACATCTCCTGGTCATAGTCGTTGTGCATGACCATTTTACGTATAAAATTCAAAGAAAGTGTTAAAATTCATAATGAAATATCAGGAATAAATGGTGATAAAAAGAAAAAAAGAAGTTGTTTGAATTATTAGGGCGAGGCCACTATGGGTCTAATGATGTCATTTGTCATGCTTGGTGGTCTCGGTGTTGTGAACTCTGCGACTTCATAGTTCCTATATTTAAAGAAAAATTCTTAGTTTGAGAGATTGATTTGTTTTGGCTTCCCCTTGTTGTCCTAATTCTCCTTCTTGTATCTGATTTGTAAACTCTTTCGATCTCGAAATGTAGCTTTGGTGGTTTTAAAAAATTCTGCCCCAGTTTTGAACACAGAAAAACACTTGAACTTTTTGTAAATTCTTTTACCACTTAGATGGAATTTTTGAAATCTTTTAAAAAATTCTCTCATGGTTTTGACTTCAATAAACTTTGCTATGCAATAATGTAGCAAATATCGTCTTCGATGAAATTTTTGGAACCCTCTCAAAATTTTGCTCTAGTTGCATTTGATGTAATCTCAATTTTTGACTTGCTGGAGAAATTCTTCTTCTAGTAAATTTTTGAGATCCTCTAAAAAATTCTGCCCCAGTTTCCATTATAAAGGAGAATGGAAATCTTACAGAGACTATGACCAAATCGGTGTGACACCTATGTATCTCGTTGATGCAGAAATTAGGTCAAATGTAGTTCTAATTACAAATAGAAATTCGACTATAAGGGAACTCAAACCATAATGTGCTATTACAATGAAAGAAAGTGATAAAGTGCAATTACAAAGAAAGAAGGCGATAAAGTGTAATTAAAGGGAAAGAAAATAATAACTTTAAGGTCGAAGAATGCCAAAAGTGCGACTTCCAGAAAACTTCATTCTTCTTTGTAACTGATGATACTAATAGTTACTTCTTATGATTAGGCAACAGATTGATGTTCACATTTGCTTGAGCTTCTGCAAGTGTTATCACCTTGTTGTCAATCAGGTCTTAGATTTTGTGTTTGAGAGTAATACACTTCTCGGTATCATGCCCAATAACTCCTGAGTGGTAGGCACATCGCTTATCTAGATCATACCAATTGGCCAAAGTATTCACATGCTTTAATTTTATTAGATGGAGTATCCCTACTCCTTTCAACCTTTTATAAAGCTGAGTTAGTGATTTCACTAGTGGCGTGAAGACTCAGGGAGGTTTTCTTTCAAAGTTTGGACGAGGTGCATTGTTTTGGGAATTTTGTGGTGGTTATGGAGAATAATATGTTGCATGTGTATTGTAGACTAGATACTGAGAAGAAGGATAGTATAAATATGGGAAATTTTGAGCATACTGAGCATTGGAATGGTATGGTGGAGGTTGTTGACGGTATGATGTGCTTCCTCGAGTCATCACTCCCATAACTTCTTTCTCCTTTTTCTTTTTATTTTCAAAGGAGTCAATTTTGAAGGCCTTATTAGTGGACTGTAATGTTGTCAAACTTGTTATTCTCCCAACCTTAAGGCCATCTTCAATAATTTCTCCAGCTTTGATAATTTCAGCAAATGTTTTTTCACCCATTGTTATCGTTCATTCATAATATCTGAGTCTTGTGCTTGAATGAAGTAAGTGATTATTTTTGCTTCCTCCATAAGAGGGTGTACTCTAGATACTTCTTCTCTCTACCATATGGCATATTCGTGAAATAATGTAGTTGATTTTTGCTCTAGTGTTGTAATAGAGATTCTGTCATGAGTGATCTCAATATGAAACTTGTAGTGATCCACAAAATCATTTGCCAAATCATCCCAAATACGTCATTTGGTTACATCTTGCTTAGAGTAATACTCTAAAGCTTTTCTTCTTAAAGTTTGACTGAATAGTTTGATTCTTATACCTTCATTCCTATCCACATCGATCACTTTTCATAGTAGGCCTTCAAATGGGAGAAATGGTTTCAGGATCCATTAATTTTTTTGGACTTTGGAATCTTATAACTTGGTGGCAGCTCCACTTAAGGAAATGCACATAACTCTTCATATCTTATACTTTCATTACTACCGATCCCGCGTAAACTTCTCATAGCATCTTCTAAGATTTTGAGCTTCTTGTTTACCATTTCATCATTGACTTCTTTTGCCTCATTTTCAATTTCAACATAGTGATCAATATCTATGCAACATAGCCTTTGGGTTTGTGCCATAGGTGGAACACTGGCATAAGTATACACTGGCGGAGTATGGTGTATTAGTGATATATTTTGAACCTTTATGGCAGAGAATCTGTACATAAGGGAAATATTCTGAGATGGATGAGTAAGGGAAGCATTTTGGATATATTGAGAAGTGGTAAAATAATCTCCTTGGTCAATATCATCTGAGATTGTAAATGAAGGAAGCATAGGCCCTCTTTGATAAACATCAAAGGTTGGATCATGTTTGGTGGGGTCTGAGAGACTGATCTGTATTGTATCACCATGAGACTTAGTTCAGGATCTTATTTCTCTAAACTAACAATGAACCCCGAGGTTATTTTTGGTCTTGTTGAGGTGCCAGAGTGTGTTGTGATAGGCAAAGTGGGGGATGCAGATGAAGTGACTGTGTTGATCAAACCGGGGTCTACATTTGAACTAGTCTTTGGTATCCAAAGTAAGAAATGAAGTCTATCGTTACTTTATTGACCTTAAACCGTGTAAACTACAGATGTTCTACTAGCGGGTACTTGAAACTGCTTTGCTTCGATCTTTGGAAAGTGAGAAAGTTTGATTACTAACTCAAATTAGCCTCTAAAAAGAAAGAAAAAACTCAAAAAGTGAAAGTGTTAGTTCATTAATCATAATAATTAATCAAAGTAATACATAAAACAAATAACATTTATCTTTGTCAAGACCCAATTTCTCGGTCATGATGGCACCTACAACCCCCCAGTAGGCAAACCAATCCCCGTAGCCCATAATGGTTAGTAATGGGCTACCATCAAACATTTTAGTGGAGGAATGATATAAATAAGCGGAAGCAAGGGAAATAAACTGAAGAAAGTAGATACAGGAATATATATACATCTGCGGAAGCTAAGCCAAAACTCCAAAACCTGGTATCATAGTATGGAGCCGGATCTACATAAAAGGAGTACAAAGGATCCAAAATAATATATACACAAATGTCTCTGAGTAGTAATAAGGTATATGATATAAATAGCTAAAAGCTAAGCTTCGGCAGCCAACAGCCCACCCTCAGCCTGAAATATCTCAAAAATAGCTCTTCACACGAGTCTTTAACGAGCTAACGGAGATGGCCCGCACTAGGATCTGCACCAAAAGATGCAGAGTATACTATGAGCACCAATTGCAAAGCAACCGGTACCCAGTAGGTATCATAGGTCAACTAGGCACCTATAAGATAAAAAGGCAGAAATAAGCAGAATAGAAACCAACTAGTCACAGAAGGCAACGAAGAACTACACGGAAGCTAGCACAGAAGGAATACAAGTAGGAACAATACATATGGATAGCTAAAAGAATATACATCACAGGCGAAAGAAAAAAACACATACCCAGGATCCTCACAACAACAAGTATACAAAGAAGAGTTTAGAAAACAGGCGGTATACCAGTAACCTCAACGAATAGAGAAGGAGAGGAAGAAAATAGTAAACATGTTTGAATACAAAGAACGATAACCCAACTAAGCATGCAATCTCAAGTCAAGAATTCAACAACTGGAAGCCCAAGTTTAACCTTAACAATATCCAAAGTAATAAGAATCACAATAGGAACCAATAGAGCGAAATAGTAACAATAAGTCTACCTATAGTTCCACGGGCGCCCATACACCCAAGGAACACAAACAAGAGAAGAAAAACCCTTTGGCATCCCATACTACCGGAGCGTACAATCAACAAACAACAAACAAGGGTGGAACCTCACACAAATGAATGGTATAACATGCCATGCTAAGCAAAGAGTGATGGTAGTACCGTATGTTACCCGCTTTCGGCATCCTATAAGGCCCAGAAGATAGGATCCATGGAAGGTCACACCCATATACCTCTACTACGCAGTATACCCCCATTTCGGCACTCGCAACACGTAGCCCCTAGTCCGGAATGGCAAGGTCCATGGAGCCCCCCCGACCAACATACTAGATGCCCCGCAATCTCAAAAATCCCTTAGTAATGCTACCCGAAGATTATCCAGGTCTAAATCAGTAAGTCGAAAAGTCCTAGCGCACGGCCCCGCCGAGTCTAGCATCACCCCAAAAGTTATAGTAAAACAAGTCTAGCGCTCGACCCCGCCGAGTCTAGTATGAGTGGAAATAGTGATAAAACATCCTTTAATTCCCCCTTACCCCAAGAAGATCCATTAAGACGGTACCAAACTCCTTTTTAATTAGTTTTACTAAAAATGGACCCCACGGGCCATGCAAGGTTTAGAAATTCAGCAATAGTAGGCCCAAAGCCAAAACCATAGTAAAAGTCATGAAGAAATTCCCTCTATATGCATGATGAATGGTATACACAATCACAATAGTGGCCCCCGACCCACAATCAACCTATTGGCCCTGCACAGGGTCCAATCATTCTACAACACAGATAGCCAACTCTACAACAATAATAACGATGCCCGGGACTCACGAACATTCTAATATAACCCACCATCTATGTTCTAGAGTCAAACAAAGCCACACAGGACCACAAGGGTGATAATATCATCTATAGCAAATACTACAACCATCGAAGGAAGAAAAGGAATCGGACATGAATAAAGAGGTCAAGGTCTGTGGTACCAAATAGTAAACCCAACCCAAGGATTCCCATTAGTATAATTTTACTCTATATATGCAAAGTCTAAGGAGTTTAAACCGTAACCTACCTCGGGGCCGATCGACAAACACGAACTATCACTTGTGTACCTTCCTCTTTCGAATAGCCTCAGAAAGCTACCACGCTATCAAGAACATAATGTAGGTGTCAAGACAAGAAGAACGATACCCATATTGCTAAAAATCGGGTCGAAAAATGACCCTCGGGGCCTGCATAGCAAAACAGAAAATAAAATTCACAATTATGTTCGCGGAGAATTTAGGAACCCATGCTCAATATTTGAGTGCAAATAGGGGCTCAAAACAGCCCCGAAGTACTACTAATTCATGAGAACAAAAGCGGAGAATTGCGATTTTCAAGGGCGGAAACGTACCAATTTGGAAGAAAGAATTGACCACGGACCGAAACTACAGCTACCACGAACAATCAAGCTCTCCAATGCAGCTTTAACCCAAATTCAAGCTTGTAAGAGCCTCAACCAAGGAGGGTTTTTGAGCTTGAAGAGAAGAACAAGGCTTGAAGAAGAAGAGGCTTACCAACGATAAAGGAGCGAGATTAACGATAATTTGGAGAATTATCATGAGACCACACTGTTCTTAAGTAATTAGAGTTGAGAAAAAAGAAGTTGGAGTTGAAAGAAGTGAAAGAAATAAGCTGAAAATCATGAAAAACAAAAATTTAAAGAACGAGATTTTTGGAAATTAACGGAAGTTAACAAGAGATTTTACCTATTCACGAGGCCAAGAAACACACCCGGATCAGTAACAATTATTCCTCCAAGTTATGGGTAAGAGCAGGTGAATATTTGAAGGAATTTGGTGTAAAAATGGTGGAGAAAACGAGTTGGGAAGATTAGAGCAAAAGCTGAAAATAAGGCTGCCAACAACTATTTAAAGCTGGCCCGCAACAGAAAAATCTGCAATTTTCTAAACATCTATGGGGTATTTCGGGCACAATCGGAACCCGATACTCACAAAATAATAGAGCTATTTGAGTGGAAAAGATATTTCGGACTCAATGGAATCAACAAATTTATAAACGGAGATTGTTTTAATGAAAAGTAGGTCCCATGCCCAAAACTAACTCGGAACTCAATACCCCAAAACAAGTCCGAAAGCCCCAGGACCTGAACCAAAAGTTCCCCTAGTCCAAAGTCGACATTCCAGAGCTAATAGCGTAGACAATATTTTCATCCGAGGCCGTGTTCTCCGAATGTTGATTAAAGTAAAACTTTCAAGCTCAACTTGGCTAAAACACAAAAACTCAGACAAAACTAAACCGAAAGCTCCCAGAACCCAACCCAGGGTCCATCTAGATCAAAATCTATGCTCTGGAGCTAACGAAACTGTTGGAATTAAATTCTGAGCATGTTTACCAAGAATATTGACTAAAGTCAATGATATTCTAAGTTAAGGCTCTAAAACAGGTAAACGACCAAAACGACCAAACAAACGACTAGGGCACTGAACCATCGGTCCCAGTAAGTCATAAATGACTTGGGGCCGCTATAGAAAAGCTCTAGCAGTACAAAGAAGGCGTAAACGCAAAAATTACCGGAAGGGTCATTACATCATCTACTACTAAAAAGGACTTTCATTCTCGAAAGTCAAGAAGAAAGAGGTACCTAAAGGCTCAAACAACTATGGATACTGGGCCCACATATCTTTCTCGATCTCCCAGGTAGCCTCTTCGACTAGATGATGCCTCCACTAAACTTTTATAATAGGAATCTCCCTAGACCTCAACCTCCTCACATCTCTAGCCAATATAGCAACTGGCTCCTCTACAAAGTACAAGCCCTCATCTAACTGAACCGACTCCTAATGAAACACATGAGACTCATCTAGAACATACCATCTCAACATCGAAACATGAAACACCCGATGCATACCTGAAAATATTGGAGGCAAGGCTAACTGATAGGCAACACTACCAACTCTCTGGAGGATCTCAAATGGCCCAATATACCTCGGGCTAAGCTTGCCCGACTGACCAAATCTCATCACTCCCTTCATGGGTGACACACAGAGGAATACCAAATCACCAAAGCTAAACTCCAAGGTACGAAGTCTACGATCAGCGTAGCTCTTCTGCCTACTCTGAACAGCTCAAAGTCTATCCTGAATCACCCCAACTCTTTCTAAGGATTCTCGAAGTAAATTAGTACTCTGTGGCCTAGAATCCAATCCATCAAACCAACCAACCAGCGATCTGCAATGCCTACCATATAATGCCTCGAAAGGTGCCATGCCAATGCTAGAATGAAAGCTATTATTATATGCAAACTCGGACAAAGGCACAAACTGATTCCAAGAACCTCCAAAATTAAGAACATAGGCTCGAAGCATATCCTCCAGGACCTGAATGGTCCTCTCAGACTGGCCATCTGTCTGAGGGTGGAAAGCAGTACTAAGATGAACCTCTGTACCTAAATCTCACTAAATAACTCTCCAAATCTGATATATGAACTGAGTCTCGCGGTCTAAAATGATAGAAGCTGGGACCCTATGAAACCGAAAAACCTCAATAATATAGATCTGAGCTAACCTCTCGGCATTGTAAAAAGTCTGAACTGGCAAGAAATGGGATGACTTAGTCAGCCGATCCACAACCACCCAAATGGAATCAAAACCCTTGGATGTACGAGGCAAACCATCCACGAAATTCATATTAATCCCTTCCCACTTCCACTTAGGAATGGAAAGTAGCTGCTCAACCCACCAAGTCTCATATGCTCAAACTTCACCTGCTGACAGTTCAAGCACCGAGACACGAACTCTGCTACATCTTGCTTCATACCACTCCACCAGTAAAGCTGTCTCAAGGCTCTATACATCTTTGCCACACCAGGATGAATGGAGTATCTAGAATAATGTGCCTTATGGAGTATCAACTTAATCAAATAACCAACCCTTGGAACACAAAGTCGACCACCAAACCTCAAAACCCTATCTGAATCTAGAGTATCTTGGCTAGCCTCACCCCGGACAACCTGATCTTGAAGGCCACACAACCGCTGATCCTAACACTGATGACTCTGTAATTGATCAACAAGAGTAGACCGAACATCAACACTGGTAAAAACTTAACTAGGATCCGATAAGTCAAGCCTAACCAAACAGTTAGCCAAGGACTGGATATCTAAGGCCAACGATCGCTTAGAAACTGAAAGTGAAGCTAGGATGCCCATACTCACCGCCTTCCTATTCAAGGCATCCACTACCATGTTTGCCTTGCCCGGATAGTACATAATAGTGAAATTGTAGTGCTTCAGTAACTTATTCCATCTCCTCTACCTCGAGTTCAACTCTCACTGACTCGTAATGTACTGAAGACTATGGTGATCGGTGAATATCTTACAATGAACTCCATATAAGTAGTGCCTCCAGATCTTAAGCGCGAAAACTATCGCCGCCATCTCCAAATCATGGGTGGGGTAGTTGCGCTCGTGAACCTTCAGCTGCCTCGATGCATATGCAATCCCAAAACCCTGCTACATCAACACACAACCAAGACTAACCCCAGAAGCATCACAATACATGGAGAAACTCTGACCTTCAAATGGCAAAGTCAATACAAGAGCTGAAGTCAACAAGGCCTTAAGCCTCTGGAATCTATCCTCGCACTGATCTGACCACTGAAATGGGATATCCTTCTTAGTCATCCTAGTCAAAGGTGCTGCTATGGAAAAAAACCCCTCTACGAATCGTCTGTGGTACCCAGCTAACCCAAAAAAGCTGCGAACCTCAGTAGGAGTAGTAAGTCTAGGCCAATCACAAACCGCTAAAATCTTACTCAGATCTACTCTAATCCCATCCTTAGACACCACGTGTTCTAGGAATGCAACTGACTCAAGCCAAAATTCACACTTTGAGAAGCTGGTATAAAGCTGATGATCTCTCAAAGTCTGGAGTATAATCCTCAAGTGCTGCTCATGCTCATCTCTACTCCGCGAGTATATCAGAATGTCATCTATGAAGACTATCACAAAGGAGTCCAAATATGGGCTAAGCACCCTGTGCATCAGATCCATTAAAGTTGTGGGGGCAATAGTCAACCCAATAGACATCACCAGGAACTCATAATAGCCATAATGTGTCCTGAATGCTGTCTTAGGGATGTCCTCTGCCCTAAATCCTCAACTGATGGTAACTTGACCTTAAATCTATCTTCGAAAACATGGCTAAACCCTCGAGCTGATCAAACAAATCATTAATATGCGGCATCAGATACTTATTCCTCACAGTAACCCTATTCAGCTACCGATAATCAACACACATCCGCATCGACCCATCCTTCTTTTTAACAAATAGAATAGGAGCACCCCAAGGCGACACACTCGATCTAATGAACCCCTTAGCTAACGAATCCTGGAGCTGCTCCTTAAGCTCTCTGAACTCAGCAGGAGCCATACGGTAAGGAGAAACAAAAATGGGCTTGGTGCCCAACTTTAACTCAATAGAAAAATCAATATCTCTCTCAGGTGGAAGGCCTGGCAGGTCGGTAGGGAACATATATAGGAAGTATCTAACCACAAGAATGGACTCAGGGGAAGAAGGTTCAGCACTAGTATCTCGGACATATGCTAAGTAAGCTAAACACCCTCGTGAAATCAGCTTCCTAGCTCGAAGATAAGAGGTGATCCCAGACAGCGCGTGGCTAACAGAACCCTTTCGCACAACCGGGGATAATCCAGGCACAACGATGGTAATGGTCTTGGCATAACAGTCCAAAAATGCACGGTGAGGGGATAACCAGTCCATGCCCAGTATCACATAAAAATCTAACTTATCAAGTATTATCAAATCACCCCAAGTCTCCAAATCACCAACAGTATCATGCAAGATCTCACAATCTGATCCACTACGAAAGAATCTCCTACTGGGGTTGAAACAGAAATAGGAACATATAACGACTCACTAGCCAACCCCAAACAAGACACAAAATAGGCAAATACGTATGAACATGTAGATCCAGGATTAAATAAAGCATAAGTTAGTCAATGGCATACATAAATCGTACCTGTGATCACAGTATCTGAGGCCTCTGCCTCTAGTCTCCCAGGGATCGCATAGAACCGATGGAAACCACCACCTGACCGACCACCATCCCTACCATATGTACTTTATCATGGGCCACCACCTCTACCCTGACCACCACCTCCTCTAGCCGGTGGCTGAACTGAGCAAATAGGCTGAGCCAGCAGAGCAGATGGCTGAATTATACCCTGCTGGGGGTAATCTTTAGCAAAATTACCACTAACTTCGCACTCATAGTAGGCTGTACCACGCTGGGGGAAATCTCTAGCAAAATGACCGCTGACTCTACACTCATAGTAAGGCCCTAATAGCCCACCCTTCCAAGATGAACCTGCTGAACCTGTGTGGCCACCTCAGCCTGATGTCCCAGAAGTAGAATCTCTCAACAACTGACCACTGTGACCACGCTTACTGCTCTGACCCTGCTCAAACTGAGAACTAGAAGGCTGAAGTAAAGCCTGAACCGGTCAACAAGAGTGACCCTGGTGCCTCTGCGGCTAATGACCTTGGCCCCACTAGCCTGAACCTCTACCACCATAACAAGAACCACTGTAGCTACCCTGATATTGAGGCCTCTTATCTCTGGCCCTAGTGTCATGACGATGCGAATCCTCTACAGTATGGGCATAGTCCGCAATAGCCTGGAATGACCAACCACTAGTAACCAATAACTCTACAGGCTCTCTAAACTTTCTCTGTAGCCCCTAAACAAATCTATGGACTCTGTCAGACCCAGTAGGCATAATCATGTCCCCAAATGGAGAAAGCTGATGGAAATGGGTCTCTTACTTTGAGACGGTCATGGTATCTTGAGTAAGTCTGGTAAAATCCTCTCTTAATCTCTCTTCGTCGCTCTGAGGTAAGAACTTGGCCATAAAGGCCTCATAAAACTCGAACCAAGTCAAAGGAGGTGACGATGATAGTATGCAAGCAACCTGGCCCCTCCACCATAACTTCGCTGGGCCCTCCAGCTGATATGTAGTATAGCCAACCCCATGAGTCTCCAACAACCCCAGATGGTGCAACATCTCCTCACAAGTAGTAATAAAGTCATGGGGGTCCTACCTTGAAGTACCAGTAAACCACGGAGGTGCTAATCTCAAGAATCTACCCAACACTTTCTGCTCCATCTCTGTCATAGCTGGGTGAGGAGCAAGAGGCTCTGCAACTGATGGGACCGAAATAACCTTAGCACGAGGAACCACAGTAACATGCTGCACTTCTAAACTCGATGCACCCAGGGCTTCCCCCTGAGCAGATGTTTGTGCTGCCTCAGAAGGCCGCTCTCCAATCATACCCAACAACTGTAACAGTAAGCCCCGAATATCTGAAGACTCAGCTAGGGCTGAAGGTGGTACTGGAGCTGGTGGTACCTGGGCTGCCCCCTTGTCCACATGCTGCTCGAGAGAAAACTCTGGCTCATGATCATGCTCGGGCCCTATCTCAACTCTAGCAGTTACCGCTAATCGAGGACATCCTCGACCCCTACCTCTACGACCTCCCCGGCCCCTAGCTGGAGTTGGAGGCTTATCTCTTCCTGATGCCAACGATCTCGTACGAGCCATCTGCGGAAGAATGAACAAGAACAAGTGAGATTTCAAGAAACTCCGAAGGATTATACACGATACAAAAGAAAATAAGAGAGTCATATTTCCTAAGATGTCACTATAGCCTCCCAAATATTAAGTACGGACGTCTCCGCCCTAATCCGCAGGACTCTACTAGACATTGGCTCCTATACCGATGATACCAGTGAACCTAAGATCTGATACCAAGTTGTCATGACCCAATTTCTTAGTCATGATGGCAACTACAACCCCCCAGTAGGTGAACCAATTCCCGTAGCCTGGAACGGTTATTAATGGGCTACCATCTAAAACTTTAGTGGAGGAACGATATAAATAAGCAGAAAAAAGAGAAATAAGTTGAAGAAAGTAGATACAAGAATATATATACATCTGCGGAAGCTAAACCAAAACTCCAAAACCTGGTATCATAGTATAGAGCCAAATCTACATATAAGGAGTACAAAGGATCCAAAACAATATATATACAAATGTCTCCGAGTAGTAATAGATTACATGATATAAAATATAGCTAAAAGCTAAGTTCCTGTCACTAAGAGCTCACCCTCAGCCTAAAATATCTCAAAAATAGTTCTTCACTCGTGTTCCTTCCCCTTTCGAACAGCCTAGGAAAGCTACCACACTATCAAGAACATAATCTAGGTGTCAAGATGAGAAAAATAACACCCATATTGCTATATGGAAAATTGAGTCAAAAAATGACCCTCGGAGCCCGCGCATCAAAATAGAAAATAAAATTTACAATTATGTCCGCGGTGAATTTATAAATCCATGCTCAAAATTTGAGCGCAAACATAGTTCGTTTCGGGGCTCAAAACAGCCCCGAAGTACTACTAATTCATGAGAACAAAAGTGATGAACTGCGATTTTCAAGGGCAGAAACGTACCAATTTGGAAGCAAGAATTGACCACGGACTGGAACTACAGCTACCATGAACAATCAAGCTCTCCAATGCAGCTTTAACCCAAGAAAAATCAAGCTTGTAAGAGCCTCAACCATAGAGGGTTTTTGAGCTTGATGAGAAGAACAAGGCTTGAAGAAGAAGAGTCTTACCAACGATAAAAGAGCGAGATTAATGATAATTTGGAGAATTCCCATGAGCCCACACTGTTCCTGAGTAATTAGAGTTGAGAAAAAAGAAGTTGGAGTTGAATGAAGTGAAAGAAATAATCTAAAAATCATATAAAACAAGAATTTAAAGAATGAGATTTGTGGAAATTAACGAAAGTTAACAAGAGATTTTACCTCTTTACGAGGCCAAGAAACACGCCCAGATCAATAACAATTATTCCTCTAAGTTATGGGTAAGAGCAGGTGAAGATTTGGAAGAATTTGGTGTAAGAATAGTGGAGAAAATGAGTTGGAAAGATGAGAGCAAAAGCTAAAAACAAGGCTGCCAACAGCTATTTAAAGCTGGCCCGCAATAAAAAAATCTGCTAATTTCTAAACTTATACGGGGAATTCCGGCACAATCGGAACCCGATACTCACAAACCAATAGAGCTATTTGAGTGGAAACAACATTCCAGACTCAATGGAATCAACAAATTTACTAGCGGAGATTGTTTTAAGAAAAAGTGGCCCCTATGCCCCAACCTAACTCGGAACTCAATACCCCAAAACAAGTTTGGAAGCCCCGAGACCCAAACCAAAGGTTCTCCTAGCCCAAAATTGACATTTCGAAGCTAATAGTGTTGATGAAATTTTCATTCGAGGTCGTCTTCTCCAAATGTTGATCAAAGGCAAACTTTCAAGTTCAACTTGTATAAAACACATAAACCCAGACAAAACTAAATCAAAAGCTCCCAGAACTCGACCCAGGGTCCACCCAGACAAAAATCCATTTTTTAAAGCTAACAAAACTGTCAGAATTTAATTCCGAGGACGTTTACCAAGAATGTGGACTAAAGTCAATGATATTCTAAGTTAAGGTTCTAAAATAGGCAAACAACAAAAAGACCAAACAAACGACCAAGGCACCGAACCACTAGTCCCAACAAGTCATAAATAACTTGAGGCCACTACAAAAAATCTCTAACAGTACAAAGAAGATGCGAAAATAACAGAAGGGTCATTACAATCTTGCTTAAAACAAATTGGTCAAAAATTTGAGAAATGAGCATTTTGAAATATTACTGAATGAATAAAATTTTATGCATTAGATGTACTCTAAAGATTTGATGAGGAGAAAATTTTGAAAAAGTGAACATATTATTTGAGGAAAGATACACATGTTCATACTCTTTTCATAGTAACACCAGTTGAATTTCAGGGAGGAAATTTAAAATAGAATATTTTTGAAAAGATCTTTGAAGGTAATAGAGTACTAAAATTGAGATTGACTATAATTTGAGTTAACTCTTGATATAATTAGGTGTGAGAAAGTAATTGTAATAATGATGGGGTCAAAGTGTGACAACCTTATAATGATTTTTGGATTTTTATGCATTTTGACTATTTTGACCCTTCACATAGTTGTATTATGGTATTTGGGGTTTGTGAGAGTGGATGACATGGTTCCCGAGGTTTTTGATTGGGTTCTATGTGAGTTTTTTATTTTGAAAGATTTTAAAATAGATATGGTTGAGTTTGGTCAACATTCGGAGATTTAGACATTGTATGAGAATTTTGTCAGTTTCGTTAGCTCAAGAATAACAATTTTGGGAAAGTGGCAGTGTTGGTTTTGGTCCCGAGGTATTCAGATGTGTTTGGATAGTTGGATGTTTTGGTCCTAGAGTTGACTTTGGTAATCATTTGTTGATAACAACCTTTGTTGATGAGTTAGATGATTCTATTGAGTCCAAAACATTGATTTTGGTCTAGTAGAATAGGTTGTTTGTATTCACGGGGTTTTGAGGGTATTTTGAGGGTGTTTTGAGGGTCGATTCTAGGCTTGGGAGTTTAAGTGTGGCTATTGTTGGTTGCTGTATCTGGTGCAATCACACCTGCAATCCTTGGCCTGCATCAACGAAGCTGCTTTTACAGCCAAGGAGTCGCTCCTGTGGAGCCCAACCATCTTAGGGTAGGACGCTCTTGTAGAGACTCTTCCTCATCGGTAGAGTCGCGGCTGCAGAGTTTTCCCACGCCTATGAGCTCTCTCTTACGGAGGTCTACCAGGCTGAAGGGTCTGGCCCCTACGGACCTTTCGCCGCACTTACAGGCTCGGGAATGTGAGCTTCTGTCTGTGCCTGAAGGAGTCTACTTGGTAAGTGACTTCTATCGTGATGGAAGAATCCTTGCACCTGCAAATCTGCACTTGCGAGCAGATCTACGCCAGTACAGAGGTAGCTGATACCTTAATATTAGATTTTCCTTTTTCACTCCATTTCTTCAATACCTTATTTATTGAGCTTAAGAACTCGATTTTGGGTGATTTCAAAGAGGATTTTCGAGATTTCTTTGTTGGTTAAGCTTCTTAAAATACTTATACATATTTCTCAATGATTATTTCATGATTTCACCTTCAATAATAGTTTTCCAACATGAAAATTTAGTGTTTACTCGGTAAATATAAAGTTTGATAAATTGATAATTTCAAGCTCGATTTTAACTCCATTTTGAATAAAATTTCATATTTGAACTCTTTAAGCTTTAGGTAAATTAATTTTCCAACAAAATTCTAGTTTTGCCCTTGTGGGCTCTAGTTGACTTTTTGGATCCAGATTAGAACCTTAGTAATATAGGTATTATTGGACTCGTGTTTATGAGTAGAACTTGTTATTGGTATATTGGTTGCATTCGGAGGCTATTCAAAATGGGAAGGCTCAAGTGTGATCACATAGAGCTTTGCAGTTCAGCTTTGAGGTAGGTCATGGCTTAAGTTTCTTCAGACTTTGCTTTGGTGGGGACTTATCATGTAAAGCATGC
Organism: Jaltomata sinuosa; assembly: GCA_003996215.1. Taxonomy (NCBI): domain Eukaryota; kingdom Viridiplantae; phylum Streptophyta; class Magnoliopsida; order Solanales; family Solanaceae; genus Jaltomata; species Jaltomata sinuosa. The sequence goes on from QJPP01000039.1 coordinate 1,315,194, forward strand.
TATGGGTTGGGTGACTTAGTGATTTAAAGTGCCATATAAGATGGGTTGTAATTGAGATTCCCAAATTGAGGCTTGTACTATGTTAGTAAATCGTGATTCAGATTCTAGCTTGATATTGAGGCTTGTAGCTGGTGCTTATGATTTGATTGATATGTAGAGATTTCATACTTATATGTTGTGTTTAATTCAGCTTAACGTCGTGGTCGACGGGGAAGAAAGAAATGAATGAATGTTCTTTTGGGAAAATGTATAATAATACACCTACCGAGACGAAAGCCAAAGGTGAGTCTCGTAGGTGTATCATCTCTATCATGCATATTCATTCATCTCCTGGATCACTGAATTGTACTGTTAGAAACACTAATTTTGAAACAAAAGGAAATACTTTCTATTAATCTAGTCCGATGGAAGGTTCCAAACACAAATATATGAAATTATACATACTTAGTCCGATGCAGGATATTGTGCATAGTTTAATGATACTTTACTGATTTTTTTCGAGCCAGGATTTTGAGTGGGGTATATGGACCTCGGGAGTCCCTCATGGGTCCCACCTCTCAGCAAAGACTGAGAAGGGGGTGTATACTAGTAGGCATTGGCCGTTGTATTTCATCTCATATCATTGTATTGCATTATCATTTGGATTATTGTTGTGATTGAGATATATCGTGCTATCATTAATATTAAACTGCTGGGACTTTTCTGCATGCAGGGTTATTTTAGTATTCTTTATTCGATATAGTAACTGCTTAAGCTCATTCGGCCTATGATGCCTACTGAGTACAAGATGACCATACTCACTCCTACTTTTCAACATTCTTTTGATGCAGATCCTGATATGAGCGGACCCTATGGCTGAGTTCGTGCTTGCGACTTTTATTTGAAGCTATAGTAAGCTCCTTTTCTTCAGAGATTGACCCAACTTCATCTATTATTTACTTGCATGTATATTTTATTTCCCAATCAACATTAGATTATTCTCTTTTGACATTGCATTAGAGTCGCTCTTGTACTTATGAAATCTGAGTCTTGGGGATTGATGGTTTATCTTGCTTAGTACTAGTATGTAATGTTTTGTGACATCGTATTTATTTGAGATATTGAATTCCTTACTTATTGCTTTAATTGTGATTATTATGTTTGTTGAGTTTGGCTTACCTACCATGGTTGGGTTGGGGTGGGTGCCATCACAACCCTTATTCTTTTGGGGTCATGAAAAATTAGTATCAAAGAACTAGGTTCACCAGTCTCATGAGTACAAGAGCAAGTTTCTAGTATAGTGTCACGGATTGGTACATTAACATTCCTATTTATCTTCGGGAGGCTATGGGACATTCTTAGAAAAATTCTATTCTTTGACTCCTTATCGTGCAACTTGTTCACTTCTTGAATTTTAAACTTGTGTTTCATTCTCTCAACAGATTGTGAGAGCGAGGTCAACTACTATTGATGATGGTCCACCTTCACTCGCTATTGGGGCTCTAGTTAGGGGTTGGGGAAGGGTTTGGGGCCATGGTAGAGGTAGAGAACATGGTGCAACACCAGTTAGGGGTTGTGCCAGGATGACATATCCTGAGCCAAATATTGAGTTTGATAATGAGGCTTATTAGCCAGAGGATATGAGACCAAGTCAGATTCTACCAAGTTTTGTAGAAACCCCAGTGTTGCAGGATACTATGTTTTGGATTTTGAGTTTCTTGGAGGGTATGCCTAAGAGAGGAGATCTACCTATCACTCCCGATGAATCTCAGACTAAAGATAGGGTTCAACCTCTTAAGAGGGTACTAGTTTAGGGTTTTCAGACTCATGGGGAACAACCAACTACTGCTATGGCTGCCCGTATTGATGCTTTGCAAGTCAAGACTTGTTGCTCTATTGATTATGTCTAGGCTGGTGGTGACAGTTAAGCAACATAAGATTTTTGATATATTTGTGAAATTTGGTCCTCCCAAGTTTACAGGTGCTCTTGGTGAGGATGTGTATGGGTTCTTGGTCAATTGAGAGGTTGCATAATCTAAGGTTGGTTGAGTTTCATGGTGTGGATTATACTACTTTTCAGATGGTTGGGGTAGCAAAGCAGTGGTGGAGATCTTATCTTGGTTGTAGACCAATGAGTTCATTTTCTATGCCAAAAGTTTTAACCTGCGGCGGCAGGTGCAAGTGCAGGTGCAACGTAAGCTGCCCGAGGGGAAATTGCATCCAAAATCTCTTTTGCATATGTGGGAAGTTTCTAAGGATGTTTTGGGATCTTTGCATAGATTTTTATACCTAGAATTTTCCCAATTTTTTATATTGGAGTAAAGTACATTGAGAGAAGTACAACACCTTCTCCTTCTTCTAGAATAGTAAGCTTGGAATTGAAGTTATTTTCTCATTGTGAATGGAATTGAGGAACACTCATATGGTATAATTTCTCTTTTCTTTAATATGAGTATCTAATTTCTATTCTAGGGGTGTGTGTGTCAGGACCCTATTTCTCTGTCATGATGGCACCTACAACCCCCCCAGTAGGCGAACCAATCCCAATAGCCCGAAACGGTTAGTAATGGGATACTATCTAACAATTAAATAAAAGAATAGGTAATGTAAGCGGAAGCAAGGGTTATACGAGAAGACAAGTAACAACAGGAGTATACGAGGAAGCTAAAACCAACCCAAGAACTGGTATCATAGTATATAAGAGCCGAATCTACATATAAGGAATACAAGGGATCCAAAATAATATATGCATAATGTCTCCGAGTAGTAAGAGAGTACAAAATACAAAAGATAAACTAAAGTCAAGCTCCGGTTGTCAAGAGCTCACCCTCAGTCTGGACGGTCCAAAAGCCTCCTCGCACGAGTGTTCATGAGCTAACGGCGAGGGCCCACACTAAAATCTGCACCAGAAGATGCAGAGTGTAGTATGAGCACCAAATGCGAAGCAAAAGGTACCCAGTAGGTATCATAGGCCGGCTGGGAACATATAAGATAAAAGAGCAATAATAATCAGAATAGGAACAAATAGTCACAGAAAACAACGAAGAAGTACACGGAGGCTAGCACAGAAGGGAGACAACTGAAAACAACATACATGGCTAGCTACAAAATATATATTACAAACACAGGTAAAAGAAAGAAATGACGCATCTGGGATCCTTGCAATAACAATATATATAAGAAGTTTCAAAAATATGGGCGGTATAACGATAACCTAGAGTAAAATGGAAAGGAGGAAATAGAAAACAATAGCATGCGCGAATACAAGAAGAAGAACCAAGTCAAGATACAAGTACTACTCACAGTATCCAAGTCATAGTAAGAAATCATCAGAAGGAATAATAACTTCACTAAGCAACAATAATCCTACCTACAGTCCCATGGGCGCCCATACACCCTAGGAACACAAACAAGTGAAGACAAACCCTCCGACATCCCATATTACCAGAGCATACACTCAACAAACATCAAACAAGGGTGGAACCTCACACAAATTAATGGTATGATGGATGATGAAATCTGGTGGAATAGTAACCCTGTATGTACCTCCCCCATCTCCTAAAGGGACCAGCAGGTAAGTTTTATGGAAGGGCATGATAACGCTCAAATCGTGCTCTCCAGGTAGGAGGCCATGACAATCGCGTAGTCAAAAGAAAATTTATAATTCCCAACGGATGTTGGGGTCATACCCAAGGGAACAATGTAGTCACGATCGAGCTAGTAAAGAATCTAAGCAACTTATCGAAGTTCAAATAACGAAAAGGGAAAATATATCTAAAAGGGGGGTTGTAGACTACAACTAAAAGATAAAGAAAAATCAAATAAAAGATAGATTGATTAATGGCTTTCACCTTGCTTTCACCAAGAAAGTACAACAAGGGATAATTGAGAGTGGGAATTCAATTCACAAGACTTACACCCAGTTGACACCTAGGTAGTCTTGGTCATAAGTGTGGAATGCTATCTCTCGATCAACAACCACATTTCCGAATGATTTCGGTTAGAACATCATTTGGTGCGATAAACAAGCAACCAATTAACTTGGGGAGGTCATCCTATTTCTAGCTCGGACCCTTAAATGGGAGATTCCACGATTAGAGCTATGTCTAGACTCTAATCTAGATGGATTCCCAAGTTCCCACTATTGAATCTTCCCAAATTTTGGGAAATTCTCTCCCGAGCAATAACCCAAATCAGAAAACTAAGTCAATGTTTGCAACCATTGACTATAAATTCAAGCAATGGAGGATTCAATAGACCTAAATAATCAAACAAGAACAAAATCTATATATGAATTCAATAACCCACAAAGTATTATCTCTAATAAAAACCCAAAATCTCAAGTCAATAATACACCAAAAAAATAGCAATTAAGAACAAGAGTTGAAGAATGGAATCTAAAGATTTACAATAAAGAGCATCCAAATCTTCACTCCTATGGTTTTGGTTGATGAACCTTGCTCCCAAGCTTTCTCAAAAGTTCTAAAAATCACCAAAGATGTGTTTCAAGACGGCTTGGTGGGGTTTCCAAAATTGTGAAAAGACTGCTTTGGCCTTAGCTGACCCCGACATCCAATTTGCGGAGAAATGGCCGCATTTACGGCACTTTGAATGATGATGACTTTCGCAATTGCGGTCCACTGGCCGTATTTGTGGTGGTTGACTGGTCCATTAACTTTCGCTTTTGCGGTCATTGGGCCGCATTTGCGGTATCTGAGTATCATTTTTCTCTTTAGCTCACTTTTAGCTTCTTTTTATCCCAATTGCTTCAAAGTCTCCACATGAATAAGTATCACCTGAAATATATCAAAACAAGCTATAAGTGGTCTTAATCATCATTAGAGGACGCAAAAGCCTAAGAAAAGAGATGCAAATAAGTGGTAATTTCACCACTTATCAACACCCCCAACTTAATCTCTTGCTTGTCCTCAAGCAAATCATAATCCAGCTTGAAGAGACTCCAACTATAAAGCACAAGGACCATCCAATAATTTTCTCAACACACTTTTCATAGAAGCACAGGAATCATGATATAGGTTGGTACTAATAATTAGTCAATCACAAGTGAATACTCAACACAACAATCCCCTTATTTTCACAATCATTTCAAAAGTTGTAAAAGACTTACAAATATGACCAACTGACAATAACCAATCCTCAAGAAATGAATTATGACCACTAGCACTAATCATGCTTATTTGATTCCTCTTCGGGAAGTAACAACATCACCGCTATCTAAATTCGCATGCCCTCACAATAAAGAAAGTCCCCAAAAACACATTATTCACAATGATGAAAAAAGGGACAAATGCACAACTCTCACACTCACAACGAACCTCAAGTACAAAAAATTATCAAACCATAAGCTTGCCCTTATTTTCACCCACCACTAACTCACAAGTAATCGGTTGGAGATCTCAAAGGACTTTTATAAGCTTGTAATGTAGGCTAGCGGAAGGGTAGGATAGCATTTTGGATTAGAGTGACTACCTCCTCCTTGAACACTACACAACATTTTTAATTTGGAACAGAAGCCATTTCTTTCATTTTCATTTCACACGGGGCACCATTTCACTTTGTTTTGTCTAAAGCATCAATTATTATCATTCTATTCACCTTGGAGGATTCATTCCTTTTCTTTCCTTTCCTCTTTTCCTTTCACTTTGCTTTCTTTTTCAAATTGTTCCTTCTTTTTGGCAACTCATATCAAGCAACAAACCAATTTATTCACTTAGCATTCCTCCAGGGTACCTTTTGTCAACCCCCAACTTAGCCTTTTAGCTTCGATTTCACACTTGTGGAGTTCAAGGAGGAACGGGTGCAAGAGAGGGATTCATTGTCAAAATAGTTCAAGGCTTGTTACGAGGTTGCTAAAGAAAAGGTATTAGGCTCAAGAGGGGTGACTAGTGATATAATTTTGAGTGCAATGGTGGGCTTTAAAGGTTTAGTAGGCTTTAATAATCACAAAAAAGGCCTAAGGTCATTTCTCCAACCAAAACAATTAAGACTAGCATTAAAATGACTAACCGGGCAAGTTCTAGATGACACAAGCAAGCATGAGGATTATTCAACAAGGCTCACCGCACATGGTATGCGAATTAATCAAGACGGATCAATGTTCTTCCTAACAAGGATAAATAGAGCCATATTTTGCATCTATGTAATCACTAGTTGTCAAAAGTCACAAAAATATCAAAGGAATTGTCACAAGTATCATTCCTTGCTTTCCAACTATGTCACAAAGAATTTTGGAGGGTTATGCTCAAGACTCAGTTCACTTGCAAGACTAAATTTATTAGTACCAATCAAATCATTATCCAACTTATCTCAAAAGATGACGAATTGCCCTTAAGAATGTCTTCACTCAATCTATCATAGGGCCAATTCAGCTATCTAAATCGATATGGCGCACCTCTATATACAAGCAAACTTATCTAGCCTAGCGGGTACTCAGACTTCCCTGGCTTCCAACACCGGTCAGAATAACTATGGAAAAGAAAATAAAGAAGCTATAAATACAAATATAACAAAATAACTAGTCTAACAAGGTTTCAACAACACAAGACCCGACAAGGGTGAAAACACAATATCCAAACAAGAACAAGCAGAACTAACATCCAAATGTCCACCCCCAACTAAACATGTTGCAATGTCCCCAATGCAACTAAACAAAATAAAGTAAAATGGTGGGAGGGGCTCCCTGAGATTGCCTCAGGCATTGTCATCACTCTCGGTCTCTTCATTATCATCGCCATGCTCATCTGCATCGTCCTCAGACCACTGTGCTGGGGCTTCATCCTCATCACTCCTTCTAGATGATGGAAGTGGCTCTCAAGGTTTCATCACCTCCCACAACCCTTTCACATCCTTCCACATACGAGTAAAGAACTTGTATCTCTTCCTTTCCCGCTTAAGCATCTTGGTGTGTGAATCATGAAGCTCTCCCCTGGATTTGGCAAAATTAGTGTATGCTCTTTCTAGTTTAGCAAGATGGGCTCCCTATTTCTTTTGATCATCAAGATATTTGTCAAAATCTTTATGTGTCACAAATGAAATAGGGCCCTCTGATGACTCACCCGGCCCTTGAGGGATTCCACTCACCATCTGGCGGATGTGCTTCAGCTCCTCTGTCATAACTTCAAATGGGCCCATTGCCTTCGAACTACCAACGATGGACTGAGACAGTATTTCTGCATCAATCTCTCTTCTTGCTATTGCAATCTGTCCCTTGTCCATGCTTCTTTAATGGGAAGATGGGTCTTGCCGGCTCTACCCAATTGTCAGTCGGGTACTCATCTACTTCAGCCCTTTTACACAGTTCAGTAATGAGAGATGGGAACATGAGAGTCAGGCTGTATTGCATCAAGAACTCCTTGAGTTCGTAGATAATCAGAAGGCCAACATTCAAAGGAATGTCATCAAGGATGCAAGCAATCATTTGAGCCCTTAGCACTGGTATATCATACACATTCCCGCAAGAAGAGACCCAGCTATAGATGATCGATAGCCAATTCTTTGCCTCAACTATGAACTCTTTAGAAGTGATTCCCCTTTTTGTGAGGGACCATGGTACACTATTGTCCGGACATAATTTGGATACCAACCATGTGTCCGGTGCACAATCTCTTGCTTTGAACATGGAGGGCTCATGGTCTTGCAAATGATAGAGTGCATTGATCGCTGGAGCTCCAAAGTTAACCATTTTTCTCCTTATTCTAATGACCGGGGTCGACATCCTCATAGCTTTGAGGTTTGCATAAAACTCTCAAACCCATTGCTCATTGGCCTTGCAAGGCTCAGGTGCGAAGCACATCCAACATGTGGTCTCCAATCTATGATAAAAGTCAGGAAGAGTTGCGGCAACCTTGTCAAGACAGATTCCCCTTTCAGGGAGTAACTTCTTCTTCACCAAGTCAGAGTAGTAACTCCTCTGACACTCAGGAGACATGAACCGAACTTGATCGAACTCTTTATCAATTGGTAATTCATCTTCTAAGAGTGCATCATTGAGGTTGGCCGCCGTTTTAGTTTTATGACCTGGAAGAGTCACACAAGTATGAACAATTGGTATCAGGAACTAAATACCATGCCTTGTGGTCTATTAAAGACAAAGAAATGAGTTGGATAACAACTGAAATGCTCTAGGGGTGTGTGCTATTTTTGGGTCACCAGAGATTTTGGTCTCAGATACCGCAATTGCGGTCGGTGTCTGCAAATGTGGATGTCCACAAATGTGAAGGACCATCACAATTATGGCTTTTGGCAGTAGTTCTGGTTCCGCAAATGCGGTCAAAGTCTGCATATGCGGTGGTCCACAATTGCAAGACTTTGCTGCAAATGCGGCCCCATCATCTCCAAAGTTCCCCATGGCGGAAAACTGCTTCCAACACCCCCAAAAATAGATTACCAACTTAATTTTCACAAGAAAACTCATAAAATACTCCGTACAAACATCATCAATTATAAAAGGTTCGCGAATTTAGCCAAGAATTTCATTTGGGCAATTCGTCTAACACCTTAAGAATACAAATGGGTGGTAATCTATGGAGCATGATATAGGTTCCTAGACAAATCCACATTTATATTCCAAACAATACTCACTCTCAAGACTACTCCTCACCCAACTAATGACACTCAAATCATAGATTCGAGTTCAACAAGTTCATTCATCATGAGCCCTACAAGTTGAAAGAGACTAGAAAGAAATGGAAAGATCTTACATATTTAGAAGAGAAAAGGGATTTTCTTGCCATACCTGGATTTTTGTAGAGATGAGTGGATCCTGGTGTTGCCCTTGTTAGGAAAGAGAAGAGAGGAGAGAAACGGACCTTTCATGAGAAAATGAACCAACCCTTTGTTCCTTTTGAGTTTTAAAACTTTTGCAGCTGCTCGGATGTTCGCAATTGTGGTCCTGGTACTGCAATTGTGACTTTTTCTGCTTTTGCAGCCAAAATGTCCGCAAATACAACCATCGCTTTTTCGATCAATGACTGCAATTGCGGAAGTTCCACTTTTGCGGCAAATTCTTCTGCTATTGCGGCTTCTGCAACAAGGTCCCATTGAGTCATTGTGCGATGGCATGTGCGATGGGCACAATATGGGGAGCAAAATGCACCACCATTGCACACTCTATCATTTTTTCCCAGCTCACTGGTTCCTTGTGCGATGACATGTGCGAAAGGCACTTTTCCAGGTGCGAAACACATCATTTTCATGTGTATTTTTAGTGGTTCACAACACTTGGTTCCTCTTCTCATTCCCTTGGGCACCTAAAAACACATAAAAAAGAAACAAAAGGTGAAGTAAAGCATAAAAATGATGGGTTGCCTCCCATCAAGCGCACAATTTAATGTCGTGGTGCGACGCAAGCTACCTCACCCTTTGGATCTCTATTTGGAAGATTTGAACCTTCGACCCAAACATGAATCGAATTTCTAATGACAATCCCGGGGTGAAGGTTTGAGCATGAGAAGGCTATTCTCTTGATTCCGCATGTCACACCTTTTGGCCTTCAAGTGAGGAAGGACGCTTTGACTTCGTTCCATGACAAACTCAAAATCGGATAAACCTTTATCCACCCTCTTTCCAAGGTCTTCCAAAAACTTGATTACTTTGACTTTCGTCCATTGAATCAAACTTAAGGTCGAACAAAGGTTGAAGTGGGATTTGGGCGTCTCCACCTTCAAGTTTGCCTCAGTCATAACATCCTCACTTAGAGATGCTATGACATCATGACCCACACTTGGTGTAGTTGGTTTCAAGACCACCTTCAATTCATGATCCTCCCTTGTGTTTTCCTCTTCTTTCGCCCTTGCGTCCACAAAGGATTGCTTTATGGATTGCACACCCTCCTCTTGGGTTTCTAGCAAGGCCAAGAGGGTCTGGAGCTTACCATATATGCCTTCTTTGCTTGCGGATTCATGGTCCCTGTTAAGGTCACAAGCACCACTAGCAACATTGTTAGCATAGGAAGGGGAAGGGGGACGATTATCATTGGGGCAATCGCTCCAATGTCCATCACGACCACCACACATATAGCAATTGCGCCCATTATAGGAACAAGCGGGAGAATACCTTCCTCTCCTAGGGCCAATTCTACACCTTTGTCCTAGGTGGGGTCCTCCACAATAAACATAATAGTCGGGAATATAAATTGGAATGCAACCATACCATTTCTAAAATTCAAATAATCCATGATGCCATCAACAAACTAAAACTAAACAAAAAGGAAAACAATTATTCACAAAATTTAACTAGAGTAAGTAAACTCAAATTCTAAACTAACTCAATACGCCAAATTGTTCCCCGGTAATGGTGCCATTTTTGATAACCCTTAAATCTTTCTCTCCAGGTAGGAGGCCACGACAATCGCGTAGTCAAAACAAAATTTATAATTCCCAACGGATGTCAGGGTCGTACCCAAGGGAACAATGTAGTTGCGATCAAGCTAGTAAGAATCTAAGCAACTTATCAAAGTTCAAATAAGAAAAAGGGAAAATATATCCAAAAGGGGGGTTGTAGACTACAACTAAAAGATAAAGAAAAATCAAATAAAAGATAGATTGATCAATGGCTTTCACCTTGCTTTCACCAAGCAAGGATAACAAGGTAGAATTGAGAGTGGGAATTCAATTCAGAAGACTTGCACCCGGTTGACACCTAGGTAGTCTTGGTCATAAGTGTGGAATGCTATCTCTCGATCAACAACCACATTTCCAAATGATTTCGGTTAGAACATCATTCAGTGCGATAAAAAAGCAACCAATTAACTTGGGGAGGTCGTCCTATTTCTAGCCCGGACCCTTAAATGGGAGATTCCGCGATTGGAGCTATGTCTAGCTTCCAATGTAGATGGATTCCCAAGTTCCCACTATTGAATTTTCCCAAATTTAGGGAAATTCTCTCCCGAGCAATAACCCAAATCAGAAAACTAAGTCAATGTTTGCAACCATTGACTATAAATTCAAGCAATGGAGGATTCAATAGACCCAAATAATCAAATAGGAACAAAATCTATATATGAATTCAATAACCTACAAAGTATTATCTCTAATACAAATCGAAAATCTGAAGTCAACAATACACCAAATAAATAGCAATTAAGAACAAGATTTGAAGAATGGAATCTAAAGACTTACAATAACGAGCATCCAAATCTTCACTCCTATGGTGTTGGTTGATGAACCTTGCTCCCAAGCTTGCTCAAAAGTTCTGAAAATAGCCAAAGATGTGTTTCAAGATGGCTTGGAAGTGTTTTATGTGGATTGGGGTTTCCAAAATTGTGAAAATAATTCTTTAGCCTTGGCTGACCCCGACATCCGCATTTGTAGAGAAATGGCCATATTTGCAGCACTTTGACTGATGACGACTTCTGTAATTACGGTCCATTGCCCCGCATTTGCAGTGGTTGACTGTTCTATTGACTTTCACTTTTGCGGTCATTGGGCCACATTTGCGGTATCTGAGGCTCATTTTTCCCTTTAGCACTTTTAGCTTCTTTTTATCCCAATTGCTTCAAAGTCTCCACATGAATAAGAATCACCTGAAATATATAAAAACAAGCTATAAGTGGTCTCATATCATCATTAGAGAACGCAAAAGCCTAAGAAAAGAGATGCAAATAAGTGGTAATTTCACCACTTATCAGGGCACTGCCTGTATACCTCTACTCCATCGTATAATCCTCTTCTGACACACGCAGCCCAAAAGCCCTGGTTTGGATCAGCAAGGTCCATGGAGGTCCTCGACCACATAGTAAATCTCAATCTCAACAACCTCGTTCGGAGTGGGTCCGGATCCAATCTAGTAGCCCAACCTCTAATATGCATGCCCAGACTCTGTCCAGGTCTAGAACGGTGCAATAAGTCTCAAAACCCCATCAAGGGTGACCGGACAGGACCAGGTCTAAAAAAGTAGTAAAACAGCTCAGATGCTCGAACCGATCGAGTCTAATATCATCTCAATTTAGTAAAATGCCAATCTAGCACTACAGCCCTGCCGAGTCTAGTAGTAGTAGTAAAACTGTGATAAATTTCTCTTTTAACCTTTCTAACCCCAAGAAGATCCACAAAGCCATTTCCAATTATTTCAAAGTCATTTCAGTCGAAAATGGGCCCCCAGGGCCTTGCAAAGTTTAGAAAACCAGTCATAGTGGCCCAAAGCCCAAAACAATAATAAAAATATGGTAAAATCCCTTTATATGCATGGAAATGACATGCTCAATCACAAATAGCAGCCCAATGGCTTACAATCAACCTATCGGCCTTGCACAGGCTCCAATCATTCCACAACACAGATAACCAGCCTAAAATCGCAATAGCGATGTCTGAGACTCATGGATACCCCCGAATAACCCAACATCTATGGTCCAGAGTCAAAACAAGGCCACACAGGACCACAAAGGTGATAATATCAATCTACGAATAATACTACACACAATGGAGGAAAGAAATGAGGCAGACATGGAAAAGCGGTCAACGTCTGTGGTGCCAAGCTAATAAACCCAACCCAAGGATGCCAATTAGTACAATTTTATCTTATATATGCGAAGTCAAGAGAACTTAGATCGTAACCTACCTGTCATCTGACGACAAGCTGCTGGAACGATGATGTTCGAGCCTGAACCGCTCCGAGAAGCTCCTAGCAGAAGTAAAACTATTAAGAACATAAACTATAAGTTAAAATGAGACTAATGATACCCATATCGCTATAATAATAGACGGGCCAATATTTGGTTCACTGGCGGGCCCTTGGGCACCGCAACCCGAAGTTGAAAATGAAAGCGCACAAAATGATCACAATGATCATGGGAGTACATGCCCAGAAAATTTAGATAAATTGGGCATGAATTTTGAGCTAAAACATCCCCTACATTACAAGAAACCAAAGAGGGAATTTAAGAAATGAAAACCGAAATTTGGGCAAGGAACACTTACCACAACTAGAGAACTACGCCAAGGATGTGAGTTGAACGAGCCCACGAACATGCAATTCACAAGAGGGAATATTCTTCAAGGAAAACCAAGCTTCAAGAATTAGCAACAATGGTGGTTTTTAACAATTTGAAGAAGAAGCAAGCTTTGGTAAAGAAGAACTTACCAATGATCGAGGGAGCACGAAATTGATGAACAATAGAATTTCCCCAAGCTAGGAGCAGTGCAAGGCAATTTGTAGAGAGTATTTTGGTGTTTAAATTTGGGAGAAATGAACACAAAGATAGCTGGAAAAATGAATGGGGAAAATTTAAATAGCTACTTCCCAGGGCCAGTGGGGAAGCGGCCAGGCCGCTACCTACGCGGGCACACAAACACAGGAAGGCTGGGAGCACATGGAGGCCATACGCTGGCCAGGCCAGGTGCCTGCCTTACACGTATGCGGCCAGGCCACCGTGCATGCGGGCCTACAGACACGGCCAAGGAACACATAGGCGATGGATTAACGGAGGGTCAGCTGGCACATACCTTGCGCGTATCCGGCCAGCCCATGTGTAGGCGAAGGCTAAGCCGTTGCCATGACAACAACAGCTGCCAACAACCAACACCAAAAGGGAATTTTCTCCAACAGACCCTCAGAACACATCAGGGGTCCCACGAACACAAATGATCCAAGCTATTCGACTAAAAATGACATTTCAAACTCAATGAAATCAACAAAAATCCCAACGGAGGTCGAGAGCACAAAAAGTGGGCCCCACACCCAAGAACCAACTTTAGGCCAAATTTTCCAAAATGGAACCCTATGGCCTAAAACGAGTTCGGAAGCCTCGGGACCCAAACCAAAGGTCCCCTAGCCTAAAGTCGACATTCCGGAGCTTACAGCACGGTCAGAATTTCCATTCGAAGCCGTCTTATCCGAATGTTGACCAAAGTCAAACTTTCAAGTTCAACTTGGCTAGAAACACAAAAACTTACTCAAAATAAAACCGAAAGCTCCCAGACCCTAACCAAGGGTCCATCTAGACCAAAATCCATGCTCCAGAGCTAAAAAAACTATCATAATTCAATTTTGAGTGCGTTTACCAAGAATGTTGACCAAAGTCAATGATTTCCTAAGTTTAAGCTCTAAAATAAGAAAACAACCATAATGACCAAACAAACGGCCATGGCACTGAACCATCGGTCCCAGCAAACCATAAATGACTTGTGGATGCTACAGGAAGGCTCTAATAGTACAAAAAAGGCATAAATGCAAAAATGACCGGAAGGGTCATTACATCATCTACTACTAAAAAGGACTTTCATCCTCGAAAGTTAAGAAGAAGGAGGTACCTGAAGGATAAAAAAGTTGCAGATATTGGGCCCGTATATCTCTCTCAGTCTCCTAAGTAGCCTCCTTAACCAGACGGTGCCTCCACTGAACCTTCACAACCGGAATCTCCCTGGACCTCAACCTCCTGACATCTCTAGCCACAATAGCTACCGGCTCCTCAACAAAAGCCAACTTCTCATCCAACTAAACCGTGTCCCACTGCAAGACATGAGACTTATCTAAAACATACCATCTCAATATTAAAACATAAAATACAGGATGCATAGCTGAAAACATCAGAGGCAAAGCTAACTGATAGGTAACACTACCAACCCTCTAGAGAATCTCAAACAACTCAATATACCTGGGGATAAGCTTGACCCACCGACCAAATATCATTACGCCCTTCATGGGTGACACAAGAGGAATACTAAATCACCAACACTAAACTCCAAGGCAGGAAGTCTATGATCAACGTAGCTCTTCTGCCTACTTTGAGCAGCTCGAAGTCTATCCTGGATCACTCTAACTTTGTCTAGTGAATCTCGAAGAAAATCTGTACTCTGTGGCCTAGAACCCAACCCATCAAACTAACCAATCGGTGATCTACAATGCCTACCATACAATGCCTCAAAAGGTGCCATATTAATGCTCGAATGGAAGCTATTATTATATGCAAACTCAGCCAAAGGAACAAACTAATCCCAAGAACCTCGAAAGTCAAGAACACAGGCCTGAAGCATGTCCTCTCGGTCTGGCCATCTGTTTGAGGGTGGAATGCAATACTAAGTTGAACCTCTGTACCTAAATCTCTTTGAATAGCCTTCCAAAACTGAGTTTTGAATTGGGTGCTGTGGTCTGATATGATAGAAGCTGGGACCCCATGCAATTGAACAACCTCACGAATGTAAATATGAGCTAACCTCTCTGCACCGTAATCAGTCTGAACCAGCAAAAAATGTGCTGACTTAGTCAGTCAGTCTACAATCACCCAAATAGAGTCAAAACCCCTAGAAGTACGAGGCAAACTAACTACAAAATCTATAGTAATCCCTTCCTACTTCCACTCAGGAATGGGAAGTTGCTGCATCAAAATACTCGGTATCATGTTCTCGAACTTCACCTACTGATAGTTTAAGCACCGAGATACAATTTCCACTACTTCCTACTTTATACAACTCCACCAGTAAAGCTGTCTCAAGTCTCGGTACATCTTGGCTGCCACAGGATGAATGGAGTATCTAGAACAATGTGCCTCATGCAGTATCAACTGAATCAAATCTCTAACTCTCAGAACACAAAGACGACTATCAAACCACAGAACCCCATCTAAATCTAGAGTAGCTCGGCGGGCCTCACCCTGAACAACCTGATCACGAAGGTCACATAATCTCTGATCCTCAAACTATCAGCTCTGAATATGATCAACTAGAGTATAACGAACCCCAACACTAGCAAGAACTCTACTGGGATCCAATAAGTCAAGCCTAACCAAGCAGTTAGCCAAGGATTAGATGTCCAAGGCCAATGATTGCTGCGAAACTAAAAGTGAAGTTAGGCTACCCATACTCACTACCTTCCAACTCAAGGCATCCGCTACCATGCTTGCCTTGCCTGGATGGTCTAGAATAATGAAATTATAGTCCTTCAGTAACTCAATCCATATCCTCTGCCTCGAGTTTAGCTCTTGCTGACTCATAATGTACTAAAGACTATAATGATCAGTGAATATCTTACAACGAACCCCATATAAGTAGTGCCTCAAGATCTTGAGCGCAAAAACTACCACCGCCAATTCCAAATCATGAGCGGGGTAGTTACGCTCGTGAACCTTCAGCTACCTCGACGCATATGAAATCACATGACCCTACTGCATCAATACACAACCAAGACTGACCCCAAAAGCATCACAATACATGGAGAAACTCTGACCCTCAACCGACAAAGTCAACACTGGAGCTGAAATCAATAAGACTTAAGCCTTTAGAAGCTGTCCTCTGATAAGTTAGTAATCTACCAACTTATTGAGCCTTTATCCATGATTATTGATATCTTTTGAATAGATTTATAGGTTCTTATGGCCTTTATTGATGTTTATGCAGGTACTTATGATCAAAGATGGAAAACAAGGAAATGGACCCAAAAAGAGCTTAAAAAGAGTGAAGTGTGAAGTTATAAAAGAGGATGGAGATTCTGCCTTGAGATGTGGTTCTTGTGTGACACACACAAGCCTTGGTGCATTCTGCACCTCTCACCGCATGAAGCCATGAATCGACTGAAGGGTGTATTATAAGGTGGGATCGCTGTGCGACACGCAAAACTCATGGTGCGAACATCACCTCCTTCGCATGATATATCCCACATTAGCTGAGTCACTGGCTTAACTGAAGAGGGTGTGCAACACACAAATCACAACGTGCAAAATGCACGTCGCATCGCACGCCATCCGAAGGGAATTTTTGTCCAAAAATTTAGTGACATTGTGGAAAAGTATTTAAACCCATTTTAGGCACAATTTTAAAGACAATTCTTCAGTTCTGAATACTCCTGAGTATTTTTAGTTTGAGAACAAGTTTCCTCTCTAAGAAGAAGTAGAGGGTTTCAATCAATTCTCTCTTCCAATTCTTAGTTCACCATTTGTGTATAAAACTGAGCTTCGATATTTCAATTACACTTGAATGAAGAGGAATTTGACTTACCCACTTGGTATATCTCTTTCCTTTAGCATGAGTAGCTAATTTCATTGTCTAGGGATGTGTTGATAATAGGTGCTTGACAAATGGGTGTCGGTGTTGCTAATTCTTTCTTATATTTGCTTATTTGACATGGGTGTAGTAGTTTCACCAAGTTTTAATCCTAAAATTAGTGGTTGCAAATAGTGATTTTCCTTACTTGGTTATGTCGTTGCCTAAAAGAGAATTTCATATCTTCGGATGTGAAATTACTAGTGGGAACTTGGGCTTCCATTTAGATTAAGTCTAGAAATAGCTCATATCAATGGAATCACCTATTTAAGTATCTAAGCTAGAAATAGTATGACCTCCCTAAGGTTTAGCTTGGTTGTTTGATGTTAAACTGATAGTGCTTTAATCGAGACTATTGGACATATGGTTGTTGATTAAGAGATGAACAACCATACCTAAAACCAAGGCTACCTATGTCAATGAGCGAGAATTTGCTCCCACACCAGAGCCCTATTAGACGCACATCCTTAGTCATCTACTCTCATTTGTATACCTATTTACTTTACTATGTTGCTTGAATTGAGATTATTGTGATAGAATCCCAATTCTCCCAAATCCTTTACTTTCGTGCTTTCAAACACTTACTCTCTTAGTGAAGTCATTTCAATACAATCATCATTGTGCTATCTACAAGTCTCTGTGGGTATGACTCCGACATCCATTGGGAAACTTATAAATGTGTTTTTCTTGATGATCACTGATACCTCCATCTTGGAGAGTACGTTTGAGAGTTTATCAAAAATGGCGTCGTTATCGGGGACTTGATTTTATAGCCTTTTTGACTACAGAATTGAAATCACTTTGTTAAGTTTTTGTTCTATTTTTATTTTCTTTTATTTTTGTTGTTTGTGTTGTTTAGAGTCAAAATCATAAGCCATGCTAGCACCAATGCTAGTGTGGAAAACCACATAATCCTACAAGACCACAGAGATGTGCTAAGTGCCATTCATTTGCCACAAGTAACGGGGAGCACAACATTCCAAGTTACAATCACAATGCTCCATTTATTGTACATGAAAGGTCTATTCGAGGGGCTACATTCCGAAGATTCCCATCAGCATATAAGGCACTTTGTGGAGGTATGTAAACCATTTTCTATAGACAATATTACTCAAGAGTCCATCCGATTGCGCTTATTTCCCTTTTCTCTCACAGGAGAAGCTATCACATGCTTTGAAGAGTTACCCATGGGCACAATAACTACTTGGGAGGGTATGCGTACCACATTCCTTGAGAAATTCTTTCCCATTGGCAAAATTCTAGAATTGAGAGACGAAATCACTAAGTTTGATCAATTTTATGGTGAACCCCTCCATGAAGCTTGGCTAAGATTTAAGAGAAAGGTAGAAAGGTGTACTAACCAAGACATTCCAGATGACATCCTTCTCCAAAACGCCTACCACTCTTTAGACCCCACAAACAGAAACATTATCAATAATTTGGCTGGGGGTGCTTTAATGGATTAAACATTTGAATTCGCTAAGATGTTGCTCGAGAGGGTGAATAAGGCTAATTATGATTGAAATACTTGGGGAGCCAAGGGAGTAATGGGTGAGACCTCTGCTAGTGTACTAAATGAATGGGATAAAAACAATGCACAAAGAGATAGAGAGCTAACAATTATCAGCACTCTCCTCAAAGTTATGACCAATCATGTGATTGAGAAAAAGGTAGAAAGCATAAATGCCGTTAGAATGCGAGAAGCCAAAGAGTTAGAGGATGATGATATCTATTCACTCGCTGAGGAAGAAGCCTTATCTATTAAAAATCATGATATGGGTTCTATGTGAGTCTTCAACATGGGAATCAAGGTCGGAACCGTGGAGATATCACCTCAAAAGCAGAAGTTTTGCGTGAAAGAGTATTAAAGAAAGTTGAGTCAATTGACATGGGAATCCGTGAACTAAAACATGATCTTGTGTCCCTTACTCAAACCATAACATCTCATTTTATCTCCATCAAGACTCTTGAATAAAGAATGAATTGGCTGGCTTCTCAAATCTAGTGTGGAAAGGATGTAAAGTCTACAGATGTGCTTGTCAAAGAGGTCCCATCTAGATCTAAGGGTGATAAGAGTTATGCGGCATACATCCCTATAGGTAAAAAGTCTATGCACTATGGTGTAAAGGAGACCAAGATCCAAAAGAATAATATCCCCAAAGTGTACAAGCCCTTCGCTAAATGCCCCCTCCTTTCCCATAACATGTGGTACAAGGAAAAGAAGATGATCAATCAAGAAGGTTTGACTCCATATGGCAGAAAATCTCAATCGATATTCCAATGAAATATTCCCTAACTCAAATATCCAGCTACGAGAGATTGATGAAAAAGAAGTGTATCAAGAACGGATTGATGGAACGTGAAGTAGTTAGTGTGTCCCCTCAAATAAAACACTTTCATGACCAGCGGATATTGAAATGAGAATTTTCTCTAGGGGATTGGGTGCTTCTATTGAACCCTAGGATTCAAAAATTATCGGGAAAAAATTGAGATCCAAATGGTCGGGTCCATTCAAAGTTCTTCAAGTCTTCACTAACGGAGCCATAGAATTGGAAAATAAGGATGGTTCAAACTTCAAAGTCAATTGGCAGCGAGTGAAGAAGTATGTGGGCATCCTGGAGGAAGTGGCGGGCCTCGAAGACATCTACCTTAATGAGCCTTGAATAGGAGGTACCCTCATCGAGCCGTGATGTTAAACCAAGCACTTCTTGGGAGGCAACCCAAGCATTTTGATTTTTATCTTCTATATTTTTGTTTTTGGCATTACTTTGTGTGTTGTTTTTGTTGACTTTATAAATAGGTACCAATCTAATGAGGTTTGAGCTGATATTGAGACATGAGATGCACCATGTGATTGCACGTCATAAAGTGCGCATTGCACAACATATTGCATGGTCAAAATAGCCAGCAAGGAAATTAAACTCCATGACATACGATGGGTGGTGCAGTCGCATGAGTGATTGTGCGCTTCGCACAGTGATTTTGCACCACGTCACATAACACTGAAAGTCACCTGAAATTTCAAGCCATCATGCGACTTGTGGTGCTAGTCACACACATCAAAGTGTGTATCACATGTCCTTCGCACCAACAAAAAGCAGAATCTTTGTTTTAACACCCTATTTGTTGTGCGACTGATGTGCAATCGCACCAACCTTTGTACCTTTCGCATACATGCCTCAGGGAGTATCTTCTTATCTCCTATCTAATATCATTGAGGACAATGCTTTGTTTGTGTTTGGGGTGCTTCGAAACTTGGTTGTCGCCTTGTTAATAGTTGTTTAGCAATAAACTCCGGGGGTTTTCTTAATACCACGGTTCTTTCCCAAGGAGCAAAAGTTTTGTTTATTTTCTTTTTCTTTTGTTTTTATGTCGAACCGGGTTGGTGTTTTCCTATGATAGATTGAGAGGCGACTTTCTTAAGGGAAAATGCCAAGTTTTAGTTTAAAATTGAGTCTGTAGTTACTTGTCTCAAAATGGGCCCACCGAATTTTTTTTCTTGGCAAGTTATTTTAGGAAATAAAAGGAAGAAGGGAAATGAATTTTTGGGAAAAAGTATTCTTTTGTCATGACTTGCACACTCTTGCTTTGGCTTGATTGACTCACAAACGAGTGTGTAATAAACTCGGAATAGCTTGTCAAAAGTCATTTGTCCTAATTAAATTTTGAGATTAATGAGAGAAGTCTTGAGGCATGATGCCTTGTGTGGTGAGGCTTTACCTTGATTCTCGTGCATGTGTGTCATCTAGAACTTGCCTCGAATGTGATTCAAGGCAGAATTCTAGGTGTGACCAAGCTTGGAAGATGACCTTAGTCCCTTTTTGATAGCCACTTCACCCATATGATTTCCCTCAACATCAATCCTAGTGAACCCCTTTGAGCTTGTGACAATTCTTTGACTCCTTGTTTAATAACTTGACCTTTTTGGAAGCTCTATGTTGGCACCCATCCTCCTTAATTGCTTGGAATTGAAATGTAGGATAAAAGCCTAAGTTTGGGGGGGGGGGAAATAAAAAGACAACATGGGAAAATAACTAAGTTTAAAAGTGCATGTGATCAAATGAGGAGAAGAAAAGGAATGCACTTCAAGTACAAGGTAGCACCTTCAGTTTGAATTCAAAATTTCTCCAAAAGTTCAATCCAATGAGAAAAATGAAAAGCAAGAATAGGTGCTACCAAATGTAGGTGATACAAGGAGTTTGAATGATCCTAATTGAAAAGGAGAAGCTTGGGTTGTGTGAGTGAGAAATAAGGTGAAGTTGAAATTTGAAAATGTGAGCTATGTTCGAAATGATAACAAAAAGCATTAGGGAGGTGTAGTCACTTGAACCAAATGAAATCCTTACCTTAGCCCTTGCCAACATCGTAACCCGCAAGTCCTTAGTGATTTCAAGCTTGGCTACCCTACATTAGTGGCGATGTTTGATAAGTTGGTAATCTACCAAGTTATTGAGCCTTTATTCATGAATTATTGCTATGTTTTGATGAGATTTAGAGGTTCTTATGGCCTTTATTAATGTCTATGCAAGTACTCATGATCAAAGATCAAAAACAAGGAAATGAACCCAAAAAGAGCCAAAAAAGAGTGAAGTGTGAAGTGTGAAGTGAGCAAACAAGATGAAGATTCTGCTGAAAGATGCAACCGTTGTGCAACACACACTATTCCTTGTGTGATCCGCACCTCCCTCCGCATAGAGATGAAAGTTGACTGAAGAATCTGTAAAGAGGTGCAGTCACTGTGCGATGGGCACAATGCCTGGTGCGAACCGCACCCCACTTCGTATGAAGCTCCCAAGTCAACTTATGTCTCTGGATCACTGAAGAGTGCTGCACGATGCGCACATCATGATGTGCGAACCACATGTCGTTCCGTATAGCACCCGAAGGAAATTTTTGTCCATTTTGATGTGACATTTTGGGAATGTTTAAAAACCCATTTTAGGGACAATTGTAAGGAGTTCAACTAGTACTGAGTTTTAGAGATATTCTTAGCTTTGTGAATAAGTTTTCCTTTCTAAGAACAAGAAGAGGGTTTCATCAAATTCCTTCTTCCCAATTCTTAGAACCATCATTTGTGTACAAATTGAGCTTTGATATTGAGACATTTAGCTTGAATGGAAAGGAAATTGAACTACCCATTTGGTATACCTCTTTCCTTAAGCATGAGTAGCTAAGCCTCTTATCTAGGGATGTGTTGATAATAGGTACTTGATGAATAGGTGTGGGTGTTGCTAATTCTTATTTATAAATGCTTATTTGACATGGGTCTAGTGATTTCACCACATTTTAACTCTAAAATTGGTGGTTGCAAACTTTGATTTTCCTTACTTGGTTATGTTGTTGCTTGAAAGAGAATTTCATAACTTTGGATGTGAAATTGCTAGTGGGAACTTGGTCTTCCATTTAGATTAAGTCTAGAAATATCTCATATCGATGGAATCACCCACTTAAGGGTCTAAAGCTAGAAATAGTAGGACCTTTCCAAGCATATCTTGGTTATTTTTATTGCCTAATCAATAGTGCTTGAGCTAAGGCTATTGGACATATGGTAGTTGATCGAGAGATAAATAACCATTCTTAAAACCAAGGCTACTTATGTCGATTAGCATAAATTTGCATGAATAAGAATTCACCCTATCCCATGTTCGAGTCTCATTTGATACACATCCCTAGTTGTCCTCTCTATTGTCTACACCCCGCATTACTTTATTATTTTGTTTGTTAAATTGCAAAATTGTGATAGATTCCTAATTCCCCCTTTTTATTATTACACACTCTCGTTGTGAACTCTATTTTACAATCACCTAGGCTAATGCTAAATTATCTGTGGGATCGACCCCGACACCCGTTGGGAACTAAATGTGTTTTTCTCTGACGATCGTCGATACCTCCTAGTAGGAGAGTACATTTGAGCGTTATCAAAAATGGCACCATTGCTGGGGAATTAAGTTATTTAGCCTATTTAATTGTAGATTAGAAATCACCTTGTAGAGTGTTTGTTCATTTTTATTTTGCTTGTTGGTTGTGTTGGTTTGAATAGGTGGTTTATAGAAACTCCTAAAGTGCCAAGATCAAATACTTCTCGCTCGACCCACTGTACTTTAGAAGGTGAATTTAGTAGACCTTAAGTTTTTATGTGGGGAGTTGAGGGGGCAATGGGTTCCACTTCCGCTAAAGAGATCGATGAATGGAGGAAGAATAGTGAGAGAAGGGATAGAGAGCTATCCATTATTTTGACACTCCTTGAATTCATGGCCATGAGTGTGGTAACACACCCGATTGAAATGGTTAACACTATTGGTGTTTTTGGGGATGTGAAACTAATGGAAGATATGGATGGTTATAATGAAAATAGTGAGGAAGCTTTGGAAGAAAACTATGAGATGAGTTCCCATTAAAGTCTCTAAAAAATGAGCCTATGTTTGGGGAGATATGATCATGGGAATCAAAGTCGGAATGAACGAAATGGTGTCTCTAGAATTGAAAAAATGCTTGAAAAAGTATTAGAGAAAGTTGAGTCAATCAACACGGGAATCCGTGAACTAAAACATAATCTTGTGTCCCTTAATCAAATCATAACGTCTCATGCTATCTCTATCAAGGTTCTCTAAGAAAGAATAAATTGGATGGCCTCTCAAATCAAGTGTAGAAATGATGTAAAGGCTATGTATGTGCTTGTTGAAGAGGCCCCATTGATATCCATGGGAGATAAGAGTTACGCGGCATACATCCCTATGAGTAGAAAAGTGATGAACTATGGTGTTGAGGAGACCAAGAACCAAAAAAACAAGATCCCCAAAGTGTACAAGCCCTTCCCTAAATGCACTCCTCCTTTCCCACAACGTTTGGTACAAAGAAAAGAAAATAATCAATCTAGGGGGTTTGACTCCATGTTGAAGAAAGTCTCAATAAATATTCCAATGAAAGATACCTTCTCTCAAACACCCAGCTATGAGAAATTGATGAAAGAGAAGTGTACCAAGAAAGGACTGATGGAACGTGAAGTAATTAGTGTGCCCCCTCAAATGAAACTCTTTAATGACCAGTGGATGTTGAAATGAGAATTTTCTTCTGGGGATTGGGTGCTTCTATTCATCTCTAAGCCTCACCCATTGTCGGGCAAGATGAAGCCCAAGTGGTCGGGTCCTTTCAAAGTCCTTCAAGTCTTCACCAATGGAGCCATAGAATTGGAAAATGAGGATGGTTCGAACTTCAAGGTCAATGGGAAACGAGTGAAGAAGTACTTGGGCATCCCAGAGGAAGTGGCATTTCTTGAAGATATCTACCTTGACGAGACTTGAATGGGAGGTACCCTCGTCGAGCCGTGATGTTAAACCAAGACCTTGTTGGGAGGTAACCCAAGTATTTTGATTTTTATCTTCGGTATCTTTTTGCGTTTTGGCATTACTTTGTGTGTTGTTTTTGTGGCTTTGTAATTAGGTACCAATATAAGGATATTTGAGATGATATCAGGACATGTGATGAACCATGCAATCACACATCATAAAGTGCACATCGCAGAACAGATCGCATGGTTAAAACAGAAAGCTGGGAAGTTGGGCTCATCGACATGCGACTGGTGTGCGGTCGCACCAACCTTCGTGCATTTTGCACACATGCCCCAGGGAGTATCTTTTTATCTCCTATCTAATATCATTGAGGACAATGCTCTTTTGTGTTTGGGGGTGCTTTAATTTTGGTTATCGACTTGTTAATAGTAGTTTAGCAATAAACTCCGAGCTTTTTTTTAATACCATGATTCTTTCCCAAGGAGCAAAAGTTTTCTCTTATTTTCTTTTTCTATTTGTTTCTTTTGTGTCGAACCAGGTTGGTGTTTCCCTATAATAGATTTAGAGGTGATTTTATTAAGGGAAAATGCCAAGTTTCCTTTAAATTTGAGTCTATAGTGTGCTTGTCTCGAAATAGGCCCACTATTTTTTTTTCTTGGCAAGACATTTTTGAATAAAAAGAAAGAGGGAAAATGAATTTTTGTGGAAAGCATTCTGTTGTTATGACTTGCACACTCTCATTTTGGCTTGATCGATTCGCAAACGAGTGTGTAATGAACTCAGAATAGCTTATCAAAATTCATTTGTCCAAATTGATTTTGAGACTAATGAAAGAAGCCTTGTGGCATGATGCCTTGTGTGCTGAGGCTTTACCTTGATTCTTGTGCATACGTGTTGTCTGTAACTTGCCCCTAATATGATTCAAGGCAAAATTCTAGGTGTGGCCGAGCTTGGAAAATGACCTTAGGCCCTTTTTGATAGCCAATTCACCCAAATGACTTCCCTCGACATCAATCCTAGTGAACCCTTTTGAGCTTGTGACCGTTCTTTGGAACCTTGTTTAACACCTTGACCTTTTTGAAACCTCTATAATGGAACCCGTCCTCCCTAATTGCTTGAAAGGGAAAAGTAGGCTAAAAGCCTAAGTTTGGGGGGAAATGAAAAGACAACACAGGCAAATGCCTAAGTTTGGGGTTGTATGTGATCAAAGAGGAGAAGAAAAAGGGTGCACTTCAAAAGCAAGGTAGCACCTTGAAAATGAATTGAAAAATTTGCTCCAAAAGTTCAATCAAATAAGCAAAATAAAAAGAAAGAATTGGTGCTACCACACGAAAGTGATACAAGGAGTTTTGCATGATCATGATTGAAAAGGAGAAGCTTGGGTTGTGTAAGGGAGAAATAAGGTAAAGTCAAAGTCAAAAATGTGAGCGGTGTTTGAAATGATAACAAAGAGCATTAGGGAGGTATAGTCACTTGAACCAAATGAAATCGTCACCTTAGCCCTAGACAATATCATAACCCACAAGTCCTTGGTGATTCCAAACTTGGCTACCCTACATTAGTGGCTATTTACATGAAGGGCAAGCCTATGGTTCGTTATGTGTGCACTTGAACTTCCTTGAGAGAGTGAGAGTCTTTTTGGTTCTCCTACAATCCCTTTGTTTGTTAATTCCATGATTGTGAGTGGGATTTTCTCTTGTGGAGAGTGGCATCATGCACTCGAATTGAATCATGAAGTCCCTATTTTTATTGAGAGGAATAAATGAGACAAGTAATGTGTCAAATCTTGAGGCAAACCTTGACGGTCCATGCCAATGACTTGCGGAGCTTAATTGTCTTATCTTGAATGACAAACTTCCCTTGATTTTAAATGAGAAATGAAGTCCTTTTGAAAAAGTTTTTGAAATGATCTATTGCCTTGATATTGTGGTGGTTCAAAATTGAGATGAGAACAATAGTTGAGTCTTTTGCTCGAGTCTTTTTATTTGTTATTTTTATTAATTTTAAGAATAGAGTAGTCTTTTGTGCCTTGATTGAGTCTAGAGCATAATTCATTCCTTACCTTGTTAGTATCTTGCTTGAGGACAAGCAATAGTTCAAGTTTGGGTGTTTGATAAGTCGGTAATCTACCAAGTTATTGAGCCTTTATTCATGAATTATTGTTATGTTTTGATGAGATTTAGAGGTTCTTATGGCCTTTATTGATGTCTATGCAGGTACTCATGATCAAAGATGGAAAACAAGGAAATGAACCCAAAAAGAGCCAAAAAAGAGTGAAGTGTAAAGTGAGCAAACAAGATAAAGATTCTACTGAAAGATGCGGCCCTCGTGCGACACGCACTATGCCTTGTGCGGTCCGCACCTCCTTTCTCATAGATATGAAAGTTGACTGAAGAATCTGTAAAGGGGTGCGGTTACTGTGCGATGCGCACAATGCTTGGTGTGAACCGCACCCCACTTTGATAAAGCTCCCAGGTTGGCTTGAGTCACTGGATCACTAAAGAGTGCTGTGTGACGCGCACATCAAGATGTGAGAACTGCACGTCGTGCCGCACCGAAGGGCATATTTGTCAATTTTTATGCGACATTTTGGGAATGTTTAAAAACCCATTTTAGGCATAATTGTAGGGAGTTCAACTAGTACTGAGTTTTAGAGATATTCTTAGCTTTGTGAACTAGTTTTCCTTTCTAAGAACAAGAAGAGGTTTTCATCAAATTCCTTCTTCCCAATTCTTAGAACCACCATTTGTGTACAAATTGAGCTTGGATATTGAGACATTTAGCTTGAATGGAAAGGAAATTGAACTACCCATTTGGTATACCTCTTTCCTTAAGCATGAGTAGCTAAACCTCTTATTAGGGATGTGTTGATAATGGGTACTTGATGAATGGGTGTGGGTGTTGCTAATTCTTGCTTACAAATTCTTATTTGACATGGGTCTAGTGATTTCACCACATTTTAACTCTAAAATTGGTGGTTGCAAACATTAATTTTCCTTACTTGGTTATGTTGTTGCTTGAAAGAGAATTTCATAACTTCATATGTGAAATTGCTAGTGGGAACTTGGAATTCCATTTAGATTGAGGCTAGAAATAGCTCATATCGGCAATATCACCCACTTAAGGGTCTAAAGCTAGAAATATTATGACCTTCCCATGCATATCTTGGTTGTTATTATTACCTAATCAATAGTGCTTGAGCTAAGGCTATTGGACATATGGTTGTTGATCGAGAGATAAATAACCATACTCAAAACCAAGGCTACTTATGTCGATTAGCATAAATTTGCATGAATAAACATTCACCCTATCCCATGTTCGAGTCCCATTTGATGCACATCCCTAGTTGTCCTCTCTATTGTCTACACCCTGCTTTACTTTATTGTTTTGTTTGTTGAATTGCGAAATTGTGACAGATTCCCAATTCCCCCTTTTTATTATTACACGCTCTCGTTGTGAACTCTGTTTTACAATTTCCTAGGCTAACACTAAATTCATTGTGGGATCGACCCCGACATCTATTGGGAACTATAAATATGTTTTGCTCTGACGAGTGCCAATACCTCCTAGTAGGAGAGTACATTTGAGCGTTATCAATGTAAATGAAGGGCAAGCCTATGGTTTGATATTTGTGCACTTGAACTTCCTTGAGTGAGTGAGAGTCTTCTTAGTTCTCCTATAATCCCTTTGTTTTGAAAAATTGCATGATTGTGAGTGGGATTCTCTCTTGTGGTTAGTGGCATCATGCACTCGAATTGAAACATGAAGTCTCTATTTCAATTAAGATAAATGAATGTGACAAGTTGTGTGGTGAATCTCGAGGCAAACCGTGACGGTCCATGCCAATGACTTCAGAAGCTTAATTGTCTTATCTTGAATGACAAAGTTCCCTTGATTTTAAAGGAGAAATGAAGTCCTTTTGAAAAAGTTTTTGAAATGATCTATTGCCTTGATATTGTGGTGGTTCAAAATTGAGATGAGCACAATAGTTGAGTCTTGAGATGCGATGCTTGTGCAACACGCACAAGCCTTGGTGTGTTATGCATGTCTCATCTCATGGAGCCTTGAATCGATTGAAGGGTCTATTATGAGGTGTGGTTGATGTGTGATGTGCACAACTCAATGTGCGAACCGCACCTCCTTCGCATGACATCTCCCACGTTAGCTGAGTCACTGGTTCAACTAAAGAGGGTGTGTGATGCGCATATCACGATTTGCGAACTGCACGTCATTCTGTACACCACATGAAGGGCATTTTTGTCCAAATATTTAGTGATGTTTTGGGAAAGTATTTAAACCCATTTTAGGCACAATTGTAAAGACAATTCTTCAGTTTTGAATACTCTAAGAAGAAGAAAAGGGTTTCAATCAATTCTCTCTTCCAATTCTTAGTTCACCATTTGTGTACAAAACTAAGCTTAGATATTGAAATTACACTTGAATGAACAGGAATTTGACTTACCCACTTGGTATATCTCTTTCCGTTAGCATGAGTAGCTAATTTCAGTGTCTAGGGATGTGTTGATAATGGGTGCTTGACAAATGGGTGTGGGTGTTGCTAATTCTTGCTTATAATTGCTTATTTGACATTGGTCTAGTAGTTTTACCAAGTTTTAATCCTAAAATTGGTGGTTGCAAATATTGATTTTCATTACTTGGTTATGTTTTTGTTTGAAAGAGAATTTCATAGCTTTGGATGTGAAATTACTAGTGGGAACTTGGGCTTCCATTTAGATTGAGGCTAGAAATAGCTCATATCGACGGAATCACCTATTTAAGAGTCTAAGTTAAAAATAGTATGACCTCCCTAAGCTTTAGATTGGTTGTTTGTTTTTAAAACGATAGTGCTTTAACCGAGACTGTTGGACATATGGTTTTTGATCGAGAGATGAACAACCATACCTAAAACCAAGTCTACCTATGTCAATGACCAAGAATTTGCGTGAATAGGCAATCACCATATCCCACACTAGAGCGATATTGGACACACATCCCTAGTCTTCTACTCTCATTTGAATACCCATTTTACTTTACTATCTTGCTTGATATGAGATTATTGTAATAGAATCCCAATTCCTCCCAATCCTTTACTTTCGTGTTTTCAAACACTTACTCTCTTAGTGAAGTTGTTTCAATACAATCATCATTGTGCTATCTACAACTCTCTGTGAGTACAACCCCGACATCCGTTCAGAAACTTATAAATGTATTTTTCTTGACGATCACTGATACCTCCATCTTGAAGAGTACGTTTGAGCGTTTATCATCCTCGCACTGATCCTACCACTTAAATGGGACATCCTTCCTAGTCAACATAGTCAAGGGTGATGCTATGGAAGAAAATCCCTCAACGAACCTCCGATAGTACCCTGCTAACCAAACAAAGCTGCGAACCTTGGTAGGAGTAGTAGGTCTAGGCCAATCACGAACCGCTGAAATCTTACCCGGGTACACTCTAATCCCATCCTTAGACACCACGTGTCCTAGGAATGCAACTGACTCAAGCCAAAACTCTCACTTTGAGAACTTGGCATAAAGCTAATGATCTCTCAAAGTCTGGAGTATAATCCTCAAGTGCTGCTCATTCTCATCTCTACTCCGCGAGTATATCAAGATGTCGTCTATGAAGATTATCACAAATGAGTCCAAATACGGGCTAATCACCCTGTGCATCAGATCTATGAAAGTTGCAGGGGCATTGGTCAACCCAAAAGACATCACCAGGAACTCATAGTGGCCATAATATGTCCTGAATGTTGTCTTAGGGATGTCCTCTGCCCTAATCCTCAACTGGTGGTAGCCTGACCTCAAATCTATCTTTCGAAAACACAACTGAACCCTGAAGATGATCAAACAAGTCATATATGCACGACATCGAGTACCTATTCTTCGCAGTAACCCTATTCAGCTACGGATAATCAATACACATCCACATTGACCCATCCTTCTTCTTAACAAACAGCACATGAGCACCCTAAGGTGACACACTCGGTCTAATAAAACCCTTAGCTAACAGATCCTAGAGCTTCTCCTTAAGCTCTCTCAACTCAGCAGGAGCCATACGGTAAGGAGAAATTGAAATGGGCCTGGTGCCCAGCTCTAACTCAATAGCAAAGTCTATATCTCTCTCAAGTGGAAGGCCTGGCAGGTCGGTAGAGAACACAAATAGGAAGTCTCTAACCACAGGAACAGACTCAGGGGAAGAAGGGTCGGTACTAGCATCTCGAACATATGCTAGATAATCTAAACACCCGTGAGAGATCAACTTCCTAGCTCGAAGACACGAGATGATCCCAGATGATGCGCAACTGACAGAACCCTGCCACATAATCAGGGATACGCCGGGCACAACTATGGTAACAGTTTTAGCATAGCAATCCAAAATCGCACGGTGAGGGGATAGCCAGTCTATGCCTAGAATCACATCAAGATCTACCATATCCAGAATCAACATATCACCCCAAGTCTCCAAATCACCCACATATATCATACACGACCTCACAATCTGATCCACTACTAAAAAACCTCCTACTGGGGTCGAAACAGATATAGGCACAGTTAATGGCTCAGTAGAAAATCCCAAACAAGGCATAAAATAGCCAGATATATATAAACAAGTGGATCCAGGATCAAACAATGCAAAAGCTGGGCGACAGCATATAGAAATCATACCTGTGATCACAACATCCAAGGCCTCTGCCTCCAGTCTCCCAGGGAACGCATAGAACTTAAGACGACCACCACCTGACCGACTGCCATCCCTACCACCTGTCCTGCCCCATGGGCCACCACCTCCACCCTGACTACCACCTCCTCGAGCCAGCGGCTGAACTGAGTGAATAGGCTGAGCCGACTAAATGGCAGGCTTAACTGTACCCCAATGGGGGCAATCTATGGCATAAGGACCTACCACACCATAATCAACAAGCAAAGGGTTTTAGTCCTGAAGAAGTTGGGTACCCAGATTTACAAAATACACAATCTGAAGAGGCAAACTACATAAAGAATACTGGAGGTCAGTAGAGACAATGGAAGTTTTACCAGGGGAAGGTTTATAACAATCAAACCCAGTAGAGACTGCAACAATAGACTAAGTAGAGACCGCAACAACAAACTCAGTGGATATCACAATAGCAAACTTCAAGAAACTATGATAATTCCAATAGTTTTGGAGATAATAGTGCAAACTCTTATTACCTTCAAGGGAAATTAGCAGGATCAAAGACCATCAATAATAGAGAGTATGCTAGAAAGAATTCTGGCAAATCAGGAGAATGATGACATTTTAGTAAATAATCTATCAGAGTTAGTAGGTTCCCACACAACTTTAATCTAGAAGCTAGAGCAATAGTTCAAGGATCTATCACGAGAGTAGAATTTGAAAGGATAGATCCCCAATGATATTATGGCTAACATAAGATGTGGTGGTTGTCATGCCTCGAGCCTACCCCATAGACGCAACATGGTGCTTAGTGTCACAAGTGACCCCAAGCTAACCCATGGCATGACATATCTATACAAGTTCAGTTAAATCATGCACTGTGCGGAAGCTAAAAATAGTTTAATATATGAAGTGAGGAACATACCCAAAATATCTGAATATATAAAATATATGAAGAGTATAGTGATGATTGAAAAACAACACTTAAACCTCAACCTGAATTTAGTCTATGTCTGAAAGCCTCTGTCACGACCCAATTTCTCGGTCATGATGGCACCTACAACCCCCCAGTAGGCGAACCAATTCCCGTAGCCCAGGATAGTTAGTAATGGGATACTATGTAACAAATAAGCGGTAGAATAGATAACAGGAGTATATATATATATACATACACAGAAACTAAATCAAACCCCAAGACCTGATATCATAGTATAGAGCCAGACTACACACATGGAGTGCAAGTAATCCAAAACAATATATACAGATGTCTCTGAATGGTAATAGAGTACATGAAGCAAAAGATAAACTAAAGCTAAGCTCTGATCGCCAAGAGCTCACACTCAGTCTGAAGTAGTCCCAAACAGATCTCCAAGCACGAATCACAGAGATCTAACGGCGATGGCCCATGCTAGGATCTGCACCCAAAGATTCAGGGGGGTAGGGGTGAGCACCAAATGCGAAGCATAAGGTACCCAGTAGGTATCATAGGCCGACTGGGCACATATAAGATAAAAGCATAGTAACAGATAGAATAGAAGCAGAAAGTCACAGAAATCAACGAAAGGTACACAAGAACTAGCCCAGAGGGAAATCAACAGAACCACATGTGAGGCTAGTAAGCAGAATATACATGCCATAGGCACAGGTGAAAGTAAGAAATAACGCACCTGGGGTCCTTGCAATAACAATGTATACATAATAAGTTTAAGAAATGGATGGTATACCGGTAACCTCAAGTGTAAGAAGAAGAGAGAAAGAGTAATGATAGGCATGCTTAGAGACATGAATCAAGCCCAACTAATCATATCAATCTCAAATCCAGCAACTAACAGTCTAGCAGTAACCAATTTTATAATTAACCGTAACGGGGAATAATTCTACAAGTAAATAGAAATAGTCTACCTACAGTCCCCCGGCCGCCCATACAACCGAGGAACACAAACAAGTGAAAACAAACCCTCCGGCATCCCATACTACCGGAGCGTACAATCAACAAATAACAAACAAGGGTGGAACCTCAAACAATGAATGATATGATGCATGAAGATCTCAAGTGAAATGGTATCTCTGTATGTACCTCCTCCGGTGCCGATCCGGCCCAGCAGGTAGGTTCCATGGAAGGACACTGCCCGTATACCTCTACTCCACCGTATACCCTTCCTCCGGCACACGCAACCTGTAGCCCCTGGCCCGGATGGCAAGGTCCATGGAGGTCCCAGACCCTATACTAAAACTCAGTATCAAAACATATCACCCGGAAGTAAGTCCGGTATCAAGATAGAGACCCAGTCTCAAATATGCATGCCCAGACCCTGTCCAGGACTAAAGTAGTAGGAAAATATCTCAAAAAACCCCTCCAAGGGTGCCCGGGCATAACCGGGTCTAAACAGTAGAAAGTCATCTCAGGTGCTCGGTCCGACCGAGGCTAAAAATCATCTCAAGTAGCAAGAAAACTCAACTAGCACCCCGGCCCTGCCGAGTCTAGCGTTAATCGTAAAACTGATGATTTAAAACATAATTTTAATTTCTTTCCCAAGAATATTCACAAGTTAAATCAAACCATTTCCAAATTATTTCCATCAAAATGGGCCCCCAGGCCATGCAAGGTTTAGAAAATTATGCCAGTAGGCCCGAAGCCCAAACTGTAGTAAAACATGTATAAAACCTCTTTATATGCATGAGAATGGTATGATCAAACACAATAGCTGCCCAGCAGCTCACAATCAACCTATCGACCCTGCACAGACCCACAGCTACTCAGCAAGCATAACCAGCCTAGAAGGATAATTCTATGCCCGGGACTCGCGGACATTCCCAAAATCCCACCTTTTATGTTCCAGAGTCAACAAGGCCTCACAGGACCACAAGGGTAAATAAAATATATCGGAAAATACTACAAGCAACGGAGAAACAAAAGAAGGCGGACATGAATAAAGCGGTTGAGGTCTGTGGTACCAACCTAATAAACCAACCCAAGGATGCCCATTAACACAATTTTATTCTATATATGCAGAGTCTAGGGAAAATAAACCGTAACCTACCTGTCGTCCGATAACAAGCTTGAACCTCTCTGAAATCAAACTCGAACTCGGGCTTGAATAACTTGACGTAGATAATTGATTATCAAATATTGCATCAAAATCCTTTTTTTCTTTAATGTGAATGTACAAAAACTTATCTAGTGCAAATGTTAGTAAAAGAACTTGTAGAGAAATTGGTTGCCAAATGATGAGCAAATGGATAACTGCAATTATAAATATATTCTGCTAAGCATTGACCAAATGCATACTACACTTTAATTAAAATGTCCAAGTTGACATGTGGCAGCCCCTAATTATTGAGAAATTGTTGCACTCTTTCCTCCACTTCCACGTGGAAGTGGAGGTGGCAACCAATTTCATCCCGTTAAGTATATACTCGGGTATTGCATAGGTTCGTGGTAAAATAAATATAATATTTTAAATATATCCCAATAAATAGAAAATTATTTCCAATAAAACCTACTATATTATAATAATAAATTTCAACATAACTAAATTTACTATCTCTGTTAAAATATTACAATGTATAAAAACCTTATAAAATAAATACATATACACTTATATCGTAACAAAAATATTTTTCATAAACCTTTAAAATATTCTGAAAAGGTAATAATAATATAACTTTTTACCAAATTCAACTTTAAAATAAAATATTTTCAAATATACGCGCGATGCTAATAAAATTCTTAAATTTAAGTTCGCAATTCACCATCGCACGATTTTGATACTCAAGAACTCTATCGGAATCCTCCCTTATGTTTTCTCACTGTTTCAGAACTGAAATGGCGTTTTAAAACCTAAAGTTGAGGCTTAAATCGAGTTTGACCCGACCCGGTTCGCGACCCGGTTCGCAACCCGGTTTCTGCCAGACAGTCCGCGGTAAAACAGTCATAAATTTTTACTCCGAGATCAGATGGACGTGAGGTTTTGTGCGTAGGAAACTAGACTCGTAGACCTTCAATTTGGTATTTTGAGGGACTTCTAACTCTTTATATATTGAGAAAAAAGCCCTGAGACATTTTACCTAAAGTTCAGAAAATTTATTAAAGAAACTTACGATAACTTTTGCCGACTTGCTTGACTTCAAAACTTGTAATGCGACCAAACAAATGGACCCGACACCGAAATACCGGTCCTGACGAGCCTTAAGTGACTTGGGGCCGCTATAAACAAGCTCTAACGGTTCAAGGAAAACGTATACGTGGAAATAACCAGAAGGGTCATTACAGCCTCTAACTGATATGATTTTCTAGGACATGCCCCTAACTAACTCTTACAATCTGAAAACTGAAATAATAAGACTGAAAAGTAAAGCATGTCTCCCATCCTCGATCTATGAGGACTCAATAATGAAGCTGCTGAGTACAGACTGGAAGTCAAACTAAGCACGATGTGGATGTTGAACGCCTGAACCTATATCATACAATGATATCGCATAAAAGTATGCGTCCGTACTTTGAATATACTGAGCATGCAGGATAGGTACTATACTGAACAAAATAGGAATCCAAACATGGAAGTATATATATATATACAAGCATAAACTAAAAGCTAGCTGGATACAATGACCAAGTACAAATCATGAATATAACATGCTGACTGAAAACTGACATAAATACTGAGTACATGGTCAATGCAATATGAGCCTGATTATGGGAGATACTATTAACTGATATACCCCAAGCTGAGCTAACTATGGGGCCAACCTGTAACCCTTGATGGGAGGGTGTTCATACCTTGCCAAGGGTAAGAACAAGTGTAACATGGATCCACTAACTGATATCCACAAGGGACAAGGGTGTTAAGCCTAATCTGACGGGTGACCCCTTTAGAACCTACGGTGGCACCGTAGTTCTGGGGCTCAGGGATTGCTACTAAAGGTCTCAGCCTGAACTGGAGGGTGAGCCTTTATCCCTTCATCCGCTCAGTGCTAAGTTTACTCCCAACTGAATATAAAGTTAAAAATGCAATGGTAGTATTGGATAGCTCAAAGCACTAATATAATATGAGAATGCAACATACAAATACTGAAATATATGACATTCAAATTCTGAAGCATGATTATCTGACTAATCTGCCTTGCAAGCATAGTCTATGAAATATTGATATTTACACAAGCTAGGGTTTCTGAGTTCCATACATGACTATGCTAATTCTCCAAGAAACATGAAGTAGATATCAATATATGCAGTAGAATTTGAATTACAATAAATCCCTAAGATTTAGGAACCCTAGGTTTGAACAAATGCATGAAGAACTGAAGAACTGGTTGAAATCTAGGGACCTAATGGGTGAAAGGACCCCACTAGTGAAATCCCACATACCTGGTGAAGAAAACTACGGATAAATCCTTTGGATTTCAAGGCTGAACTTGAAGAAGACCTCTGCTTGTTCTTGAGAGAAAACTATCGCCTCTTTTGTTTCTTTTCTTTCTAAGTCTGATGATTCTAGGAGAAAAAAGGTTTTATGTAGTTTTTGATTGATTTATTAGGCTTAGACGACGTAAAATGACGTATCTTAGTCCCTAAAAGAGGTAGGAAAGGTCTGGAATACCCCTAGGAAATTTAATAGAATTCTGCTGAAAATCGAGACTGAGGGATCACGACTTGGTTGATAGACCGTATTCCTAGATGATGGACCATCAACTGAGTCGTGGTCCTATCCAAGGGTCTTGGGGGTTCTCTGATCTGAGGGAACCATGACTCAACAGGACGGTCCGTACTCCTGAATAACAGTTCATCATGTGACTCGTGGTTCCTGGGACTTTAGTCTGGTCTGAGGATTCCATGAGTCAAAGGACGGACTGTGGTTCTGAACTACGGTCCATAACCCAACTCGTGGTTTCTGGTATAAGGGCTAAGGGTCTCTAAGGGTCTGGTTTCATGAGTCCTCAGGATGGACCGTGGTCCTGAATGATGGTTCATCGTGTGACTCATAGTTACTGAGACCTGGACTGATAGTCCTCTGATTAAGGGAAACCACGAATGACAGGATGGACCATGGTTCTAAACTATGGTTTGTGGTCTGACTCGTGGTTTCTGAGGAATGAACTGGGGGTCTACTGGAAATAGGGACTATGGTTCAGATGACGGACAGTGGTTCCAAACTACGGTCCATGATCTCAATTGTGGTTCCTAGAAACTTGAATTTTTTTCTGAATTTTTTCTACTGAGTACAGTTCAGTAGCTGATTTAGATCTTAGGGTGTTACAATATCTCCCCCTTGCAATCATTCGTCCTTGAATGAAAACTAAACAAACTGAGTTTGGAGGGAAGGAGCTGCAATCCCTACCAACTGAGTACTAGAAATTGATATCTTACTAAATGTAGTTCCATGGACACGTACATGCTGAAATGCAAGGATACTGAGGGAGCATGATACTGAGACTGAAATACACAAGAGTAAACTGAGAGGCTAGAGAGAAACTATTACCTCATGCTGAAACTGAATCGAAAGGAAAGAGGTGAGGGTACTTGGCGATCATTGCTTCTTCTGCTTCCCATGTAGCTCCCTCTATGGACTGATTCCTCCACAAAACTTTTACTGAAGTGACCTCCTTATTTCTTAACCTACAAACCTGACAGTCAATAATATCAATTAGAACCTCCTCATAGGTGAGGCTATCCTTCACAGCCACACTCTCTAAAGGCACTATCGCTATCGGATCACCAACACACTTCTTCAACAAAGAAATGTGAAAGACCGGATGGACTGTTGCTAGTTCTGCTGGTAACTCTAACTCATAGGCCACATTACCAATCCTTTTCAAGATTCTATAAGGACCTATATATCGGGGACTGAGCTTCCCGTTCTTGCCAAATCTCATTACACCTTTCATGGGTGACACCTTCAAGAAAACCCAATCATCGATCTTGAACTCTAAGTCCCTTCTCATCACATCTGCATAGGACTTCTGATGACTCTGAGCTATTTTTAATCTTTCTCTGATTAGCTGAACTTTCTCCATAGCCTCATGTACTGAATCTGGTCCAACCAAGGATGCTTCACCTACTTCAAACCAACCAACC
Source organism: Jaltomata sinuosa (assembly GCA_003996215.1). NCBI lineage: Eukaryota > Viridiplantae > Streptophyta > Magnoliopsida > Solanales > Solanaceae > Jaltomata > Jaltomata sinuosa. Next base: position 1,353,186 of record QJPP01000039.1, read on the forward strand.
AGTGACCTGCATCTACGCCCATAAAGTGCCTCATAAAGGGCCAATCTGAATACTAGAATAAAAGCTATTGTTATAGGCAAACTCTATGAGAGGTAGGTGATCATACCAACTACCCTTGAAATCGATCACACAAGCTTTCAATATTTCCTCTAAGGTCTGAATGGTACGCTCGGCCTAACCATCCATCTGAGGATGAAAAGTTGTGCTAAGATTCACCTGAGTACCAAGACCTTTCTAAAACGATCTTAAGAAATGAGATGTGAACTGAGGACCTCTATCTGAGATGATAGACAAGGGAACCCCATGCAACCTGACTATATCGCTGATGTAGAGCCTGTCATAATCTTCCGCTGAATCTGTTGTATTGACAGCCAAGAAGTGAGCTGACTTAGTGAGTCTGTCAACTATCACCCAAATAGAGTCATGCTGTCTGCGAGTACAAGGTAAGCCCGTAATGAAATCTATGTTGACCACTTCCCACTTCCAAGTAGGAATACTAATCTCCTGAGTCACACTTCCTGGTTTCTGATGTTCTACCTTAACCTGCTGACAATTGGGACACTTAGCTACAAAATCTGCAATGTCCCTCTTCATGCCGTTCCACCAATAGACTTCCCGTAGATCATGGTACATCTTAGTGGAATCAGGGTGAATGGAATATTTGGAATTATGGGCTTCTGTAAGGATCTGATGCCTCAACTCACCAACCTTAGGAACACATAAGCGACCCTGATAATGAAGCACACCATCTCCCCCTTGGGAGAAAACCTCAACTCTCTGCTGATGAACTGCACCCTTCAGCTGAAGCAATATAGGGTCACTAAACTATTTATCCTTAACCTCCACTACCAAAGAAGATTCTGATTCATTCTGGACTATGACCCCACCATCAGACGTGTCCATAAGTCAAACTCCTAAGCGAGTAAGCCGGTAAACATCTCTGGCTAATTCTTTCTTCTCTTCCTCAATATGTGACACGCTATCCATAGACAGTCTGCTGAGAGCATCAGCCACTATATTGGCCTTACCCAGATGGTAGAGTACATTCATATCATAATCTTTGAGGAACTCAAGCCATCTCCTCTGACGAAGATTCAACTCTTTCTGGATGAACACATACCGGAGGCTCTTATGATCTATGAACACATCAACATGAACACCATAAAAGTAGTGTCTCAAAATCTTTAGGGCAAACACAATTGCTGCAAGCTCGAGGTCATGAGTCGAGTAGTTCTTATCATGGACCTTAAGTTGTCTAGAATCATAAGTTATGACCTTACCCTGCTGCATTGAAACACAACCCAGGCCGACTAGATGCATCACAATAAACCACATAATCGTCTGAACCCTCTGGTAGAGTCAAAATGAGGGCTGTAGTCAACCCAGTCTTCAGTTCTAAGAAGCTTTTCTCACACTCCTCTAAGCACTGAAACTTGACCTTTTTCTGAGTCAACTTGGTCAATGGGGCGACTATGGATGAAAATCCTTCAACAAACCTCCTGTAGTAACCGACCAAACCCAAGAAACTTCTGATATCAGTCAGAGAGATGGGTTTGGCCCTGTGCTTTACTACCTCAATTTTCTGAGAATCTACTCAGATCCCTTCGCTGGATACCACATGACCAATAAAAGCAACTGATTTCAACCAGAACTCACACTAACTAAACTTGGCAAATAATTGGCGGTCTTTGAGGGTCTGCAGAATGACCCTCAGATGATTCGCATGCTCCTCCTTCTTTCAAGAATACACAAAGATATCATCAATGAAGACAATGACAAAGAAGTCTAAATACTATTTGAACACCCTGTTCATTAAGTCCATGAAAACTGCAGGAGCATTGGTTAGTCCAAAAGACATAACAACAAATTAATAGTGACCATACCGAGTCCTGAAGGCTATCTTCAGGATGTCATAATCTCTGACTCTGAGCTGATGATAGCCGGATCTGAGGTCTATCTTAGAAAATCAACTAGCACCCTGAAGCTGGTCGAACAAGTTATCAATTTTAGGGATGGGATATTTATTCTTGATTGTGAATTTTTTCAACTGGCGGTAGTCAATGCACATCCTGGGAGAACCATCTTTCTTACGGATGAACAATATAGGAGCACCCCATAGAGAGATACTGGGTCTGATGAAGCCCTTCTCTAAAAGTTCTTTCAACTGCTCTTTCAATTCCTTAAGCTCAGCTGGAGCCATTCTGTAAGGAGGAATTGAAATAGGCTGGGTATCAGGAAGGAGATCTATTCCGAAGCCGATTTCCCTTTCGGAAGGGACTCTGGGAAGATCTTCTGGGAACACTTCTGGAAATTCATTCACCACTAGAACTGACTCAAGAGTTGGGGTCTTGGCGTATTAATCCTTAACCCGAACAAGATGATAGACATAAACTTTGGAAATAATCTTTCTGTCCTTAAGGTATGAGATGAATCAACCTACGGGCACTGAGGTACTACCCTTCTATTCTAAGATTGGCTAATTTGGAAACTGAAATCAAATGATCCTAGTCCTACAATCGACTGAGGCGTAATAGGAATGTAACCAATCCATGCCTAGAATAATATCAAAGTCAGTCATTTCTAACTCTACAAGATCAATTGAGGTGAATTTCTAGGAAATGGTGACATGGAAATTTTTGTATACCCATCTAGCTATAACTGGGTCACTAACTGGAGTAGAGACTGATAAAGGTTCTGGGAGGAATTATGTACTAACATCGAAAATTACTGCTATATATGGAGTTATAAAAGAACGCGTAGCCCCTAGGTCTAGCAATGCATACAAATCTAAATGAAAGACTTGTAATGTACCTGAGACCACATTGGGGGAATCCTCCTGGTCCTGTCAAGTCTGAAGGGCATACAACCTGTTCTGGCATTGACCACCACCTGTACCAGACGAGGCACCCTACTGAGTGGGGTGACTTACTGGAGCTACTGCAGAGCTGGCCTGATTCTTTGAACGAGTATCCTTACCCTTCTGAGAATTTTTAGGGCACTCTCTCATCCTGTGTCCTGGTTTACAACACCCAAAGCAATTTCCACTACCTATCATACACTCCTCTCGATGGTTCTTACCATATTTCTTACTGTGATGACCTTCCAGTCATCTTCACGTTGACGCACTCATTGTACTGTTAGAGCCTTTTTATAGAAGTCCTAAGTCATTTATGGCTTGCTGGGACCGGTAGTTTGGTGCCCTGGTCGTTCGTTTGGTTGTTTTGCCCTTTTTCCTATTTTAGAGCTTTAACTTAGATTATTGTTGACTTTAGTCAACATTCTTGGCTAACGTGCTCGCAATTGAATTCTGATAGTTTCGTTAGCTCCGTAGAGTTGAGTTTGGTCTAGTTGGACCTTCAGTTGAGGCCTGAGAACTTTCGGTGTGGGTTTTGTGTGGTTTTCTATGTTTTCAGGCTATTTGGAGTTGCAAGTGTAACTTTGGGTGACTTTTGATGATCGGAGTGTCAGATTTGAAATTCGACGATTCCATTAGCTCCAGGATGATGAGTTTGGGTTGAAAAGGTTGTTGGTTTGGGTTTCGGGTGTGCCAGTCTCATTTCGAGCCGTTGGGTTCCTTTTTCTTAGTGTTGACTTAGGTCAACATTTTTCCGAAACAACCTCGTATGGAAGTTTCATGAATTTCGTTGAGTCCAGAACATCATTTCCACTTTGTTAGCATTATTGGTTTATGGATATCAGTTTCTGATTGTGCTCAGAAATCCCCATCGAGTTTTGGAAGTTGCAAACTTTTCCTTATTACAGGTGCAGGCATCAAGCCTCTATCGCGATCGCGAGACTCACCCTTTGCGACCGTGCTGAAGCTCCTGGCACCGTGTTCTTTTCGATCGCGTGATCGCCGGTCACGATTGCGATAAAGTCCATCCTTTTCTATTCTTTGCGATCGTGTGGCTAGCCTTCACGATTGCGATGGTCTAGCCAGCGTGGTCACCGCGACCGCGAGGGGTCCCTTCGCGACTGCGATGAAGGACCCCAGGAAGTATATAAACTTCTCTTTTTGTTTTTCCTGCACTTTTCTCAACTTTACCCATCTCCAAACAGTTAACTCTCTCCCAAACTTTTCCATATCTATCCTAGCATTGGGGGAAACATTTGTTCATCGTCTATTAGTGATTCTCCGATTATTGGTAAGCTTTCTTCCTCACTTGAATTCTCTTATTCTTTCTCTAAATTCCTCCATTGTTGCTTACTCCCAGCTTGGATTTTTATGGTAGAATCTGCCTCCTAGCTGTTGCATGTTCGTGGGAAGAAGGATTCTCCGTCGTGGATTGAAATTCCAGCTTCTTGGTAGGTAATTCTTGCATATTTCCAGGTTTTTGTCCCTTAAATCTATTTTTTGGGTTTCTTAGCTTTAGGGGTTGTTTTAGCTCGAAATTGTTGCCCAATCTCTTTGATTTTTCGGGCATGTCCTCCTATGGTCTTGGGGATCATAATGTGAGTTTCCATTTTTAGTTTTGGGTTATGGGACCTACGGGCCCGTCGGTGACCCAAATTTTGACCCGGTTGCGATGGTAGCAATAGGGGTATCGTTAGACTCAATTTAATGTATTATTCATTTTTATGATAGTTTGATTGTCTTTCCAGATATCTCAGAGCGATTCGGGCTTGGACGTTGTTGTTCAGGCAGCTTGTCATTGGATGACAGGTAGGTTACGGTCTAAACTCCTAGACTTAGCATATACAACAACAACAACATACCCAGTGTATTCCCACAGCGTGGGGTCTGGGGAGGGTAGAGTGTACGCAGACCATACCACTACCTCAGAGGTGAGGTAGAGAGGCTATTTCCGATAGCATATATCAGATAAAATTATACTAGCTGGCATCCTTGGGTTGGGTTATTAAGTTGGTACCACAGACCTTGACCTCTTTATTCATGTCCGACCTACTTTCCTTCCCCTGATGTTTGTAGTACTTGCTTGATACGTTATATTCACCCTTGTGGTCCTGTGAGGCCTTGTTGAATCTGGAACATAGAAGGTGGGCTATTGGGAATGTCCGCGAGTCCCGGACATAGAAATATCCTTCTAGGTAGGTTATGCTTGTTGAGTAGCTTTGGAGCCTGTGCAGGGCCGATAGGTTGATTGTGAGCTATTGGGCAGCTATTTGTATTTGATCATATCATTTCCATGCATATAAAGAGGATTTACCCATGTTTTACTACAATTTTGGCTTTGGGCCTACCGATATTGTCTTTCTAAACTTTGCATGGCCCCGGGAGGGCCGTTTTTTATGGAAATAAATTGGAAATGGTTTGGCTTAACTTGTGAATCTTCTTGGGGTAAGATGATGTTATATTATGATTTCTATCACTAGTTTTTCTATAATGCTAGACTCGGCAGGGCCAGGATGCTAGTCGAGTTTTCTACTGATTTGGGGTGATTTTAGTCTCGGTCGGACCGAGCATCTGAGATGACTTTCTACTGTTTTAGACCTGGTTATGCCGAGGAAACATTGGAGGGGTTTTTGAGACATCTTTTCACTACTTTAGTCCTGGACAGGGTCTGGACATACATATTCGAGACTGGGTCTCTATCTTGAACCCGAACTTGCTTCTAGAGGACATATTTTGATACTAAGTTTAGTATGGGGTCTGGTACCTCTATGGACCTTGCCTTCTGGGCTTCGAGTTGCGTGTGCCGGAGGGAGGGTATACGGCAGAGTAGAGGTATACGGGTAGTGTCCTTCCATGGAACCTACCTGCTAGGCCCGATCGGTACAGGAGGGGGTACATACAAAGATACTATTTCACTTGAGATCTTTATGCATCATATCATTCATTGTTTGAGGCTTCACCCTTGTTTGTTATTTGTTGAGTGCACGCTCCAGTTGTATGGGCGGCCAGAGGGTTTTGTTTTCACTTGTTTGCGTTCCTCGGTTCTATGGGCGTCCGGGGGACTATAGGTAGTCTCTTGTTACTTTATCACAGTGTTATCCCTCTATTACAGTTATGCTAGTTGGGTTATTGATTCCTATTTTTTAGCATGCCTACCTCTATTTTCCTCTTCCTTTCCTTGTACTTGAGGTTACTGGTATACCGTCCATTTCTAGAACTTGTTATGTATATACTGTTGTTGCAAGGATCCCAGGTACGCCATTTCTTACTTTCACCTGTGCCTGTGTGTATATATCCTACTTGCTAGCCTTGTATTTTGTTCTGTTGTCTTCCCTCTAGGTTAGTTCTTGTGTACGTTTTTGTTGATTTTCATGACTGCTTGTTTCTATTCTGTCTGTTGTTACTCTTTTATCTTATATGGGCCCAGTTGGTCTATGATACCTACTGGGTACCTTATGCTTCACATTTGGTGCTCACCCTACACTCTGCATATTCTAGTGCAGATACCAGTGTGAGCCATCATTGTTAACTCGTGGAGACTCATGTGAGGTGCTGTTTTGGTGATATTCTTGACTGAGTGTGAGCTCTTTGCGACAGAAGCTTAGCTTTTAGTTATCTTTGATTATGTACTCTATTTATACTCGGAGACAACTTTGTGTATATTGCTTTGGACCCTTGTACTCCTTATGTAGATCCGGCTCTTATATGCTATGATACCAGGTTTTGGGTTTGGTTTAGCTTCCACATTGCATATATTACTCCTGTTATATATTTTTCTTTACCTTATTCCCTTGCTTCCGCTTATTAAACTGTGCTTCCACTTTGACTGTTAGATAGTAGCCTATTACTGATCGTTCTGGGCTACGGGGATTTGTTCACCTACTGTGGGGTTATAGGTTCCATCATGACCAAGAAATTGGGTCATGACAGCTTTGTATCAGAGCTCTAGGTTCACCAGTGTCATCGGTATAGGAGCTAATGTCTAGTAGAGTCCCGCAGATTGGGGAGGAGACGTCCGTACTCAATCTTCGGGAGGCTATAGTGACATCTTAGAAAAAATGGACTTTTCTTATTTCTATCTCATGCGTAGTATCCTTGGAAGTTTTTAGAAATCTTACTTACTCTGGTTCACTCTTTCGTAGATGGTTTGTACAAGATCTTCAGCTTTTGGCGGAGGAGAGCCTCCTGCCCCTGCACCTATGACTCCATCTAGGGGTCTGGGTGGTCGTAGAGTTAGAGGTAGGGGTCATGGATTCCCCAGAGCAGCAGCACCTGCTAGGGATGCTAGATTTGAGGTAGAGCCCGAGTATGACTACGAGCCAGAGTTTGTTCCAGAGCAGCAACATGTGGGCCATGGGACAACCCAGGTGCCACTAGTTCCAGCACCAGTTTCTGTACCAGCTGCAGCCCCATCCCCAGCTAAGTCTTCAAATATTAGGGGTTTACTTGTTTAGATGTTGGGTATGATATGGGATAGACCTTCTGAGGTAGCACAGACACCAGCTCAGGGGGAAGCCCTGGGTGTTCAGAGTTCAGGTGCGCAGCCTGCTACTGTGGCTCCCTATGCCGAGGTTATTCCAATCTCTTCAGTCGCACAACCTCTTGCTCCTCGCGCAGCTATGACAAATGGGGAGAAGAAGTCTTTGGGTAGGTTCTTGCGATTAGCACCCCCGAGATTTGCTTGTATGCCAGGTCAGGACCCGCATGATTTTATTACTACATGTGAGGAGATGTTGCACCATTTGGGATTGTTAGAGACTCACAAATTTGGATATACTACGTATCAGGTGGAGGGTCCAGCGAAGTTATGGTGGAGGGCACAGGTTGCTTGCAGATCTTCTACATTGCCTCCTTTGACCTGGTCTGATATCTATGAGGTCTTTAAGGCCAAGTTCCTGCCTCAGAGTGATTGTGAGCATTGCAAGGAGCAGTTTACTTGGCTTATGCTGGATTCTATGACTGTCTCAGAGTATGAGACCCATTTTCATCAGCTAGCACCTTTTGGGGCTATGATCATTCCTACCGAGACAGATAGGATTCATAGATTTGTATGGGGTTTGAGGACATAGATTAGGTAGCCAACTGAGATATTAGTTGTCGGTGGTCGATCATTTCAGGCTATCGCAGACTATGCTCATACTGTGAAGGACTTATAATGACATGATCAGGGGGACAGAGATAAGAGGCCTTGACATCAGGGTGGCTACAGTGGTTCCAGGCATGGTGGTAGAGGTTCAGGCCAGTGAGGCTGAGGTTATCAGCCACAGCAACACCAGGGTTAGTCCAATTGACCGGTTCAGGCTTTGCTTCAGACTTTTGGCAGTACCCAGTTCGAGCAGGGTCAGAGCAGCCATCAGGTCTATAGAGGTCAGTCTTCGAGGGGTACAACGTCAGGGGCGTCAGGCCATGGTGGCCATACAAGTTCTGCTAGTTTATCTCGATAGAGTAGGTCGTCAGGGTCTTGTTTTACTTGTGGTGTGATTGGTCATTTTGCCAGAGATTGCCCTCAGTAAGGTACAGGGCAGCTGACCGAGCCTTTACGAGCAGTTCAGCCTCTGGCTAGAGGGGATGGTGGTCAGGCTAGAAGTGGTACTCCATGTGGCAGAGTAGGTGGTAGGGATGGCGGTCGGGAAGGTGGAGGTCGTCGTCAGTTCAATGTGGTCCCTAGGAGACCAGAGGCAGAGGCCTCAAATGCTGTGATCATAGGTATGATTTCTGTATGCCATCAGTCTGCTACGACTTTATTTAATCCTGGATCTAGTTGTTCATATGTATCTCCCTACTTTCTGCCTTGTTTGGGGTTGGCTAGTGAGCCATTATCTGTGCCTATTTCTGTTTTGACCCCAGTAGAAGATTCTTTAGTAGTGGATCAGATTGTGAGATCCTGTGTGATATCTGTTGGTGATTTGGAGACTTGGGGTGCTTTTATGATCCTTGATATGTTAGATTTTGATGTGGTACTGGGCATAGAATGGTTATCCCCTCACCGTGCAATTTTGAATTGTTATGCCAAGATTGTTACCATAGCTGTGCCCGGTGTATCCTTGGTTATATGGCAGGGTTCTATTAGCCATGCACCGTCTGGTATCATCTCTTGTCTTCAAGCTAGGAAGTTGATTTCCCGTGGGTGTTTAGCTTATCTATCATATATCTGAGATGCTAGTGCTGACCCTTCATCTCCTAAGTCTATTCCTGTGGTTAGATACTTCCTAGATGTGTTTCCTACCAACCTGCCAGGCCTTCCACCTGAGAAAGATGTTGATTTTGCCATTGTGTTGGAGCCGGGCACCAGGCTCATTTCTATTCCTTCCTACCATATGGTTTCTGATGAGTTGAGAGAGCTTAAGGAGAAACTCCAGGATTTGTTAGCTAAAGGGTTCATTAGGCTGAGTGTGTCTCTTTGGGTTGCTCCTGTCCTCTTCGTGAAGAAGAAATATGGGTCGATGCGGATGTGTATTGACTATCGGCAGTTGAATAAGGTGATAGTGAAGAATAGGTATCCGATGCCGAGGATTTATGACTTGTTTGATCAGCTCCAGGGTTCAGCCATGTTTTCAAAGATTGATTTGAGGTCTGGCTACCATCAGTTGAGGATTATGGCGGAGGACATCCCTAAGACAGCATTCAGGACACGCTATGGCCACTATGAGTTCCTGGTGATGTCTTTTGGGTTTACTAATTCCCTGCAACCTTTATGGATTTGATGCATATGATGCTTAGCCCGTATTTGAATATGTTTGTGATAGTCTTCGTTGATGACATTCTAATATACTCGAGGAGTAGGGACGAGCATGACCAATAGTTGAGGACTGTACTTCATACTTTGAGAGATCATTGGCTTTATGCCAAGTTCTCAAAGTGTGAGTTTTGGCTTGAGTCAGTGGCATTCCTAGGACACGTGGTGTCTAAATATGGGATTAGAGTTGATCAGGGTAAGATTTCTGTGGTTCGTGATTGGACGAGACCTACTACTCCTATCAAGGTTCGCAACTTTGTTGGTTTAGACGGATACTACATACGGTTCATTGAGGGATTTTCTTCCATATCAGCACCCTTGACTATGCTGAATAGGAAGGATGTCCCATTCCAATGGTCAGATCAGTGTGAGGATAACTTTCAGAGGCTTAAGGCCTTATTGACTTCAGCTCCAGTTCTGACTTTGTCAGTCGAGGGTTAGAGTTTCTCCGTGTATTATGATGCTTCAGGGGTCAATCTTGGTTGTGTGTTGATACAGCAGGGTCGAGTGATAGCATATGCATCGATACAGCTGAAGGTTCACGAGCGCAACTACCCCACTCATAACTTGGAGTTGGTGGTGGTAGTCTTTGCTCTCAAGATCTGGAGGCACTACTTATATGGAGTTCATTGTTAGATATTCATTGATCATCATAGTCTTCAGTACATTACGAGTCATCAGGAGCTGAACTCGGGGCAGAGGAGATGGATTGAGCTACTGAAGGACTATGATTTCACTATTCTATAACATCCGGGCAAGGAAAACATGGTAGCGGATACCTTGAGTCGGAAGGCGGTGAGTATGGGCAACCTAGCTTCACTTTCAATTTCTGAGCAACCGTTGGCCTTGGACATCTAGTCCTTGTCTAACCGATTGGTTAGGCTTGACTTGTCGGATCCTAGTAGAGTTTTTGCCAGTGTTGAGGTCTGTTCTACTCTAGTTGATCAGATTCAAAGATGACAGTTTGAGGATAAGAGTTTATGCGACCTTCGTGATCAGGTAGTTCACGGTGAGGCCAGCCGAGCTACTTTGGGTTCTAAGGGTATTCTGAGGTTTGATGGTCGACTTTGTGTTTCGAGGGTTGGTGATTTGATTCAGTCGATACTCTGTGAGGCACATTGTTCTAGATACTCCATTCATCCTGGCGCGACAAAGATGTATAAAGACTTGAGGCAGCTTTGCTGGTGGTATGGTATGAAGCAGGATGTAGCGGAGTTTGTATCTAGGTGCTTGAACTATCAACAGGTTAAGTTTGAGCACATGAGACCGGGTGGCTTATTGCAGTGACTTCCCATTCCTGATTGGAAGTGGGAAGGTATTACTAAGGACTTCATTGTTGGTTTGACTCATACTTATGAAGTCCAAGGAGATTCTATTAGTTAAGGTTCAGTGGAAGCATTTTTCAATTGAGGAGGCTACTTGGGAGATCAAAAATGACATGCAGACCCGCTATCCTCACCTTTTTGAGCCTTGAGGTATCTTCTTTTCTTTAATTTTCGAGGATGAAAGATCATTTAGTAGTTGATGTTGTAATGACCCTCTAGATCATTTTTCTTGTTTTTCAAGCTTTTTTTGCATTTCCAGCCTTCCCATTATGGCTATATCTCATTTATAACTTTTCAGGACTGACGGTTCAGTTCCTGGGCAGTTCGTTTGTGTTTTAAGCCCATTTTCCTATTTTGCAACTCTTAAGGCTAGTAGAGATGACTTTGGTAAACATTTAGAGAATACATCCTCGGATGAAAATTCCGTCAGTGTTATTAGCTTTGGAACATTGACTTTCGTCTAGTAGGACCTTTGGTTTAAGTTCTGAGGCTTTCAGACTCATTTTGGGCTATTGGGTTCCTTTTGGTTAAGAGTTGGGTCTTGGGCATGGAGCCCACTTTTCATTAAAATGATCTCCGTTAGGAATTTTGTCGATTTCAATTAGTCTGGTGGTGAAATTTTTGGTAGAGTAGCATAGTTTATTTGCATCTATGAGACCCTGGATGAATCTCGAGGGTCCATCCAGTGATTTTTAAAGTAACAAAATCTACTGGTTTACTGGTTGTTGTTGCAGCAGTGGGAAACACTTGACCTACACGAGGGTTGTTCGCGTGCGTGAAGAAGAGGCATCGGGCATCACTTCTTTTTCCCTTCGCCTATGCATGGCCCAAGCCGCCTATGTGTGCCCGCTTGCACAACAGCCAGCTAGCGTGCATGCAAGAGAAGAGCCTTGCTTTGCCTCTGCTTTCCCTTTACGCGAGCCCCAGGCCGCCTACCAAGGTCGTGTGTGCAATGTCTATCTCGCATGTGCGAAGGCCTGGTCACTAGCTATATATATGTTTTCAAACTTGTTTTTATCTCCTTAATTCAGAAATTTCCATTAACATTGAATTTCAAGAGCTTGTCCAAGCTTCCATTTTCATCCCTCATGATTCTGGTAAGTCCCCCTTAATTTCCTTTTCCTTTTTCAACATTTAAATCATGTTATCTTTCGTTTAAATTCGGTAAAACTCCTTGTTTAAACTCTTGATCAAGTGGACATCAGAGCTATTTTAGGCCTTGACACGAGTCTCATTTGTGCTAAAATTTTGGACATGGGTTTATAAATCCGCTGAAAACATATTTGTAAAATTTGTTTTCTATTTCGTCGTGCGAGCCCCAATGGTCATCTTTTTACCTGATTTTTGGCTTAAATTTCTCGATAGAAATATGGGTGTTATTTTTCTCATATTGACACCTAGTTTATGTTTTTGATAGCGTTACATCATTTTGAGGCTATTCAGAAGGGAAAGGCATACAAGTGATGGTTCATGCTTGCAGTTTGGCCCCGAGGTAGGTTACAGTTTATTTATCTTAGACCTAGCTTAGTTAGATTTTATATGTTATGAGTTGCATGAATGTTAGGGTAGGTTCTAGGTTAAAGATTAGGCTTAAATCATGTTTGTTGTGTATTTTGTCCATTTTCGTCACTGTAGAATAATGTTGTCATGTTTACCCTTAGTCTAGGAGCATGTAAAAATATTGTGGCTAGCCTAGAATCCTTTGAGTAACTTTAGGAGGTTTTAGAGGTAGAGTAGGTGCCTTGTTTTACTTTCGTATTATAGTTCCATTTCCATTATTATTTACCGTTAAATTATGTAGCTATGGGCCCAATGCCATAGCCTTGGACTGGAAGGAGGTGAGTACATTGTTTGGGGGATTTTTGGCCTTACCTTTGGTGTTATATTTCTGTTCTTGCTTGAGTACTATACTGCGTAATTTCATTTCTGCATTCATGGCTGTGGCATATAAATGGGTTTTTCTGAGAAAGAATCGTTGGTTTTCGAGTTAAAAAGAATGATTTTCACTATTATTACTTATTTCAAAGTTTTAAGAAGGACCTGCACCACCTTACTATTGACATTGGATTAAGAACTAAATGCCTCCCTTTTTACTAATTTGAGCTTAGTGGAGGACATCTTTAATTACCGCATGTACGATGTAAGATTTCAGACTCATGTTTACTTACTGTATGTTCGATGTAAGATTTTGGACACATGTTTACCTATCATACATCCGATGTAAGATTCAAGACTCATGTTGCATTGGCCACATTCTGTATCATATCATATCTCGATGCATTGCATTTTCTTAAGTGTACTTGGAGTGCCTTGCTTTATTATCATTATTATCTTCACCATCAATTTAAATAGTTCTATATTTTGTTGATAACTAGATTTAGGTGGATCCCTATAGCTAGTTTACTTTCTTATATCTTATAATATATATTATCTTTTTGAGCTCGAACTGCCTATGATGCCTACTGGGTCCCTGTGGTTTTGGTACTCATACTACACTCTGCATCTTTTGGAAAATCCGGCAATGGGTTCTTATCCTAATGCTCAAGGGTCTAATCAAGACTCTTGGTGTCAGGATCATGGAAATCAAGGTCGAAAAAATTATAGAGATACAAATTATGAAAGGAGCAATAGAGATCAAGGCAACAGTAGGATAGAGACAGCTCCAAAAATAACCAAATTGGTGCATATATTCCACCTGGGGGAAAATATACTCAGCCATTAGCTAATGACCTTGCTTCGTCAAAAGTTCAAGAAATGTTAAAAGAGTTTCTTACCAAAGTTGATTCAACTAATGCTGGAATCAAAGTATTTTGTGGCAACTTTTGAAGAATGAACAAAGTATTCAACTATCACTCCACGTCTATAATGTTACTAGTGCATCAAATGAGTCAAATTTTTGAAGCTTTAAATCCATGGCAAAGAGGCACGTTGCCTAGTGAAACCTTGAAAAATTCAAAGATTGAGGTCATGTTGTCCTTGGTGTTGAGAAGGTAGAAATAACAAATACTGGGGTTAGTGAGCCTAAAAGTGAAGTTTCAACACTTCATCAAACTGTGAGCTCTCATTCAGCCTCAATAAAGCGTCTTGAAGCTCAAATGAACCATTTATCTGCTCAAATAAATCCGAGAATGAAGGGAACACTCCTTAGTGACAACACAACCAATCCTAAAAATAATGCTCATGTTATAACTATTGTTACTAGAAGTGGAAGAATGAGTGGTGTGGTGGAAAAGCCAGTTGTGGATATTCTGAAAAAGCCGAATGTTGTAGTGGAGAAGCCTAGTATTGACCCATTATGGAGCCGTGTCACAATGAAGAAGAGGTTATGCGTGACAAAGATGTTGTAGAACCGGAAGTTGGGGTAAAGCTTGGTGCACCCAACTTCTCGATGGATGTTGATATTAATGATGAGAGGGAGGAGGTTGAATATCATCCCCAAGTGGCTGTTGAAATTGAGGAGGACCCTCCCATTGTGCGAAGTGTGCCAACCACACTACCCAAGGGATCTCCTCCATACCCTCAAAGGTTAAATAAGAAGAAGGAAGAGCACAAATTCAATAAGTTTGTTGACATGTTCAACAAGCTTTTGATAAATATTCCATTGGTTGAAGCCTTAACACAAATGTTTGAGTATACCAAATTCATGAAAGATTTGATCAAGAAGAATTTTTTTTTATGTGGGAACCATTGAGATATCACCCAACTATAGCACTGTGATAACGAGTAATGTTACTACAAAATGGCATGACCTGGGTGCATTCACCATACCGTGCACTATTTGGTTGTTTGTGTTTCGTAAGACCTTGTGTGACCTACAGGCAAGCATCAACTTGATGCCCCTAGTGATCTTCAAGAAATTTGGATTGGGTATGCCCAAACCTACATCCATGCATCTACTCATAGGTGATTGGTCCTTTAAGCGTCTGGTAGGCATCCTATTTGATGCATTGATGAAGGTCGACAAGTTTATTCTCCTGGCGGAGTTCGTGATCTTGGATTGTGAAGTAGATATTGAGGTGCCCATCATCTTGGGGCGACCGTTATTAGCTATGGGGAGAGAACTTGTGGATGCTGAACTCGGTGAACTTAAATTCAGAGTTGGAAGTGAGGTAGTGACATTAAACGTATGTGAACCCACAAAGCCTCCAGATGAATTGCGGGTAATCTCGGTGATAAATGTTAAGGGAGAGCTTGATCATGCCCTTGAGGAGCGTGAAATGGGAAATACGCCCAAATTTAAAGAGTTTCCAAGTCAACATGATGATGTTTTGATGACGTCGAAGGAGAATTTTTGCTTCATAGGGTGGGTCCGCACCAACCGAATCGGCATGCTATCTGAAAATGACTAAGGTTTGTGTAACACTCCGAAAAAATGATCTGGTTAAAAGCTCAGAATCCAGGACTTTAGGCAGCTGTGTGGCCACCACGGGCAGCTGCCACGGGCGTCATAGTTGCGATGGACCATGAGGTGCATCGTGGAAACCAGCCAGTGGCTGCCGAGCAAATCCCCTCTGCCTGACGGGCGGTCACGATGGGGATCATCGGAGTGACGGCCTATGGGAAGCCGCCGTCGAAACCCTCCAGAAGCCTTGTCCCTACTCCCTGGTGCCTCGACGGGCTATGCCACGAGCATCATGGCTGTGATGGCCCATGGGGCCACATCATCAAAACCCTCTAAAAGACCCCCAAATCCTGACAAGCTCTCCGACACCTTGGACAACAGGCCACCGTGGGCTCGACGCTCGTCGGGTGGCCCGTGAGGTGGCCAAGTTTTCCTAAAATTTTTTATTTAAGTCCTAGGGGTATTTTAGTCATTACCCACCCTTTTAACTCTTATGTGAGGTCGTTTTGGATATTTCAAGTAGGGTTTTCACCCTCATTAGCCTAAGTTCCTTCTCATTACTTCACTCTTCTCCCAAAAAGGAAAATTCTTCTCCAAGCTTCAAGTCTCAAGCTCCAAGTTCAAGCCTCCTAAGTCTTTCTAATTCAAGTGGGTTATCTTCAATCAAGGTATGTGGGTAATCTACAATGGGTTCCATTCAACCTTGTGACCAAAACCCCTAATTCAAATTTTGATTTCATGATCTTAAAATTAGGGTTCTTATCCAATTATTATGGGTTTTGCTAAATATGATCTTCTTATGATTTGGTTATGATATTTCCATTAAATTGCATTATTTCACATGCGTTTTTACATGCTAACTCTTATTTCATGAATTGAAGTTTAACCATAGAAATTCCCTTATGGGTTTTGATAGAATGTGCATGCCTAGTTCCTATATTCTATGAAAAAATCTATGTATTATGAAATTGAACTAGAGTCATGCAAAGTTTTACAAGTCATGAAGTATGCAACTTTTATATGTTATGAAGTATTATGCAAGACAAGACACCCGATGTTCCATCAATGCTCATGAGTCATTTTCTAAACTAAAACTCATGAGTAGTATGATGATCTGGGTTATGAACAAGTATAAACAAGTATGAACAAGTTATGAACAAGTTGGCATCAGATATGTCATATGTATGTGAGCACATGTTATACATTTTGGGAGTAGTAGTTAGCACCGAGTTAAACCGGGTGAGAGTACCCAGGGTTCCAGAACTACGTGCCCTCATAGGTTTTAAGTCCCCTATCTTGGGCATCCGATTTTGGTGATCATGCCACATGTCATGCCTCTATACCCTGACAAGGTATATTGGGTCCTTTTGATGGGGCAGATATATCGAACGCCATGTAGCTCAGCATGGTTTATGTCAGTTAAAAGAAACTCCCACATGTTATTTTCAAGTTATTAAGTTATATGATTCTATACTATGAAACTTAAGCTTTGTTTTAGGTTTTATGTCTTATACCTTGATATTTATTCATGTACCTTTTTTAAGTAACAAGTTCATCCTTAATCATGTTTTAAACTATTTTTTTCATGATTCATGCATCGCTCACATACTCGGTACATTCTATAGTACTGACGCATATCCGGCGCTGCATCCTTTGATGATGTAGATTCAGGTGTTCCATTCCAGACATGTGGCTAGAGCTTCTAGGCCACTTTTCTGTTAGTTGTTGGTGAGTCCTCTTTGTTCGAGGACCATATATGTTTTATTTATGTGATTTCTTATTTCTGGACTTAGAGTTAGCTAGGGTTTTTTCCTAGCAATTCCTTATGTCATGTAGAGGCTTTTCAGACATAGATAGTGTTTGAGTATCTTTCCGAATTTTATATTTCCATTCGACTTAATTACCTATTTATGTAATTCCAGATTTATCTATTATGCTTCAGCTTATCTTTGTTATGCTTGAGTATGCTATGACCAAGTGGTTTGCTTGGGGAACTCGCGGTCCCAAGTCCCATGTTACGTCTATAGGGTAGCCTTGGGGCGTGACAAACTTGTTATCAGAGCCTCAGGTTCAAGAGTTCTAGGATGTCTGAAACCCGCATCGAGTAGAATATTTTTCATGTGTTTGAAGCATGCCACATATATGAGAGGGAAGCTATGAGGTGTCTTAGGAAAAATTCACTTCTTTCATGATCATGTCGTGCGATAGAGCTTAACTTTAATGTTCCTCTAATCCTTATCTTATACATTTCAGACTATGCCTCCTCGATGTGTGATGCCTCCATGAGCTGCTCAAAATATTGTCCCTCCCGTTCCAGTTCTCGATGTCACGAATGAGGAATTCAGAAACGCCATCTATTTGCTAGCCCATACTTTGGCCACTCAGGCCAATCAGCCGGCTCCTGCCCTGGTCCACCCTCAAGGTGGGGTAGCGTCCCGAGATCGTGACTTTGTCCGGATGAACCCACCTAAATTTTGGGGTTCAAAAGTTAGTGAAGACCCACTCAACTTTATTGATGAGGTGAAGAAGATCTTTGAAGTTATGCAAGTGGTTGGGGTTGATTGTGTTGAGCTTGCATCCTATCAACTCAAGGATGTAGCCCATATTTGGTTCACGCAATGGAAGGAAACTAGGGTGAGGGACGCGGTCCCCATGACTTGTGAGTGTTTTGAGAGGGCCTTCCTTGATAGGTTCTTTCCTCGTGAGTTGAGACAAATGAAGGTGGAGGAATTTGTAAACTTGAGACAAGGTTTGATATTGGTGCAATAGTATAATCTGAAGTTCACTCAGTTGTCTAGATATGCTCCCTCTATGGTAGCGGACCCGCATGATCAAATGAGCAAGTTTATATATGGGGTTTCTGATGTGGTGAAGAAGGAGTGTAGGTCTGCTTTGTTGTTGAGTGATATGAACATTTCCCGACTCATGACTTATGCCTATCAGATTGACGGTGACAAGCTTAAGGATATGGCAAGGGAGAACAAGAGAGTTTGATCCGAGGGATAAGGTTTTGGCCATCACAGGTCCGAAGGTGGACATCGCTCTTCTTTCCAGAAGAAGTCATCAGGATCTGTTCATTCTTCTGCTAGTGCTCCTAACCAAGCTCAGAGGACTCATCATGATCAGGGTGGTAGAGGATCTGGTTCTTATTCCTAGTCTCAGGGAAGTGTTGCTAAGGGGCCTTCTTTCCCCATTTATAGCAGGTGTGGGAAGAACCACCCCGGTGAGTGCTTGGCCGGTAAAGAGGGTTGCTTTGGTTGTGGGAAACCTAGACATCGTATCAAGGATTGCCCTTTATCTAGAAAGGGGTAAGGAGGTAGGACTCAGTCTACCCCAGTAGCTTCAGGAGGTAAACCAGCCAAGCCGGGCACAACTTTTAGTTCTGGTGGTCAACGCAAGAACCACCTTTATGCTATGTCCTCTTGTCAGGATAAAGAGGGTTCCCCCGATGTTGTTACTGGTATGTTGAAAGTCTTTTCTTTTATTGTATATGCTTTATTGGACCCCGATGCTTCTTTATCTTTTATTACCCCTTATGTGGCATGCAAGTTCGAAGTTTGTTCTGAATTTCTTTTAGAACCCTTTTAGGTTTCTACTCCTGTTGGTGAGTCAGTCTTAGCCAAAAGAATCTACCAAAATTGCCCTATCTCAGTCCTTCATAGAGTCACTTCAATGGATCTAGTAGAGTTAGAGATGACTAATTTTGATGTCATTCTTGGTATGGATTAGTTGTATGCATGTTATGCTTCTCTTGATTGTCGTACTTGGGTTGTCAGTTTCAAGTTTCCAAATGAACTCATTCTAAAATGGCAATGTAGTCCCCCTTCCTCGAAAGGTCATTTCATATCTTATCTTAAGGCTAGGAAGATAATTTTAAAGGGGTATGTTTATCACATAGTGCAGGTTATGGACATGGAGTCTGAAACCCCATCCCTTCAGTCTATTCCTGTTGTGAATAAATTCCCAGAAGTGTTTCTCAATGATTTGCCCGGAGTCCCTCCCGAGCGGGAGATAGACTTTGGGATAGATCTTTGATGTGACGCTAATTTACGCCACTTTCGACTCCTTTTTACTAAGAACAATCGTACGTTTTCAAGCAACCATTGTTGTTTTTGATGTTTTTATGTTGTATTTGTAGGAAATGGAAGCAAACACGAAAACGGAAGAAAATACGAGAAAAACGAAGTTCTGCCTAAGAGTGACGGCCTGAGTGACGGGCCATCACACATGTGACGGTCCGTCACTGGGACCGTCACACCAAGGCAGACCTCCAGGTTGAACCACTGCCTAGCAGTGATGGTCCAGGCGACGGTCCGTCACTGCCTTGACGGTCCGTCAGCCTGACCGTCACGCTTAGGCAGTGACTCAGGCGGCGACCCGCGTTTTTGGGGATTCCTAGCCCGTTTTGGATTTGGTTTCTTTGACTCCTATAAATACCCTATGTTAGGTTTATGTTAGAATTTATTCTCCCATTATTTCAAACACGTTTTTAGTTAGTTTTCGAGAGCAAGAACACGATTCTTGAATTAACATTATTGTTCTTGATTCGTTCTTGAGTTCTTGGTTTTTATTGTTCTTGGATACTTGAAGATTGTTCTCAATATATTGTAAGGATCTCGTTTCTTTATTATTTTATGAACATGACTTTCTTCTTTTCATCTTCGAGCATGAGGAACTAAAACTCCCGCAACTAGGGTTGTGGGAGCCATGGCAAACGTAGCAATATAGATTCCGGGTAGCGTTGGGTTCGATATATGTATTGTCACGTTGTTAATCATACTTTATGTCACGTTTTCTAGTGGTTGCAAACATTAGAACATGCCTAGGTTTAGTTTGCTTGAGTAAAGAGATTTAAACCGGGAAAACTTGATTAAACAACAAGGATTCGAGACTACAAACTCTCGTCTTAAAGAATAATGCCGTAACTGGATTACTCTACTTGATGTTAGGATTGCTAAGCTAAAAAGTACATCTTTTCGAGGTCGAAAGAATAGAAAAGGAAATTTGTTTATTCGGTCGAGAGACGTTTAGACGATACAATTGGCGCAATCACATCGTGACAATCATATAGAAAGAACCCGGTTAAGCCTAGAATCGACATTGTTACAACGCCATGGTGAACACATCCCTAGTTCATTCTCTCCTACTGATTTAAACCCCCTACGTTTATTATTGTTTTGTTTACAATTTGATTACAAAACCCCCCCTTATTTACTGGAATCGATTGACAACTAGTCACTTAATTCACCAAAGACTTAATCATCACCATATTCTCTGTGGGATTCGACCCCAACCTTGTTGGGTTATATATTTGACAACGATCGCTTACGCTTCTTAAATAGAGGTGTAGTTTGAGCGTTATCAAAAATGGCGCCGTTGCCGGGGAATACGGTTTTTGATTAAGTTTGGTGTTTATTTGACTTTTTGTTATAATTTCCTGCTTTACGTTTGTTTGTTGTTTTTGTTTTGACAGGGTACAAAGTTGTGCATGCATAATACCCGAAGTTCGGGGAAACAAATTATACCTTACGACCCCGAACTTGCTAGAACATTGAGGCAGAACATGGCCGCACAACTAGAGGCAGCAAGGCTCGCTGCTGAACTGCAGGCCCAACAAAACCTGAATGCTGGTGGTCTGCAGGACGATGGTGCACGGAATGATGATGAGCTTGATTTAGATGGAGCTGGCGCGACGGGCGCCATTATTGTTCCACCGCTACCGCCCGGAGCCAAGTTCAACATCACTAGCACGATGATACAGCTGTTGAACTTGAGAGGAGTGTTCCGCGGTGTTGCTGGCAACGATGCAAACCAGCACTTGATGAACTTCGTGGGCATATGCAAATCATTCGAGCTGCCAGGCGTGAGTCAGACAGCGATCAGGCTCAGGTTGTTTCCGTTGTCTCTGTCTGATGAGGCAGCATTGTGGTTGACAGAATTGGCCCCCGACTCTATCGCAACGTGGGGAGAGTTGAGAGAAGCTTTCCTAGAAAGGTTCTTTCCTCCCTCTCGGATGATACAGTTGAGGGATGAGATTAGTAACTTCAGGCAGCAACCACACGAAGCACTGCACGAGACTTGGTTGCGATTTAAGAAGAAGCTGGCACAGTGCCCGAACCATCAATTGGCCGACAACGTCTTGATGCAGACATTCTATAGGGCATTAAATTCGGCTACAAAGCCGACGTTAGACAACGCAGCAGGTGGTGCATTCATGGGACTTTCTTTTGCTGAGGCCACAACTACGTTGGACAGGCTCACCAAGACCAACAGAGCCTGGCATACACGAGATTCAGAGGTTGCAGCTAGCACCTACACAGTTGGTATGTCAGCTGAGCAGCGTAGGAAAGAGGAGGAACGCGACCAAGACATGGCGCACCTGAAAACACAGTTAGATCTCCTGACAAAGCACTTGACGTCAGGAAGTATGGAGAAGGTACAGGTTGCCAGTTCCCAAGGTATAGAAACTGAGGACGTGAATTATGTGGGGGGTTTCCAGGCCAATGGCCAAGGAAACCAAGGTCGGAACTATCCAAACCACTATGAGAATGGTGGCTACAAAAATCGCGACCAAGGAAGCTGGAGGAACAACACCGATAGAGGTGGGTTGTATATACCACCTAGCAATCGGGACAAAGCAGGCAGCGAGGCTGAGACATCCAAACTTGAGAATATGATGGCGAAGATGCTGCTTAAGGTGGAATCGACTGACTCTGGGGTAAAGGCAATGCGGAATGAGTTATCATCATTGAGTCTGGTAGTGGAGTCACACTCAACCGCTATCAAGCAACTAGAGCAGCAAGTGGGTCACATCTCGGCATCTCTAAACCCAAGGAAACCGGGTACTTTGCCGAGCGACACCACCCATCCGAAAAATGACGCAAGCTGCATGGCAATCACCACTAGAAGCGGAAAAATATTACCGGAATCACATCCGGTAATTCATGCACAAGGTGAGGCTGCAAAAGATGATCAGGCGGTAGAGGAAGAGGACATTCCAAAGCCTGCGAATAAATGTAAGGAAGCTGAAAAGCTTCCAACGATGATGCCTCGACCACCACCTCCGTTCCCACAGCGTTTGAAAAAGAAAGCTGACGATGGCAAGTTCCTGAACTTCGTGACCATGTTGAAAGAAATTTCGATAAACATACCTTTGGTGGAAGCTCTAGAACAAATGCCCGGTTATGCCAAGTTCATGAAGGACTTGATTACAAAGAAGCGGACGGTAAGCTTTGAGCCGGAAGACAACCTCCATCACTGCAGCGCTATTTCCTCTAGATCATTAGTGGAAAAGAAAGGAGATCCAGGTGCGTTCACTGTTCCATGTACCATCGGGAAGCTCAACTTCGGAAGAGCTATGTGTGATCTTGGGGCTAGTATAAATTTGATGCCGCTAGCAGTGTATGACAAATTGGGTTTGGGACCTCCTAAACCAACGTCCATGAGAGTGATGATGGCTGATCGTTCGATAAAACGACCTGTTGGAGTATTGTCTGATGTGCTAGTGAAGATCGGTAAGCTTATCTTCCCTGCTGACTTTGTGATCCTGGATTGCGAAGTAGATTTTGAAGTTCCTATCATCTTGGGGCGACCATTGTTAGCTACGGCGAGAGTGTTGGTTGACATGGAGAAAAACGAGCTGACCTTCCGATTGAACAATGAATTGGTCAAGTTTGATGTAACCAAGCTGATGAAGCGACCAAGTGACATGAGAGTGGTCGCGGTCATGAATGCCATTGAGGAACCTCCTGCGGATGTGCACCTTGAGGAGAAGTGTTTGGTCGAGACTCTAGCTGTTGTAAAAAGTATGGCGCGAGAGCGTAGATATGTAGAGGCAGGCGGTGAAAGTAAATCGAGAAAACGAAAACACCGCAAGAGAATCTGCAAAGAAAGAGCGAAGAAGTTGTCGCGACTAGCGATGGAGCCCAAAGAGGAAGCTGGAACGCCACACTCCATTGAGTTCTCTTGTTTTGGAGACCCAGGCGGTCTCCAACATCATTCCAGATTCTGAGTCATATCGACTTCACAGGTATTCCTTTATTCTCACAGCTTTTAGTTTTCATATGTATGCATTGGGGACAATGCATGAGTCTAAGTTGAGGGTGTTGGGAAACCTGTGAGTCACCACCGAGGGTTTTTGTTGCCGATTTCTTTTCCCTACGGTGTGCTATCTAGTAGAACCGGCATGTTTAGGTTGTTGTTTTAAATTTTTTTAGTGTCTATAGCAAGCATGCGTTGTTCTTGTCTAAAAACGAGGCCCCTTGAAAAATTTTCTGGTTTTGAGCTTATGTTGAAACAATTGACTGTCTGGATCCTTGAATGTCATTGTGTGAATATGATTAGAATGAGTATGCTTAAGCCGAGCGGTTGTTTGATAGTTGGTAGCGATATAGTTTCTTGGTGCTAAGAGTGTGTGAGATTTATTGTCATAAATTCTTACTCTGTGCATGCATCTAGAACTTGCCCGGTCTATTTTGTTAAGTTTGAAGTTTGGTTGCTTAGGAAAGGATCACAGGCCCTTTTTGATGCAGTCCACTTAGCCTATATGACCGTCCAAATACAAATAATCCCTTTTGATCCCTGTTTGAGCCATAATTGACCTTATTCTTTCAATAACCTGTCACCATTCCTGTTTAACTTTGAATCCCTATCTTGGCCCTGGTCCTTCCTTGGACATCGTGCACCTCAACGTAGGCAATCAGTCTAAGTTGAGGGTGGCTACTATAGAGGTAAACCATGTTTTGGCCCTGGTCCTACCAATGGACATTGTGCACCTTGACGTAGGCAATCAGCCTAAGTTGAGGGTGGCTACTACAGTGGTAAAGGAGAAGAAAAAGAGGATGGAGATGATTGTTGTTGAATAGAATGAAAATCCGGGTGTGCGCCTAAGAAAAGAAAAGAAAAATAAAGAAAGATGAAAAAGATCGAAAAAGAAACAAAAAGAATTGTCAATAAAGAGGCCGCACCTGTATCTAGAATCAAGGAAATAAAAAGGTGAATAAGGATGGATAAAGTGAAGTTATGTGGTGATAAGATGTAAATGGTTCCAAGGAGGGCTTAGTCACTAACCCCTAAATGTATCCTACCTGCACCTGAAGCCTCATTACAAGCCAAACAAGTCCTGTAGTGATCTTGAGCGGCTTTCTGAAGAACTGAAATAGAATAGTAAGGGCAAGCCTATGGTATCGCATGTGCATTGTTTGAAATCGTTTGTGAGTGTGAGCGCTTACCTAGTCCCAAATCTTGTGTGTGGGATTTCTTTGTGGTGAGGGCACCAAGATGTCTATATTGTCTATTGATTGTTAGGATAGCTGCGTATGTGTATGCATAATATTCTATCATATCGGAATGACATGTTTGGATCCTTGCAAGTTAGTGTTTCATACATACGTGTGCTATGAGGGAGCCTGATTTAATTGAATAAGTTTAGAATGACCATGAAGTGCTATAGACATAAGTTCGTGTTCTTAGTAGAGTCGTATTATTGTTTTATGTTATGTTGCTTGAGGACAAGCGAACGTTTTAAGTTGAGGGTGTTGATGTGACGCTAATTTACGCCACTTTCGACTCCTTTTTACTAAGAACAATCGTACGTTTTCAAGCAACCATTGTTGTTTTTGATGTTTTTATGTTGTATTTGTAGGAAATGGAAGCAAACACGAAAACGGAAGAAAATACGAGAAAAACGAAGTTCTGCCTAAGAGTGACGGCCTGAGTGACGGGCCGTCACACATGTGACGGTCCGTCACTGGGACCGTCACACCAAGGCAGACCTCCAGGTTGAACCACTGCCTAGCAGTGACGGTCCAGGCGACGGTCCGTCACTGCCTTGACGGTCCGTCAGCCTGACCGTCACGCTTAGGCAGTGACTCAGGCGGCGACCCGCGTTTTTGGGGATTCCTAGCCCGTTTTGGATTTGGTTTCTTTGACTCCTATAAATACCCTATGTTAGGTTTATGTTAGAAATTATTCTCCCATTATTTCAAACACGTTTTTAGTTAGTTTTCGAGAGCAAGAACACGATTCTTGAATTAACATTATTGTTCTTGATTCGTTCTTGAGTTCTTGGTTTTTATTGTTCTTGGATACTTGAAGATTGTTCTCAATATATTGTAAGGATCTCGTTTCTTTATTATTTTATGAACATGACTTTCTTCTTTTCATCTTCGAGCATGAGGAACTAAAACTCCCGCAACTAGGGTTGTGGGAGCCATGGCAAACGTAGCAATATAGATTCCGGGTAGCGTTGGGTTCGATATATGTATTGTCACGTTGTTAATCATACTTTATGTCACGTTTTCTAGTGGTTGCAAACATTAGAACATGCCTAGGTTTAGTTTGCTTGAGTAAAGAGATTTAAACCGGGAAAACTTGATTAAACAACAAGGATTCGAGACTACAAACTCTCGTCTTAAAGAATAATGCCGTAACTGGATTACTCTACTTGATGTTAGGATTGCTAAGCTAAAAAGTACATCTTTTCGAGGTCGAAAGAATAGAAAAGGAAATTTGTTTATTCGGTCGAGAGACGTTTAGACGATACAATTGACGCAATCACATCGTGAAAATCATATAGAAAGAACCCGGTTAAGCCTAGAATCGACATTGTTACAACGCCATGGTGAACACATCCCTAGTTCATTCTCTCCTACTGATTTAAACCCCCTACGTTTATTATTGTTTTGTTTACAATTTGATTACAAAACCCCCCCTTATTTACTGGAAACGATTGACAACTAGTCACTTAATTCACTAAAGTCTTAATCATCACCATATTCTCTGTGGGATTCGACCCCAACCTTGTTGGGTTATATATTTGACAACGATCGCTTACGCTTCGTAAATTGAGGTGTAGTTTGAGCGTTATCAGCGTGCACAGGCCTACTAGGCTGAAAATATTGCTATTGTTGACCCCTACCAAAAGAACCTGTACCACAGAACTGAGAACCATTGTAGCTACCCTGGTGGTGGGGCCTTTTATTGCTTCCCCCATGGTCCTCGTGATGATTGCTCTAAATGATGCGGGTGTGATTGATAAGTTGGTAATTTACCATTTTATAAGGCTCTTAAGCATGAGTTATTGTCTTAATCTTGAGCTTTTAGAAGGAATTTATTCCTTTTGTTCTCTTAAATGCAGGCATTTGTGTGATTTGAAGATAGAACAAGATTTGAACCTAAATAGCCAATGAAAGAAAGCCAAGTCGAGAGAAGAACTTAAGAGAAGTATTCTAACGAGAACCTGTGCCCGACTTTCATACCGTAAGTCCTCACTTGCTTTTTGACAAGTGAAGTGCAAGAGAAAGCTTGGACACTGGCTATGATTATAGGCACCTGCATGCTGTAAGTCTTCACATGCAACAATAGGTGCCAACGCATGTGACACGTAAGTCACTCAAGGGGAAAAATCATCCAGAATTCATTTGCATATTTGAGAAGCTTCCACTGTTGATTAAAGGATATGTTCAAGGAATATTACACCTAGTTTTCCCCAATTTGTATATTGTAGCTAGTACACTTGAAGTAGTACAACTCTTAGCATCTTCTTCTCCTAGAATTGGAAAAACACCATAGTTGAAGGTTGAAAAGATTCTCATTATGAATGGATTTGAGGAACTCCGTTGTGGTATAATTTCTCTTTCCTTAAGTGTGAGTTTCTAATTTCTCTTCTAGGGGTGTGTGTAAAAGATGGGTGATTAGTATTGATAGAGTATTGACCATTTATTCTTAGAATTGATTAATAAGCATAGATCTATTGAATTCTTTGAGGTTTAGTTTAATAATTAATGGTTGCAAACATTAATTGAGTACTCTTATTTCACTTTTTCTTGACAAAGGGAAGTGGAATTGGGTAAAGATTTAATAGTGGAGATTTGGGGATAAAACCTCATTTAAAAGGCTAGATCTAGAGAGAGTCTAAGCCTACCTAAGTAATTAATTAGTTTATTATCGAGCATGGTTTTTGGGGTTAGAGAGAATCCAAAGATAGACACACACATAGGTTAAGAAACTCTAAGTGTAGCTAAAACAAATGATATTCATGCTATAATTTGTTCTAAGGAATCTATCTAATACATATCACAGCTACTCCCCATCAAATGCGCACCCCTAGATCCTCTAATCTTGATACCAACAATCGTGTTACTCCGTTGTCCTTGCATACTTAATTATTTACTTGTTTAAACCAACTCCCCAATTGTACTTCTTGTTATGCAATACACTTGCTTGTGCGATTTAATTTACAAACATTGGTGAATCTAACATCCAATCTCTGTGGGAAATTGACCCCGACCTCTTGTTGGGTACTTTTTTTGTGAATGACCATTTCCACCTCCTTCATTGGAGAGTGATTTTGGAAGTTACTAATAATGGCGCAATTGCTGAGAATTGGTTTTTGATTGCCATTTTTTGTTTGTTGATTCACATTTGTGTTGCATCTTGTTTTTCTTTTACTTTATTTTTTTGTTTTTGTGTTTAAATCAGGTTAAGCAAATGAGTCAATCAAGCGAACAAGCAAGTGTTGACGGATTCATAGATGTTTAAGATGAACTAATTTGACATAGTGTGGCGGGTGCCATTTTCCTACCTCTTACAGTAGAGAATGTAATTTCCCATGTCACAAGCACCATGCTACACCTAATCTAAATGAAAGTATTGTTTAGAGGCCTAACATACGAGGTTATTAATTTCCATATAAGGAACTTCATTGAAATATGTGAGCCATTCAACTTCCACAACATCAGCCAAGAGTCTATTCGGTTAAGATTATTCCTATTTTCCCTCACAGGAGAAGCAACATCATAGTTGGAAAAGCTTTCTGAAGGCTCTATCACTTCATGAAATAAATTAACTGAGATTTTCTTATATCATTTCTTTTTTCCATCAAGAATACTTCAACTTCACTATGAGATCACGAACCCTAACCAACAACCCTGAGAACCCCTACATGAAGTGTGGTTAAAGTTTAAAAAGAAAATGCTACTGTGTCCAACTCATGGGTTGCCAGATGGAGTGTTACTTCAAAGATCCTATTGCGTATTGGACTCCATGAATAAGTCAATGGTGAATAACCTAGAGGGTGGTTCAATAATAGTCCAAACTTTTGAACTTGCTAAAGCCTTGTTGGATCGGATAAACAAAACTAGTTGGGCTTGTCATACAAGGGGAACCAAGTTTATACTGAGTATTACCCCTATAATGTTGACAAATGAGATGAGGAAAAAAGATAAAGAATGAGATAAGACCTTGGCAAGATAATTAGAGTTTCTTACTAAGCACATGATGGGAGCCAGGGTAAAGAGCATTAATGCCATTGGGGATCAAGAAGCCAAATCCCATGGGGACGATAAGGCTTACACATTGTTTGTGAAGAAGTTCACTACATGTTTAACTAAATAATGGGTTCTTCCCGGGGTACCAAGGTACCAATAAAGTCTCTTGGCAATCCAGGGTCGCAAAACAAGGTTGGAGCAAGGATAGAGAAGTATCGTGGAGAGATAGTAATTGAGAAAGAGATTGGGATACATATTTGAGAGATAGGGACTCTGATAGGGTGGGTGATAGGTATAATAATTTTAGCTCTAATCCCTATATACCTCCTCCTAAAGCAGATGCAACTCCCATTCAAATAGGTGTTAGCAATCTCATAAGCTCAAAAATAGAGGACATGTTGGCCAGAGTCATAAAGAAGATGGAATCCACAGACAATGGTGTTAATGAATTGTAGAGTGATGTATCTAACCTCGCTCAAACAGTGTGTTCCTATTCCACATCTATTAAGAACCTCAAGGTCAAAATGAATCAAATGTCAGAGCAAATGAAACCAAGGATGAAGAGTAGACTTTCTAGTGACACACTTCCCAATCTGAAAAATGATGGACATGTCATGGCTTTCACTAGAAGTGGGAGAATGCTTAATGATATGGGTGATTTAACCAAAAAAATTGTGATTGAAGAAAAGAAGGATGAGAATTCTAAAGTTATTGTGAAGCATATTGACCCCGTGGTGATTAATGATAAAAGTGTGAATGTGGATGAAGAAAGTCCAAGTTCAAAAAAAGTTAAGATAGTTCTTCGTCCCCAAATTGTGATTGATATTGTAGAGGGAATGGAGGACAAGGTTTAAAATGATACATTGCCAATGCCCAAGTGTCCTCCTCCTTATCCCCAAAGATTGATCAAGAAGAGAGAGGACAATCAATTCAAAAAGTTTGTTGACTTGTTTAGAAAATTGTCCATAAACATCCCTTTGGTTGATGCCTTTATACAAATATCAGGGTATTCTAAGTTCATAAAAGATCTATTGAAAAAGAAAAGAGTGATTGATGCTGCACAATGGAGATGTTGTATCATTATAGTGCAATCATGGCTAGAAGTTTGGGTCCAAAGAGAAAACACTTGGGAGTTTTCACCATTCTTTGCACCATCGGGGTGTATTTGTTCAACAAAGCCTTGTGTGACCTTGGGGCAAGCATCAAATTGATGCCTCTTTTCATATTCAAGAAATTGGGATTTTGGTAACCCAAGCTAACTCTGATGTTGTTGCTTATGGATGATTATTAAATTATATGCCCGATTAGTATACTATTTGATGTTTTGGTGAAATTTGATAAGTTCATTCTTCCAGCAGATTTTGTTGTATTGGATTGTAATATGGATTTAGAGGTTCCTATCATTTTAGGGTGCCCGTTCTTAGCCACCAGATGAGCACTTGTGGATGTTGAATTGGGAGAGCTCAAGTTCTGAGTTGGAAATAAGGAGATCACATTTAATGAGTGTAAAGAAATGAAACCTTCGAATGACTTAAGAGTTCTCTCATTGATTGAATTGAGAAGTGGATATAAAGTAGTCGGGATGGTAGAAGATGAATCCCATGTTATGAGGTTTGCTCGTTAGCTTGATTGGATATTTGCAACTCTTAGAGGCAAATGTCACCACATTCCTTTATTGTTGAGGTTTTATCATCGAGCCGTGATGTTAAACTAAGCGCTTCGTGGGAGGCATTCCAAGCATTTTTTATTTCTTTTTACTTCACACTTTTGTTGTTTTTGATGTTTTAGAAATGCATGAAACTTGGGATCTGGCAAATTATTTAACGGAGTCTTCAAGAAAACATGCATCACTGCTGTGAAATGTATGCCAAGACATGCATCACGTAGGTAGAGTGCATGACATGATCAGAATACCTGAAAGAAAACAAAATAAAATTCGGCATATGCATGTCGCATGCAAAATGCATATGCAGACCAATAACACACATGCATAGCACTTGTTTGCTACAGTGAACTGTGCAAAAATAATCAGGAAAATCATCACATACGCACCATATGCATGTTGTAGGTTAGAACATACGGCAACATATGCGTGCGCAGGCACATATATGTTGCCTTAAACCTTTACCTACTTAGTTGACCAGACCCGACCCGGCTTTTACCCATGCCTCTTCACCTTCTTAACCCTCTAATACCTGCTTATTTCTTCTTTTATACCATTACAAACTCTCAAAAACCTACATTACCTTACCCATAAACTCTTACAACTCCCAAATTCTTTCTCTGCAGTAATCTTCTCCCTACCACTACATTTCATCACTGGTCAGAGCCACCATTGATGACATTTTTCTAGTAAACTTGTGGACCTCCATTGTTAGAACTTAAAAAGCTTCAATTTTCACTCACCCTCTTTATTACTTTCACTTATGGTATGCTCCCTACATTAAATCCATGTTTCACTTTGTTTTAGAAGTATATTTAGTTTAGCATGCTACTTGAAATTCTCCATTACCACCAATATGCTTAGTATTCGATTTTGAAGTTAAATTTTGGTATTTTGCTATTGTGGATTGTATTTAATTGGTGGATCATTTTTTATATGATAATGCATATCGTTTGTGCCACTGGAATGTTTGAAAATTTTAGTATGTGGTGAAGTCTAAGTAACCCACTCGTTTGTAATGTAGTGTTTGGCCCTATGATAGATTAGGTGACATTATTCTTAAGGGAGAATCATCATTGCTTCAAGTTTTATTTGAAATTGTGATGTGTTGGGTATATTTTACTACCATTTTTCTCCTGAGTAGAATTAATGGTTTGTAATTTGTATGGTGAGCGCTTTGGTTAAGTGTGAGTATTAATTGCACATTTAGAAGTGATCTTTGTATTTGATGCCTTAGCTTGACATTTTCTGATGATAGATGGGTTAAAGTTCTTCTTAAGGGTAGTCATTGAGCGTACGTTGATGTGGTTATAATGTGGTCTTGATCCTATTGGTATGTCATTTGGGGAAGTCTAAATATCCATTAGACTTTTAAATTGGTCAATTATTTGCTTAAGTGTGGATTGGTATTTGTTAAAAGATGAATTAGGCCCTATTTAGGCACATGTGTGCCACATGTGTTGCCTTGTGAAATGCATGTGCAATGCAAGTGAGAGACTGAGAGTTAAACACTCACTGCCGTCCACCTGCGTTCCACCTGTGTGCCATAAGTCTTTACCTGCAAAACGCAGGTGCCTGTGAATTATTGTCAGACGTCTGCATAGAACCTGGTCCTCACCTGTGTGCCGCAAGTATCCTCTTGAAAAATGCATGTGCAAGCACATGTGCCCTGTTCTTATTAACATATCACTGCCAGAAGCATGTGGCTCACATGTGTGTCATAGGTCTCCACCTACAAAATACATGTGGCACCCATGTGCCGGTAGTCAACCCCATGCTATTTCTTTCTTTTTGCATCCCATTTTTTTTAATTACTTAGCTTCTTGCTATTGTATTCTTTTACCTAGTCATGAAAAATACAAAAAGATTTTTTTTCTCTTTCCTTGGCAATCACATCCTTTTGCTGACCATGACTTCAAATAGAGGGAACTCTAACATGAATACCCGCAAGGCTCCATCCACTAGCATGAGCACGAGTAAAAGCAAGGGCAACATCCCAAGCAAGAAAAAGGTTCCCAAAGTTATTCTCGATGTCCCATCTATCCCTGTTAATGAGGAAGACATGATTCATTTTGATGTTGAGGGCATGAAGTCCTATTATATCAAGTATCAAAGTGGTCGGTCATTCAAACCAGAGAAAAGCTTCAATTTGGCTGGGCTTAGTTGAAAATTCGCCAACTTCAACAAGCAATTCACTAAGAGGGATTGGTCATTATTATTGGATGTACCTGAAGGTTATCATGCGAACTTGGAGCTAGAGTTTTATGCCTCGTATTAGTCAAAACAAGATTCAATGAAGCTCCCAGAGAAGATTGAGGATTTCCCTTCCTTTGCCTTTATTTTGTTATGTTTAATATTGTGCCCTTGTCGGGCTTTATCTTTTTGTTTTGAATGTGAATGTTTCCATTATGCTAGGTCTATTTTACATGATAATTGTCCTACTACCCATGCTTGCATATTGCACTTAGTTCTTTCACCAGTCCTCGTTCTCAAATGATCTGTGAGAGCGTAATTCCGACTCGCCCTTATAGGTAATATTTTTAATAAACTCCAAAGAGTTTTATTTACACCATGGTTCTTTCCCAAGGAGAAACATTTTTCTTTTCTTTATTTTTGTGTTGAACCGGGTGATATTTCCCTATGATAGACTGACAGGAACCTTTACTAAGGGAAAATACCAGTTTTAGTTCTTATTTTTAGTCTGTTTTGTACTTTTCTCAATTGGGACCACCAAAAATTTTCATGACAACCAACTTTTAAAATTGAGATAGAGGGGAAAATGAACTTGAAAAGCATTCTTTTATCATGATCTTTATATTCTGTGTTTGGCTTCTTGTTCACAAAATAAGTTGTGCGAAACTCGAAATAGGTCAAACGTCATTCATTGCAATTGGTTTTTATAATAACTGTTGAATCCCAGTGTTGTGATGCCTTCTGTGGTAAGTTTTAGTATGTTCTTGTGCATGCATGTCATCTAGAACCTTCCCCAAATGTGATTCAAGGCAAAATCCTAGATGTTTCTTAGCTTGGAAGATGACCTTAGGCCCTCTTTGGATAGTCACTTCAACCAAAAATCTCCTTCCCTTAATATTGATACTAGTAAACCCCTTTGAGCCATTGACCATTTCATGGCAACCATGTTACATGCCTTCACCTTTTTAATCCTCTATTTTAGCACCCCTTCCTCCCTAATTGCTAGTGAATGAAATATAGGCTAAACACCTATGTTTGGGGGGGGGGGGACATGAATGATAAGTTGGGATGATTGATATAGGAAAAACCCTAAGTTTAGGAGTGTGTGCATTGATGATTGAATGAGTAATTGAGCATAAATATGGGGTAGATTCTAATGCTTATCTTGTGAATTGCATGGAATTATCAAAAAAATAGAAGATGAAAGAAAAAGAAGTGAGTGGTGCTACCTCTTGCCTTGTGAATGCTTAAATGATCAAACAAAGGCGTTAAGATGAATGTGTTTGGGAAAATATAGGTTCAAAGAGGGAGAAATAAGGTGAAGTTAAATCAATGATATGAGCGATATATTTAAATGCCTAATGCTAGCATTAGGGAGGTTCTAGTAACTTAACCTAAATGATGTCCTTCCCTTAACCCTAACCTACATAGTTTTCCGCAAGTCCTTAGTGATTCCGAGCATTGCAACTCTACGTTAGTGGTGAATTACATAAAGGGAAAGCATATGGTTCTATGTGTGTGCACTCGAATTTCCTTGAGAGAGTGAGCATCTTTTGTTATCATATAATTCCTATATTGTGAATTGCATAATTGTGAGTGGGATTATCTCTTGTTGTGAGTGGCATTGCATCCTTGGAGTAAATAGTGAAGTATTGATTCCAATTGAGGGTAATGAATGCGGTAAGTTGTGACTTGAACTTCGAGGTAAGCCCTCAAGGTTTGGTGTCATTTACTTAAGATTTATGTGATCTTGTTTTAAATGAAAATGTTTCTATAATTTTGACGTGCTTATGTTTTCCTTGAGATTGTGGTTGTACCAATTGAGATTAGTGCTTTATATTGAGTTGTTTTGTTTTGAGTCTTTTAATTTTATTTTATTTTAGTCATAGTACTCCTTTGTGCAATCCTTGTGACTTTGAAAGCATAAGTCAACCTATGTTTAGTAAATGTTTTGCTTGATGACAAGCAATAGTTCAAGTTTTGGCATTTGATAACTTGGTAAATTACTAACTAATTATTAGGCTCTTAAGCATGAGTTATTGCCTAAATATTGTACTTTTAGAAGGAATTTATGCCCATTGTTATCTTAAATGCAGACATTTGTGTGAATTTATGATAGAAGAGGATTTAAACCCAAATAGGCAATTGAATAAAGACAAGTTGAGAGAAGAATTGAAGAGAAGCATTCTGATAAGAACGTACGCTGGATTTGCGTGCCGTAAGTCTTCACATGCATTTCACAGGTGAAGCATAGGAGGTATCTTGGACACAGGCCAGGATTTATAGACACCAGCATGCCGCAAGTGCTCACATATGGCCACAGGTGCAAACACATATTAGCTGCAAGTCGCCCGAGGGGTAAAATCATCCGGAATTTAGTTGCATATTTAGGAAGCTTCCAATGATGATTTTGGGATTTGTGCAAGGAATATTACATCTATTTTCCCCCTAATTTCTACATTGTAACTAGTACACTTGAAGAAGTACAAATCTAAGCATCTTCTTCTTCTAAAATTGAAAAAACACCATTGTTGAAGGTTGAAAAGCATGAAATTGATATTAATTTCTCATTATTAAGGAATTTGAGGAACTCATTTGTGGTATAATTTCTCTTTCCATAAGTATGAGTAGCTATTTTTTCTTCTAGGGGTGTGTGTAAATGATGGATGTTTAGTATTAATTGGGTATTGACTGTTTGTTCTGAAAATTGATAAGTAAGCATGAATCTATTGAATTCTTCGAGGTTTAATTTAACAATTAATGGTTGCAAACATTAATTGAGTCCTCTAATTTCACTTTTACTTGAGAAAGGAAAGTGGAATTGGGTAAGGATTTAATAATGGGGATTTGGGGCTAAAACCTCATCTAAAGGCTAGAGCTAGAAATACTCTAAGCCTACCCAAGCAATCAATTGATTGATTATCGAGTATGGTGTTTGGTGTTTCAGAGAACCCAAAGATAGACACACTTATTGGTTAAGAAACTTTAAGTTTAGCTAAAACCAATGCTATATGAGCTATAATTTGTTCTAAGGTACCTAGTTAATACCTATCAAAGCTACTCCCCATCAAATGCACATCCCTAGATCCTCTAATCTTGATACCAACAATCGTATTACTTTGTTGTTTTTGCATACTCAATTGTTTACTGGTTTAAACCAACTCCTCTATTTTACTTCTTGTTTATGCAATACTATTGCTTGTGTGATTCAATTTACAAACCTTGGAGAATCTAACATCCAATCTCTAGGGAAAATCAACCCCGACCTCTTGTTGGGTACTTATTTTGCGAATGACTATTTCCACCATGTTCATTGGAGAGTGATTTTAGATGTTACCAGTGATCAACAACATCTAAAAAGGACCCGCCTGAAGATACCATGCTCTCTGTAGCTAGGTGAAGCTGAAGTCTCAACCCTCTGATGAAGTAACACACCTCTCGTTCTCGATAGGTAGAATTATAGTTACATGCCTAGATAATTCATGGAATCCCGACTCATACTTGACTACAGTCACAGAACCTGCCTCCAACCTCCAAAAGTCATCCCTCAGTCTCTCACACTCACTGTGGGGCATGTATGATGATGTTCCAAAACACTCTCCTGTAGTAGGTGGTAACAATCATCATATAAAACAAAAATAATATACCCAATGGATGTGGAGGTCGTATCCATGGGGAATGGAGTGATGATTCGCTAAGAAATTGTCAAATAGTAATCACTAAGGTGAGTCAATGTCCAAACAACAAAAAAAAGGTGGGGGAAAAGGATTGGGAAATAACGTATCAATTTCAACACAAGATTATTGCAAATACGACTTGTTTATCAATGAGAAGGAAGACTAGGGGTATGCTTCTGATGGGATTCTACAATGGGTTAGGGACTTGATTAATTATGCAAATTCTCGATAAAAGGTACTGGTAGCATTGGTTTGATTTTATATTTGGTTGTCCCTTGACCCTCTAAATATATACATTATAGCCCTTGCTCAAGCACCATAGCTTCACTTTGCTCTTATTAAGGAAATGATATGATATACCAAATGGGTTATCCCTAATTCCATTCATATTCAAAGATAAACTCCAAATCTAAGCTCAAATCCTTACAAAATGGTGATTTCAATTTGAGAAGATGAAGAGAGAAGAGTGTACTCTTAATATCTTTCTTCAGAAAGTAAAACTAAAATTCTATATTAGGTACACACCCTAAAATGGGTTTTAGAAGCTTCCCAACTAGTCAAAAGGCTTTGGAAAAAAATATTCCCTTCGGAGCTGGTGCAATGCCGTGCGATCGCACTTTCAATTGTGTAGCTCATATTTGCTTTCTTTTCCAGCCAGTGAGATTTGTTGTTGGTTTAATGAGGTGCGAAGGAGGGTACGGCTCATATGCCACATTGTTTGGCTCGCACCCTTCGGTAGTTTCTTCCTTTTTTTTGTCACCTTCACACTTCAACTCTTTTTGAGCTCTTTGGGTTCAATTCCTTTATTTTCTTCTTTTAACCATGAGTACCTACATTTTCATCAATAAAAGCAATAAGTACCTCTAATTCTCATCAAAACTTGGCAATAATTCATGAATAAAGGCTCAATAAGTTTGTAGATTATCAACTTATCAAACCCCCAAACTGTCACGCCACGAGGCTACCCCCTAGATGTA
Source organism: Jaltomata sinuosa (assembly GCA_003996215.1). Taxonomy (NCBI): domain Eukaryota; kingdom Viridiplantae; phylum Streptophyta; class Magnoliopsida; order Solanales; family Solanaceae; genus Jaltomata; species Jaltomata sinuosa. The sequence goes on from QJPP01000039.1 coordinate 1,390,221, forward strand.
ACATGGGACCCTGGACCACAAGTTCCCCGAGTTAACACTTGGTCATAGCAGAATCATAAATAGGAGTTAGACAAATCCAATCCATAAATAACAAGGTCATAATGAAACATAATCCGAAAGAGAGACTCGAATACGGTCTATGTTTGAAAAGCCTCTACACATGACATTAGGAGTTTCTAGGAAAAGACCATAGCTAACTCGAAGTATGAAAGTAAACAGCCATAAAATAACTAGGATTATAACTAACCTTTGAACAATAAGGACTCACCAACAACTGACTGGAAATTCCTGCGATCTTTAGCCACGTGCCTAAGGGAGGGAACCTGAGTCTGCATCATTAAGGGGATGTAGCGCAAAATATGCGTCAGTATTATAGGATGTACTAAGTATGCGAGACATGCATAATCATGATGAAAATATGCTTAAAACATACTTAAAATGAGTTTGTTCATATAAGAGATAGCATAAGTAATTATCAAAATATAAGACATAAAACATGAAGTAAAGTAAATATTCAAAGTAGAGTATCATATAAATTCATAGCTTGAAAATAATCATGTGGGAGTTTCTCTTAACCGACAATAATCCATGATAAGATACATGGTGTCCAGTGTCATTCACCCACACTGAAAAAGGTTGTCCTAACTGTAACACCTCGAAAAAAGCAAACCAACTATTGAATCCTGAATCCAATGAGTTTGCTGCATTTTCTGCAAGTGTAGGTCACCACGGGACGTTCCAGGAGCATCGTAGCTCAGATGGCACATGGGGTGCCCCGTGAAAACCAAACAGTTGGGTTGTGCCAGCTGCCTCAGCTCTATGGGAGACCACGACAGGCGTCGCAGGTGCGCCGGCTCGTAGGACCCTGCTATTGAAATGGTCCACCCACTCCTCCCCATCACCCATTCTTCCTAATGGATTTTGCCACGGGCGTCATGGGTGAAACTACCCATAGGAGCAAGCCATAGTGATGATCCAAGGATCTATTCCCTTGTCCACTTTTCCCTCGACGAGCACCCCCACGAGCGTCACAAGTGCGATGGGCTGTGGGAGCTCGCCGTTGAAAGGGTACAATAGACCTCAACCCAAGTACCACTTCCTGACACATTGGCCGATGGGCCATCGTGGGCACGACACCCGTTGGGTAACCCGTGAGGCATCCCAGTTTCCTGAAATTTTTCATTTAAGTTCTAGGGGTATTTTAATCATTACCCACCCTTGTAACTCCTAAGTGAGATCATTTTTACTATTTCAAGTAGGGTTTTCACCCTTATTACCCTAAGTTCCTCCTAAATCATTCATTCACCTCCCAAAAGAAGAAAAAGTTATTCCTCAAGCTTCAAGTCTCCAAGCTCAAAGTCAAGCCTCCTAGGTCTTTTCCATCGAAGTGAGTTATCTTCTTCTAAGGTATGTGGGTATTCAACAATGGGTTTCTTTAACCCTTGTGCCCAAAATTCCCAATTCTTATGTTAAAGTATGAATTTATGAAATTAGGGTTTTGATCTAAATTTGGGAAAAACTTATGAAATCAGTTTCTACATTTAAATTCATGGTTTCTTATTGATTTTACATTAGTGGTTCATGATTCCTTCATTGGTTTTAAAAGCCCAAGTATGAGAATTGATTTCTAGCATGAAACTATGAAACTACATGTTTTCAAGAGAAACTTGGCATGATTAGATATTATGGCCTTTATGTATTTATGAAATTGCATGCCTAATTCTTCAAGGATGAATTTAGAAAGAAAATCATGTTTTGAATTATGGCTATGCCTAGCTTTATGAACCATGACATGAAAATTTGCATGATGCCTGATGTATTTTCATGCTCTATGAATAAAATTTAGCATGAGATGGTGCCACTATGAAATGATGAGCTACATGTGCATGTTTTAGGAGTAGTATTTAGCACCGAGCGATGAGGGTTCGATTACCCAAATCTAGAAACTACGTTGCCAGCGTAGGTTATAAAATGATATGTGCCTTATAGGCTTATGAGAGTGTATCCACATCTTTATGAATGGTGTCTTGTGTCCTAACGGGCATTAGGGCAGCCTTGCCAACTAGGGTTATATAGTTTGGGATGGTGACTCGTTCCTTGGCAAGGTTCAAGTCAGCTTTGCTAACTAGGGTTATAAAGTTAGATTCCATATAAGCTCACATGGTGTCATGTCGGTTGTAAGAAACTCCCCTTATGTATGGTTTTCAAGTTTTCTAAGCTTTATGAACTCTTACTTTAAGTTTGGCTTTTACTTCATGTTTTACCTTTCCACTATGCTATTTAATCATGATACCCTATTATGTATGGATTTTGCCTACGCATATTTTTGAAGCATGTTTCTATCTTATTTATGCATTGCTCGTATACTTATACATTCCATAGTACTAATGCATGTTGCGCTGCATCCTTTGATGATGCAGATCTAGGTGTCCCCTCACAGATACGTGGATAGGGTTCCCGGCCATTCACAGTCAGCTTTGGTGAGTCCTCATGGTTCGAGGACTAGACTTTACTCTATCTCTTGTAAACTCTTTCTTTTCAGGTTGTTGAGTTAGTTGGAGTATTGTCCCATCAACTCTTTATGCTAGTCTTAGAGGCTTTTCAAAGATAGATATTATCGGATGATCTTTTGGATCGTATTCCCTATTCGGCTCTCTATCTATGATTATACTTCCTGTTTTGGATTTTATTATGATGTTTCCGCTATATTTTCCCTTATGTTGCTTGAGAATGCTATGACCAAGGGTTAGCTTAGGATCCTCGTGGTCACGAGTCCCATATTACATCTAGGGTGCAACCTCGGGGTGTGACAAACTTGGTATCAGAGCCAGGTTTAAGAGTCCTAGGATGTCTGAAAGACGCATCGAGTAGAATCTTTTTTCATGTGTGTGAAGTGCGCCACACATATGAGAAGGAAGCATGAGATGTCTTAGAAAACTTCACTTCTTTCATGATTATTTCATGTGATAGATCTTAACTCTTATGTTCCTCTAATCCTCATCTTGTACATTTCAGATCATGCCTCCTCGATGTGCTATGCCTCCCGAGCCGCTTGGAATGTTGCTCCTCATGTTCTGGTTCTCGATGTCACAAATGATGAGTTCAGGAATGCCATTCATTTTCTAGCCCAAACTTTGTCCACTCAGTCTAATCAGTCGGCTCCTTCCCCATTCCACCTTCAAGGTGGGGTAGCGGCCCGAGTTTGTGACTTTGTTCGGATGAACCACCTGAATTTTGGGGTTCAAAAGTTAGTGAGGACCCGCTAAACTTTATTGATAAAGTGAAGAAGATCTTTGAAGTTATGGAAGTGGTTGGGGTTGACTGTGTTGAGATTGCATCCTATCAACTGAAGGATATAGCTCATATTTGGTTCACCCAATGAAAGGAGGCTAGAGTGAGAGACGTGGTTCCCACGACTTGGGAGTGTTTTGAGATTGCCTTCCTTGATAGGTTCTTTCCTCGAGAGTTGAGGCAAGTGAAGGTGGAGGAATTTGTGAACTAGAGACAGGGTTCGATGTCAGTGCAAGAGTATAGTCTGAAGTTCACTCAGTTTCCTAGATATGCTCCTTTCATGGTAGCAGACCCGTATGATCAAATGAGCAAGTTTATAAATGGGGTTTCTGATATGTTGAAAAAAGAGTGTAGGTCTACTTTTTTATTCAGTGATATGAACATTTCTCGACTTTTAACTCATGCCCATCAGATTGAGGATGACAAGCTTACGGAGATGGAAAGGGAGAACAAGAGGGTTAGATTCGAGGGATTAGGTTTTGGTCATCACTGGTCTGGAGGTGGACATCGCTCTTTCTTCTAGAAAAAGTCATAAGGATCCGTTCATTCTTCTGCTAGTGCTCCTACCCAGGCTCAGAAGCCTCGTCATGATCAGGATGGTAGAGGATCTAGTTCCTATTCCCAGTCTCAGGGTAGTGTTTCTAAGGGATCTTTATTTCCAGCTTGTGCTAAGTGTGGGAAGAGTCATTATGGTGAGTGTTTGACTTGTTCCAGTAGTTGCTATGGATGTGGTCAGGCTGGACATCATATCCGAGATTGTCCTTCAGGTAAGAAGGGGCAGAGAGGTGGTAGGACTCAGTCTACCCTAGCAGTTTCAGGAGGAAAACTAGCCCAGCAGGGCACACCTTCTAGTTCTGGTGGTCAGCGCTAGAACCGTCTCTATGATATGTCCTCCCATCTGGATCAGGAGAGTTACTGGTATGTTGAAAGTCTTCTCTTTTGATGTATATGCTCTGTTGGATCCCGGTGCTTCCTTATCTTTTGTGACCCCTTAAATAGCATGAAAATTCAAAGTATGTCCTGAATTGCTTTTAGAACCCTTTTGTGTTTCCACTCCCATTGGTGAGTCAGTCCTAGCCAAAGGAATCTACCAAGATTGCCTTATCTTAGTCCTTCATAGAGTCACTTCAGCAAATCTAGTAGAGTTGGAGATGACTGATTTTGATGTCATTCTTGGTATGGATTGGTTGTATGCATGTTATGCTTCTGTTGATTGTTTTACTCGGGTTGTCAGTTTGAAGTTTCCTAATGAACCCGTGTTAGAATGGCAAGGTAGTCCCCCTTCCTCGAAAGGTTGTTTCATATCTTATCTTAAGGCTAGGAAGATGATTTCAAAGGGGTATGTTTATCACATAGTGTGGGTAATGGACACGGAGTCTGAAACCCCATACCTTCAGTTTGTTCCAGTTGTGAATGAGTTTCCAGAAGTGTTTCCCAAGGATTTCCCTGGAGTCCCTCCCGATTGGGAGATAGACTTAGGGATAGATCTTCTCCCAGATACGAATCCTATCTCTATTCCCACCTATAGAATGGCTCCCGCAGAATTCAAAGAGTTGAAAGATCAGTTGAAGGATCTTCTTGATAAAGGTTTCACCAGGCTTAGTATTTCTCCATGGGGTGCCCCAGTTTTTTTTGTTCGGAAGAAGGATGGTTCTCTTAGAATTTGTATTGACTACCTTCAGTTGAACAAGGTCACAATCAAGAATAAATATTCCATTCCTAGGATTGATGACTTGTTCGATCAGCTTCAGGGTGCTAGTTCTTCTCCAAAATTAACCTTAGATCCGGTTATCATCAGCTTTGTGTTAGAGAGTATGATATTCTGAAGATATCCTTCAGGACTCGGTATGGTCGTTATGAATTTATGGTTATGTCTTTTGGTCTAAAGAATGCTCCTGCAGCTTTTATGGATTTGATGAACCGTGTGTTCAAACAGTATTTGGATATGTTTGTAATTGTTTTCATTGATGATATTCTCATCTACTCTCGGAGTGAGGAGGAGCATGCGAATCACTTGAGGGTTATGTTGCAAACTCACAAGGATAGACAATTGTTTGCTATGTTTAGAAAGTGTGAGTTTTGGATGCAGTCTGTTCCTTTTTTGGGTCATATTGTGACTAAAGATGGTATTCGGGTTGATTCTCAAAAGATAGAGGCAGTAAATAACTGGCCTAGACTTACTTCTCTGTATGATATTAGAAGCTTTTTGGGTTTGGCTGGTTACAACAGGAGGTTTGTGGAAGGCTTTTCTTCAATTGTTACCCCTTTGACCTGATTGACTCAGAAGAAGGTAATGTTTCAGTGGTTCGACTTGTGTGAGAAGAACTTTCAGGAATTGAAGACTAGATTGACCACTGCTCCCGTGTTAGATCTACCCGAGGGCTTAGATGATTTTATTGTGTATTGTGATGCTTCTAGGATTGGTTTGGGTTGTGTCTTGATTCAGCGTGGTAAGGTGATTGCTTATGCTTTGAGACAACTTAAGACTCCTGAGAAGAACTATCCTACTCATGATCTTGAGTTGGCCGCCGTGGTCTTTGCTTTGAAGATTTAGAGACATTACTTCTATGGTGTGCATGTGGATGTATTCACCGATCATAAGAGTCTTCAGTATGTGTTTACTCAAAAGGAATTGAACTTGCGACAAAGGAGATGGCCTGAGCTTCTTAAGGATTATGATATGAGTGTACTTTACCATTCGGGTAAGGCCAATGTTGTGGCTGATGCATTGAGTAGATTGTCCATGGGAAGTGTAACTTCCATTGAAGAGGGAAAGAAGGAATTGGTTAAAGAGTTTCATAGGCTTGCTCGATTGGGAGTTTGCCTTATGGACTCGACTGAAGGTGGTGTGATTGTGTGAAATGGTTCCGAATCTTCCTTAGTGGCTGAGGTGAAGGCAAATCAAGACAATGATCTAGTTTTTCTTCAGCTTAAGGGTGCGGTTCATCAGCAACTGGTTGAGGTTTTTTCCTAAGAGAGAGATGGTGTGCTTCGTTATCAGGGCCATTTATGTGTGCCAGATGTAGATGGGTTGAGACAACAGATTCTGACCGAGGATCATAGTTCTAGATATTCCATCCATCCGAGTGCCACTAAGATGTATCGTGATCTACGGGAAGTCTTTTGATGGAATGGTATGAAGAAGGATATAGTTGAGTTTGTGGCTAGGTGTCCGAACTATCAACAAGTAAAAGTGGACATCAAAGGCCGAGTGGCATGCTTCAAGATATTGACCTTCCCACTTGGAAATGGGAAGCAATCAAATAGGACTTTATTACGGGTTTTCCTTGTACTCGAAGCCAACATGATTCCATTTGGGTGATTGTCGACCGGATGACCATGTCATCCCATTTCTTGGCTGTTAAGACTACTGATTCAACAGACAACTATGCCAGACTCTATATTCGGGAGATAGTTTTATTGCATGGTGTTCCCTTGTCTATCATTTCATAAAGAGGTCCTCAGTTTACATCTCAGTTTTGGAGATCATTTCAGAAAGGTCTTGGTACTCAGGTAAAGCTTAGCACAACTTTTCATCCTCAGACAGACGGCCAGGCAGAGTGTACTATTAAGACCTTGGAAGATATGTTGAGGGCATGTGTGATTGATTTCAAAGGTAATTGGGATGATCACTTACCTCTTATCGAGTTTTCCTACAACAACAGCTTTCACTTTAGCATCCAGATGGCTCCGTATGAGGCCCTTTATGGACGGAGTAGTAGATCTCCTATTGGTTGGTCCGAGGTTGGTGAGGTAGCCTTGATTGGTCCAGATTTTGTGCATGAGACCATGGAGAAGGTTCAGCTTATTCGGGAAAGGTTGAAGACCACTCAAAGTCGACAAAAATCTTATGCGAATGTGAGGAGAAGGGAGTTGGAATTTGAGGTTGATGAGTGGGTTTTCCTTAAGGTGTCACCTATGAAGAGTGTGATGAGATTTTGCAAGAAAGGAAATATCATCCCCCATTTTGTAGGTCCTTATAGGGTTTTTAGGAGAGTTGGTAGTGTTGCTTATGAGTTGGAGTTGCCAACAGAGTTGGAAGGAGTTCATCTAGTTTTCCATGTTTCCTTGTTAAATAAGTGTGTTGGTGATCCGAGCTTGATTGTCCCTTTGGAGGATGTGGGTGTGAAGGATAGTCTCCCTATTAGGAGGTTCCCGTGAAGATCCTTGATCATCAGATTTAGAGGTTGAGGAACAAAGGAGTCGCTTCGGTGAAAGTCCTTTGGAGGAATCAGCTTGTAGAGGGTGCTACTTGGGAAGCGGAAAAGACCATGAAGGACAAATATCCTCATCTCTTTCCTTCTGATTCAGTCTCAGCTTGAGGTACTAGTTTACTTCTTAGTATGTCCCTCCGATTCTATTCCATCAATTCCTCTCATGACTCTAGCATGCACCCATGTTTTACGAAGTTAGTTTATCATGTTTTCAAGTTAAAAAGTTCAGTTTTTATGTTTACTGCTTGATTTCCTTGTTTTGTTGTTGGTTGGGCTATTTCCTCTTCAGTTTTACCTTGATTAGTCTTTATTTGAGGATGAAATCCCAAGGGCAAGATATTGTAACACCTCAAAAAAAGCAAACCAACTATTGAATCCTGAATCCAACGAGTTTGTTGCATTTTCTGCAACTTTAGGTCACCACAGGCAGTGCCACAGGAGTCATAGCTCAGACAGCTCGTGGGGTTCCCCGTGAAGACCAAATAGTTGGGTTGTTCCAGCTACCTCAGCCCGATGAGCGGCCACGACGGACGTTGCAGGTGCGACGGCCCATTAGACCCCACTGTTAAAATGGTCCAGCCACTCCTCCCCATCACCCAGTCTCTCGATGGATATAGCCACAGGCGTCATGGGTGTGACAACCCGTGGGAGTAAGCCGTCCAAATGATCCAGGGCTCTCTTACCTTTTCCACTTTTCCCTCGATGGGCAACCCCACGGGCGTCGCAAGTACGATAATCCGTGGCAGCTCGCCATCGAAATGGTCCAGCAGACCTCAACCAAGGTTCCCCTTCCCGACGCCTTGGCCGATAGGCCGTTGTGGGCATGACACCCGTCGGGTAACCCCTGAGGCGGTCCAGTTTCCTAAAATTTTTCATTTAAGTCCTAGGGATATTTTAGTCATTACCCACCCTTGTAACTCCTAAGTGAGGCCATTTTGGCTATTTCAAGTAGGGTTTTCACCCTTATTACCCTAAGTTCCTCCTAAATCATTCATTCACCTCCCAAAAGAAGAAAAAGTTCTTCCTCAAGCTTCAAGTCTCCAAGCTCCAAGTCAGGCCTCTTAGGTCTTTTCCATTAAAGTGGGTTATCTTCTTCTAAGGTATGTGGGTATTCAACAATGGGTTCCTTTCACTCTTGTGCCCAAAATCCCCAATTCTTATGTTAAAGTATGAATTTATGAAATTAGGGTTTTGATCTAAATTTGGGAAAAACTTATGAAATCAGTTTCTATGTTTAAATTCATGGTTTCTTATTGATTTTACATGATTGGTTCATGATTCCTTCATTGGTTTTAAAAGCCCAAGTATGAGAATTGATTTCTAGTATGAAACTATGAAATTACATGTTTTCAAGAGAAACTTGGCATGATTAGATATGGCCTTTATGTATTTATGAAATTTCATGCCTAATTATTCAAGTATGAATTTAGAAAGAAAAGCATGTTTTGAATTATGGCTATGCCTAGCTTTATTAATCATGACATGAAAATTTGTATGATGCCCGATGTGTTTTCATGCTCTATGAATAAGATTTGGCATGAGATGGTGCCTCTATGAAATAATAAGCTACATGTGCATGTTTTGGGAGTAGTATTTAGCACCGAGCGATGAGGGTTCGATTACCCAAATTCAGAAACTACATTGCCAGCGTAGGTTATGAAATGATATGTGCCTTATAGGCTTATGAGAGTGGATCCACATCTTTATGAATGGTGTCCTGTGTCCTAATGGGCATTAGGGCAGCTTTGCAAACTAGGGTTATATAGTTGGGGATGGTGACTCATTCCTTGGCAAGGTTCAAGTCAGCTTTGCTAACTACGGTTATATAGTTAGATTCCATGTAAGCTAACATGGTCTCATGTCGGTTGTAAGAAACTCCCCTTATATATGTTTTCAAGTTTTCTAAGCTTTATGAACTCTTACTTTAAATTTGGGTTTTACTTCATGTTTTACCTTTCCACTATGTTATTTAATCATGATACCCTATTATGTATGGATTTTGCCTACGCACATTTTTAAAGCATGTTTCTATCTTATTTATGCATTGCCTGTATACTTAGTACATTCCATAGTACTAACGCATATTGCGCTACATCCTTTGATGATGCATATTCAGGTGTCCCCTCACAGATACGTGGCTAGGGTTCTCGTCTATTCTCAGTCAGCTTTGGTGAGTCCTCATGGTTTGAGGACTAGACTTTACTCTAGCTCTTGTCGCCACTTTCTTTTCAGATTGTTTAGTTAATTAGGGTATTGTCCCATTAACTCCTTATGCTAGTCTTAGAGGATTTTCATACATAGATGTTATCGGATGATCTTTTGGATCGTATTCCCTATTCGGCTCTTTATTTATGATTATACTTCCTATTTTTGATTTCCTTATGATGTTTCCGCTATGTTTTCACTTATTTTCTTGAGAATGCTATGACCAAGGGTTAGCTTGGGATCCTCATGGTTCTGAGTCCCGTGTTATGTCTAGGGGGTAACCTCGGGGCGTGACACAACTGGCCAAGGTTAGAACCATGTTCATAAGGATCCTTTCATAGGCCACAGAGGGCAACCTACGGTGGCAACATAGTTTTGGATTTGGGTTATCTAGAACCATCATTGCTCGATGCTAAATACTATGCCCAAAACATATATAGCACGAGGCTCACATACATGTGACATATTTAGATGTCAAAACTTGTTCATAACATGTTCATACCCCGGATCATCATACTGCTCACGAACCTTAATTTAGAAAATGATTCATGAGTATTGATGGCACGTCGGGTGTCTTGTCTTGGATAATAATTCATAACTTGAAAACTTGCATGACTCAAGTTCGATTTTGTTATAACATATATTTCATAGAACATAGGAACTTGGCATGGACTTTCTTGAAATTCATGAAAACATGCTATCAAATACCCAATTTACTTGAATCTATTCATGCATGTAAAATTTGCTATAATTAGCCTTCAATTCATGAAATAGAAGTTCACATGTAGAAACCAATGCAAAATCATGCAATTTAATAGTAAGTTCATAGTAAAATCATGAGAAGACAATCTATAGCAAAGCCCACAAGAATTGTGTAAGAACTCTACTTTGAAAGTCCATGAAATAAAAATAGAAATTAGGAGGTTTCGGGCATAAGGGTGAAAGGAATCCCTCATTTAATACCCATATACCTTGATTGAAGCTAACTCAACTGAAATTTAAAAGAAAAGGAGGCTTAAACTTGGAGCTTAAAGGAGTTCTTTCCCAATTTGGTAGATAAAAGAGAGAGAATGAGGGTATTAGGCTAAATGGGGTAAAACACCTACTAAAAGTGGCCAAAATGACCTCACTTAGTAGTTAGAAGGGTGGGAAATTAAAAAATACCCCTGGGACTTAAAAATAGAAAGCTGCAGGAATTTGCCTCACGGGCTGGACGACGGGCGTCGTGCCCACGCCTGCCCATCAACCAAGGCATTGGGTAGCTTGATGAGACTCAGGGGGAGGGGGGGTTTCTGAAGGGTTCTAATGAGGTGGTCCCATAGGCGATCGCAGACACAACACCCATGGCATACCCTGTTGGAGCACTAGGAAGTTGGGGAAAAACTGTTGGGCGATCTCTTGACGGGTTCCCACGGGTTGTTACATATACGACGCCCATTGTGATCGCTTATTGGGTGGAGGGAACATGGCTCAGCAGCCACTGGCTGGTTCCCACGACATGCCCCACGACCCTTCGCCACTCTAACGCCCATGGCGGCTGCCCGTGGTGACCAACAGCTACAGAAAGTCCTAGATTCCAAGTTTAATAGCTGGTTTGAATTCCGGGGTGTTACACAAACTTGAACTATTTCTTTTCCTCAAGTAATATACTCACAACATAAGGAATGGATTAGGTTCTAAAATACAAAAGGGTGTACAAAGATTAATCTAAACTCTAAAAACTAAAAAATTAACAACAAAAGACTCAAAATAAAAAGACTAAACTACAATGCTCATCTCAATTGGTATCACCAAACTCTCAAGGAAAGTGCTCATTTCAAGACATTTTTCAAAAAGGACTTCATTTCACATTCAAAAGAAGGGGAATTTATCATTGAAAACAAGATTATCAAGCTTCTCAAGTCACTAGCATGGAACTTCAAGATTTTCCTCGAGATTCGCCACACAACTTATCTCATTCATTTCTCTCAATTGAAATAGAGACTTCATCATTCATTACAAGTGTGCGATGTCACTCACCCCAAGAGAGAATCATACTCACAATCATGCAATTCATATTAAAGATGGATTATAAGAGAACCAAATATACTCTCACTCTCTCAAAGAAGTTCGAGTACACACGCGTTGAACCATAGGCTTGCCCTTTATGTAATTCGCCACTAATGTAGAGTTATCAAGCTTGGAATCTCTAATGACTTACGCGTTACAATGTTGGCTAGGGTTAAGGTGAGGATTGCATTTGTCTCAAGTTACTAAACCTCCTTAACGCTCTTTGCGATCATTCAAAACACCGCTCACATTTTAGAACAATAACTTCACCTTATTTCTCCCTCTCACAACCCAAAGTTTCTCTCCAACTTGTTCATTCCACATCCTTTTATCCCCTTCACTTGGTAGCACTAATTCCTTCTTTTCTTTTCAATTTGCTTATTTCATTTGACATTTGGAAACAATTTTAATTTTTGGCATATGGTGCTACCTTGTGTTGAAATGCATCCCTTTTCTTCTCCACATTAGTACATATACTCCCAAACTTAGGCTTTTTCCTATGTTAACATTTCAATTCCCCACCCCTCAAACTTAGGATTTTAGCCTACATTTCACTCTCGAGCCATAAGGGAGGATGGGTACAAAAATCGAGGTTCCAAAAAGGGTCAAGGTATCTAACAAGGTTCCAAAGAAAGGTCACAAGCTCAAAGGGGCTTACTAGGATCAATGTAAAGGGGTGTCAATTTGGTTGAAGTAGATATTCAAAAAGTCCAAAGGTCATCTTCCAAGCTCGGTGACATCTAGGACTTAGCCTTGAATCACATTCGGGGCAAGTTTTAGACAACACATACACACAAGAATGAAGTACATCCTTACAACACAAGGCATCATATCACAAGAATTTCACAAATAGTCTAAAAATGAATTGGGACAAATGACTTTTGAAAAGCTATTTCGAGTTCTTTTACACACTCGTTTGTGAATTGATCAAGCCAAACGGAGAATGTGTAAGTCATAACAAGAGAATGTTTCACTCAAAATAATTTCCCTCTTTCCTTCAATTTGCCAAAAACTTCTTGCCAAGAATTTTTTTTGGTGGGTTCATTTTGAGACAAGCACAATACAGACTCATTTTAAATTAAAACTTGGTATTTTCCCTTACGAAAGGGGCCTCTTAATCTATCATAGGGAAACACTGATGTGACGCCAATTTACGTCACTTTCGACTCCTTTTTACTAAGAACAATCGTACGTTTTCAATCAACCATTGTTGTTTTTGATGTTTTTATGTTGTATTTGTAGGAAATGGAAACAAACACGGAAACGGAAGGAAATACGAGAAAAAGAGGATTCTGCCTAAGAGTGACGGCCCGTCACACATGTGACGGTCCGTCACAGTGACCGTCAACTTAAGGCAGTGGTGCTGCCTAGCAGTGACGGTCCAGGCGACGGTCCGTCACTGCCTTGACGGTCCGTCAAGCCTGGCCGTCAAGCTTAGGCAGTGGCGCGCCAGCAGCTGTCCGCGTTTATGACTCCTAACCCGTTTTGGATTTGGTTTCTTTGACTCCTATAAATACCCTATGATAGGTTTATGTTAGAGGGAGTTCACCCATTAGTTTAAACACGTTTTTTAGTTGTTTTTGAGATCAAGAAACACGTTTGCTCTTCTTGAATTCGTGTTCTTGATCGTTCTTGGGGATCTTGTTATTTTCTTGTTCTTGGATTATTGAAGATTATTTTCATCATATTGTAAGAATCTTCTTTCCTTTATTATGAATTTCTTCTTTTCTTCTTCGAGCATGAGTAACTAAAACTCCCGCAACTAGGGTTGTGGGAGCCATGGCTAAAGTAGCGATATAGATTCCGGGTAGCGACGGGTTCAATTTACATGTAGTCACGTTGTTAATCATAATTTATGTCACGTTTTCTAGTGGTTGCAAACATTAGAACATGCCTAGGTTTAATTTGCTTGAGTAAAGAGATTAAAACCGGGAAACTTGATTAACGACAAGGATTCGAGACTACCAACTCTCGTCTTAATGATTAATGCCGTAACTGGATTACTCTACTTGATGTTTAGGATTGAAAGCTAAAAAGCACATCTTTTCGAGGTCGAGAGAATAGAAAAGGAAATTTGTATATTTGGACGAGAGACGTTTAGACGATACCATTGACGCAATCACATCGTGACACACATATAGAAAGAACCCTGTAACGCCTAGAATCGATTGTTACAACGCCATGGTGAACACATCCCTAGTTCGCCTTCTCTCATATTGATTAAAACTCACACGTTTATTACTTGTTTTGTTTACGATTTGTTCACACAAACCCCCCCCCCCTTATTTACCGGAAACTATTGACCATCAGTCACGTACTTCACTAAAGGCTTAATCTTCACCATATTCTCTGTGGGATTCGACCCCAACCTTGTTGGGTTCTTTACTTGACTACGACCGCTTACGCTTCGTTAATTAGAGGTGTAGTTTGGGCGTTATCAAACACCAACCCGGTTTGACATAAAAAAGAAATAAAAAAAAAAGAAATAAAAGAAAATAATTTACTCCTTGGGAATAAACCGTGGTATAAAGAAAACCCTTGGAGTTTATTCACTACTCTACTATTAACAAGGCAACCTAAATTAAAGTTATGCAAGATAAGTTGTGCATGCCAAGTACCCGAAGTTCAGGGGAACAAATTGTACCTTACGACCCCGAGCTTGCTAGAACATTGAGGCGGAATATGGCCGTACAACTAGAGGCAGCGAGGATCGCTGCAGAACTGCAGGCCCAAATAAATCTGAATGTTGGTGGTCTGCAGGATGAGATCGCACGGAATGATGAGGATCTCGACTTAGATGGAGCTGGCGGTACGGGCGTCATTGTTGTTCCACCGCTACCGCCCGGAGCAAAGTTCAATATCACTAGCACGATGATTCAGTTGCTGAATTTGAGAGGTGTATTTCGTGGTGCCGCTGGTGATGATCCAAACCAGCACTTAATGAATTTCGTGGGGATCTGCAAATCGTTTGAGCTGCCGGGCGTGAGTCAGACAGCGATCAGGCTCAGGTTGTTTCCGTTGTCTCTGTCTGATGAGGCAGAATTGTGGTTGACAGAATTGACCCCCGACTCTATCGCAACGTGGGGAGAGTTGAGAGGAGCTTTCCTAGAAAGGTTCTTTCCTCCCTCTCGGATGATACAGTTGAGGGACGAGATTAGCAACTTCAGGCAGCAACCGCACGAAGCACTGCACGAGACTTGGTTGCGATTCAAAAAGAAGATAACCCAATGCCCGAACCATCCGTTGACCGATAACTTCTTGATGCAAACGTTCTACCGGGCACTGAATTCGGCTACCAAGCCGACGTTAGACAACGCAGCAGGTGGTGCATTCATGGGTCTCACCTTTGTTGAGGCAACAACTACTTTGGACAGGCTCACCAGAACTAACAGGGCCTGGCATACACGAGATTCAGAGGTTGCAACTAGCACCTATACCGTTGGTATGTCAGCAGAGCAGCGTAGGAAAGAGGAGGAGCGCGACCAAGACATGGCGCATCTGAAAACGCAGTTGGACCTACTAACCAAGCACTTGTTCTCAGGAGGTATGGAGAAGGTACAAGCTGTGGGTTCCCAAGGTATGGAGACTGAGGAAGCGAATTACTTGGGGGGTTTCCAGGCCAATGGCCAGGGAAACCAAGGTCGGAACTATCAGCGAGACAACCACTATGATAAAAGTGGCGACAAAGAGCGCGACCAAGGAAACTGGAGGAACAACACCGATAGAGGTGGGTTGTATATACCACCTGTTAATCGGGATAAAACTGGCAGCGAGGCTGAGACGTCCAAACTTGAGAACATGATGGCGAAAATGATGCTGAAGGTGGAATCGACTGACTCTGGGGTAAAGGCAATGCAGAATGAGTTATCAACATTGAGTCAGGTAGTGGAGTCACACTCAACCACGATCAAGCAACTAGAGAAGCAAGTGGGTCACATCTCGGCATCTCTAAACCCAAGGAAGACGGGTACCTTGCCGAGCGACACCACTCATCCGAGGAATGACGCAAGCTGTATGGAGATCACCACAAGAAGCGGAAAAATATTACCGGAATCACATCCGGTAGTTCAGACTCAAGGTGATGTTGCGGATGATGAAGAGGCGGTAGAGGAGGAAACTCCAAAGCCCGCGGAGAAACGCAAGGAAGCTGAAAAGCTTCCAACTATGATGTTTCGACACCCACCTCCTTTCCCCCAGCGGTTGAAGAAGAAAACTGACGATGGTAAGTTCCTGAACTTCATGACCATGCTGAAGCAAATTTCAATAAACATACCATTGGTGGAAGCGCTGGAACAAATGCCCGGTTATGCCAAGTTCATGAAGGACTTGATTACAAAGAAGAGGACGGTGAGTTTTGAACCGGAAGATAACCTCCACTACTGCAGCGCTATTTCTTCAAGGTCGTTGGTCGAAAAAAAGAAAGATCCAGGTGCGTTCACTGTTCCCTGTACTATCGGGAAGCTCAACTTCGGAAGAGCTATGTGTGATCTTGGTGCTAGTATCAACTTGATGCCGCTAGCAATTTATAACAAATTGGGTTTGGGAGCTCCTAAACCGACGACCATGAGATTGATAATGGCTGACCATTCGGTAAAGCGACCCGTAGGGATATTGTCTGATGTGCTAGTAAAGATCGGTAAGCTTATCTTCCCAGCTGACTTTGTGATCTTGGATTGCGAAGTGGATTTCGAAGTTCCCATAATCTTGGGACGACCATTGCTAGCCACAGCAAGAGCATTGGTCGACATGGAGAAAAACAAGCTGACCTTCCGATTGAACAATGAAATGGTCAAGTTCGACGTGACCAAATTGATGAAGCAACCAAGTGACATGAAGGTGGTCGCGGTCATCAATGCTATTGAGGAAGGCCCTGCGGATATGGATCTTGAGGAGAAAGGTTGTGTTGAAACCCGAGCTGTTATGAGAGTCAAGTCGTGATCGCAAGAGGACGAGCATGTAGAGGAAGACGGTGAAAATAGATCAAAGAAACGAAAACACCGCAAGAGAATCTACAAAGAAAGAGCGAAGAAGTTGTCGCGACTAGCGATGGAGCCCAAAAAGGAAGCTGGAATGCCACACTCCATCGAGTTCTCTTGTTTTGGAGACCCTGGCGGTCTCCAACATCATTCTGGAATCTGAGTCCGATCGACTTCACAGGCATTCCTTTATTCTCACAGTTTTAGTTTTCATATGTATGCATTGGGGACAATGCATTAGTCTAAGTTGAGGGTGTTGGAAAACCTGTGAGTCACCACCGAGGGTTTTTATTGCCGATTTCTTTTCCCTTCGGTGTGCTATCTAGTAGAACCGGCATGTTTAGGTTGTTATTTTTAAAAAAAATTTAGTGTCTATAGCAAAGCATGCAATTTCTTATCAAAGTAGCGCCCCTTTAAAAAATTTCTGGTTTGTACTTATGGTGAAACAATTGACTGTCTGGATCCTTGTATGTCATTGTGCGATTATGAGTAGAATGAGTATGCTTAAGCCGAGCGGTTGTTTGATAGTTGGTAGCGATATAGTTTCTTGGTGCCAAGTGCGTGTGAGATGATTTGTATAAATTCCTACTTTGTGCATGCATCTAGAACTTGCCCGGTCTATTTTGTTAAGTTCGAAGTTTGGTTGCTTAGGAAAGGATCACAGGCCCTTTTTGTGTGCAGTCCACTTAACCTAAAAGACCGTCCAAATGCAAATAATCCCTTTGATCCATGTTTGAGCCATAATTAACCTTATTCTTTCAATAACCTGTCACCGTTCCTGTTTAACTTTGAATCCCTATTTTGGCCCTGGTCCTTCCTTGGACATTGTGCACCTCGACTCAGGCAATCAGCCTAAGTTGAGGGTGGACTATAGAGGTAAACCCTGTTTTGGCCCTGGTCCTTCCATGGACATTGTGCACCTCAACCCAGGCAATCAGCCTAAGTTGAGGGTGGCTACTACAGAGGTGAATGATAAGAAAAAGAGGATAGTGAAGATTGGTTTTGAATAGAGTGAAAATCCGGGTGTGTGCCTAAGAAAAGAAAATAAAAAGAGATGAAAAAGATCGAAAAAGTAATAAAAAGAATTCTCAAAATAAAGAGGCCGCACCTGTAGCTAGAGAGAAGGAAATAAAAAGGCAAATAAGGATGGACAAAGTAAAGTATGTGGGAAGAAGACGTCGGTAGTTCCAAGGAGGGCTTAGTCACTAACCCCTAAATGTATCCTACCTGCACCCGAAGCCTCATTACAAGCCTAAACAAGTCCTGTAGTGATCCTGAGCGGCTTTCTGAAAAACCGAAATAGAATAGTAAGGGCAAGCCTATGGTATCGCATGTGCATTGTTTGAAATCGTTTGTGAGTGTGAGCGCTTACCTAGTCCCAAATCTTGTGTGTGGGATTTCTTTGTGGTGAGGGCACCAAGATTTCTGTATTGTCTATTGATTGTTCGGATAGCTGCGTGTGTGTATGTAGAATGTTCTATCATATCAGAATGACATGTTTGGATCCTTGCAAGTTAGTGTTTCATACATTTGTGTGCTACGAGGGAGCTTGATTTAATTGAATAAGTTTTGAATGACCATGGGTTGCTATAGACACGAGTTTTTGTTCTTAGTTGAGTCGTATTATTGTTTTATGTTATGTTGCTTGAGGACAAGCGAACCTTTTAAGTTGAGGGTGTTGATGTGACGCCAATTTACGTCACTTTCGACTCCTTTTTACTAAGAACAATCGTACGTTTTCAAACAACCGTTGTTGTTTTTGATGTTTTTATGTTGTATTTGTATGAAATGGAAACAAACACGGAAACGAAAGGAAATACGAGAAAAAGAGGATTCTGCCTAAGAGTGACGGCCTAAGTGACGGCCCGTCACACATGTGACGGTCCGTCACAGTGACCGTCAACTTAAGGCAGTGGTGCTGCCTAGCAGTGACGGTCCAGGCGACGGTCCATCACTGCCTTGACGGTCCGTCAAGCCTGGCCGTCAAGCTTAGGCAGTGGCGCGCCAGCGGCTCTCCGCGTTTAGGACTCCTAACCCGTTTTGGATTTGGTTTCTTTGACTCCTATAAATACCCTATGATAGGTTTATGTTAGAGGGAGTTCACCCATTAGTTTAAACACGTTTTTTAGTTTTTTTTGAGATCAAGAAACACGTTTGCTCTTCTTGAATTCGTGTTCTTGATCGTTCTTGGGGATCTTGTTATTTTCTTATTCTTGGATTATTGAAGATTATTTTCATCATATTGTAAGAATCTTCTTTCCTTTATAATGAATTTCTTCTTTTCTTCTTTGAGCATGAGTAACTAAAACTCCCGCAACTAGGGTTGTGGGAGCCATGGCTAAAGTAGCGATATAGATTCCGGGTAGCGACGGGTTCAATTTACATGTAGTCACGTTGTTAATCATACTTTATGTCACGTTTTCTAGTGGTTGCAAACATTAGAACATGCCTAGGTTTAATTTGCTTGAGTGAAGAGATTAAAACCGGGAAACTTGATTAACGACAAGGATTCGAGACTACCAACTCTCGTCTTAATGATTAATGCCGTAACTGGATTAATCTACTTGATGTTTAGGATTGAAAGCTAAAAAGCACATCTTTTCGAGGTCGAGAGAATAGAAAAGGAAATTTGTTTATTTGGTCGAGAGACGTTTAGACGATACCATTGACGCAATCACATCGTGACACGCATATAAAAAGAACCCGGTTAAGCCTAGAATCGACATTGTTACAAATGCCATGGTGAACACGTCCCTAGTTCACTCTCTCCTATTGATTATTACTCTTACATTATTACTTATTTTGTTTACGATTTGTTCACACAAAACCCCCCTTTTTTACCGGAAACTATTGACCATCAGTCACGTACTTCACTAAAGGCTTAATCTTCACCATATTCTCTGTGGGATTCGACCCCAACCTTGTTGGGTTCTTTACTTGACTACGACCGCTTACGCTTCGTTAATTCGAGGTGTAGTTTGGGCGTTATCAAACACCAACCCGGTTTGACATAAAAAAGAAATAAAAAAAAAAGAAATAAAAGAAAATAATTTGCTCCTTGGGAATAAACCGTGGTATAAAGAAAACCCTTGGAGTTTATTCACTACTCTACTATTAACAAGGCGACCTAAATTAAAGTTATGCAAGATAACATTTTGCCAATTAAGCACATTTAACATGGAGGACTCAGCACCCATAAACTTAAACAGAACATTGTCCCTAATGAAATAAATAGTAGATGAGGAGTACCCCCTGGAGTGGTATGTGATGCGCATAAGGACAGTGACAAAATGTCCTATCCATCACATATATGGATAATAATGAATGTGTTGTCAGTGATCTGTCTACCAACATGTGAAATAGGTTGCGATGCATATAAGGGCAGGAGAGAAATGCCCTATCCATCACAGGTCGTACTGAATAAATGGGTGGAATGCCAGTGATCTTGTTGAAGATGTGAACCAGAGTGTGACATGCATAACAAAAAGTGCAATTTGCACCCTAGGTCGCATCTTTGGTCCTATAACATCGATGTGATTTCTAGTGATCAGCCTCTTCGCATGCAAAATAGGATGCAATGCTTACAATGTGGTATGTGTTCGCATGAGCCAGCGCGTTTGTGGTTTGGAAAGTTGGAGTGAGAATCTATTTTGATAGGCGATGGTTGTACGAAGCGCACTTCTCCAAGTGCATTTTGCCTGTCACTTGAGGAGAAATACTTTGATGCCTTCTAAACATTCCAACCTTTTTAGCTTGTTCCCTACCTACAAACTTCAACAAAAACAACAACAAAAGTAACACAAAGAGAAAAATGTTGAAATAAAGGTGGATGCTTGGGTTGCCTCCCAAGAAGCGCTTGGTTTAATATCACCGCTCGACGATGATACCTCTCAATCATGGTTCATCGAGGTAATTCACCTCTTAGAGTGCGACATCTTCCAAAATTACCAATTAATACTTCTTGACTCATTGCCCATTGACTTTAAATGTTGAGCCATTTTTGTCTTCCAACTCAATTGCTCCACTTGAAAAAATTTGAGATACCTTAAGGGGGAAAGATCATTTTGACTTTAGCTTACTTGGGAAAAGCTGGAGTCGAGAATTGAGCAAGAGCACCCAATCGCCGAGAGAGAATTCTTTGTGTTCAATTCCTTGATTTTCTTCTTTTTACCAAAAGTACCTGCATTTTCATTAATAAAGGCAATGAGTACCACTAATTCAGCTTTGACTCCCAGTCTCTCCTCAATAAGTACGCCAATATGATCCTCATCAATAACTGACACCACATGCTTCATAGATTTGCAGACATCAAATGTCACCTCCTCATCATTCAACCTGAACTTCATC
This sequence comes from Jaltomata sinuosa, assembly GCA_003996215.1. NCBI lineage: Eukaryota > Viridiplantae > Streptophyta > Magnoliopsida > Solanales > Solanaceae > Jaltomata > Jaltomata sinuosa. The sequence continues at coordinate 1,411,303 of QJPP01000039.1, forward strand.
TGCCCACTTTCTAAATCAACCAAAGCGCGTCCAGTAGACAGAAATAGGTGCCCCAAGATAATGGGCACCTCGAAGTCAACCTTACAATCTAGAATCACAAAGTCTACAGGAAATATAAATGTGTCAACCTTCACCAATACATCATAAAGGATCCCCACAGGTCTTTTCACCGTACGATCTGCCATAAAGAGCCGCATTGTAGTCAGAGTGGGGGATCCCAAGCCTAGCTAATTATACACTACTAGCGGTATAAGATTTATACTAGCACCCAGATCACACAGAGATTTGGCAAAGTAGAAAGCTCTAATAGTGCAAGGAATTGTGAATGCTCCAGGATCTTCTTTTTTCTGACCCATGGAATGGGATACTATCGCACTACAGTGGTGCAAATTATTGGCTGGCTCAAAGCTAACCGTCCTCTTCTAGTTACAAGATCCTTCATGAATTTGGCATATCCAGGCATATGATCTAGTGCTTCTACCAAAGGGATATTTACTGACAGTTCCTTCAACATAGATATGAACTTGTGAAATTTTATGTCCTCAACTGTTTTCTTCAATCTCTGGGGATATGGAGGAAAACGCAATGGTATGGGTTTCAAGACTGGTGCAACCTCCTTGCTCTTTGCTTTCAACTCAAAAGACTATATCTCAATTTGCTCCTCCTCACCATCTATTCCTTCGGACTCGACCAAAATCTCAGCATCAAGTAATACTAAGTGGATTTGATGCTTTTGGTTAAGTGTGCAGGCAAAAGGGTTCCTTGAGCAAAATGTGGAAGTTGAGCAGAATATGTGTTAGTACAGTGAAGACGAGTCAAGTCGATGGGCTGTGCTTTTGAACAACGGACCCATCACTGCCACATGTAGCCCAAACTTCAAAAATAGTACAGGGCATGAGGAGATGCACGACTGCATTGATGGGCCATACTTCCAAAGGATGGACCCCTCTGTGACACGTCAACCAAAGTTCAGAAAGTTGTGCTAAGTGTGGATGAAAAGACAACTCCAAAGACGGTCCGTACTTTTATAGTACGGGCCCGTCCTGAGGACACGTGAACTAAGGTTCCGTAGAGGTGAAAAGTGACAGCAGGAATGACAAATTAAAGAACGGACCGTTCACCCAAAAGACATTCCGTCTTTGTGACTCGTCATTACTGAAGCAGAGAAGGTACCAAAGTGGCCAAAGAAACCATGAGTCCAAGGATGATTCATCATTCAGAAGAATGAATCGTGGTTCCAGCCGTAGTTTCCAAGCCATAAGATCTTGACCAGCAGGACCACGGTTGACCGTAGAAGACTACGGACCCTCATTTCAAACAACGGGCCGTCAATTCAACCCGTGGTCCCTGCCGAGCCAGTTTCCTAGTTGTATTAGGAAAGGATTTCTTTTTGTCTATAAATACTTTCCCTTAGGTTTTTATTTACGGATGTTACATGATATTTTGGATTTACTTTTGGATATTTCATTATTTTATTTTGGTGTTGAATTCAAAGACTAGTTCTTGATAATTTGAAGTGTTCTTGAGGTTGTTATTCAAGATTTTGGGTTTTTTTAATTCTTCTTTGTAAGTATCTCTTGATGATTGCTCAAACAAACATTAATTGCATGCTTATGAACATGAGTAGCTAAATCCACAACTAGGGTTGTGGGAACCATGAAGTATTAACAAAGTAGGAAAAGTACTTAGGTAATCTAGGGAGGTGTTTATGCATGTATTATTCTTCCCTTCGTTTTAATTGCTTTTTAAAGGTGCGCAATGTTAGAACTCGCCTTATACTTACTTTCCATACCAAGGAGGTAACGGATGGGAAATGGGTTATTAACAACGAGATTTGAGGCTATCAACCCTCATCTAGTAGCTTGACCTTGTCTGGGAATAGCTAATCTGGGATCAAGGGTAAGGGTTAGTAAAGCGACACCCGCGGCCAGACCAAGGCGTGTGGTGAAATTCACCTAGTTGTTGGACCAAGGAGTTAGGTGAACCTAACTTACCTATTTTGCATGCTAAGCACCAAACTAGTTTACCAAGTACAAAAGCCTTAAGTTATGATCTCATTGGGACCATTTCCCTAGTCACTTCTCTTATTTATAATAACTCTTGAAATTTACACTTGGTTACTTGATACATTCTTGTTACAATAATTACTCGTTACTACAAAAACCCCACTTTTGCGGGAAATAACCGACTAAGCTTGAAATAAACACTAATGGACCATCGTCCTACCATATTCCCTGTGGGATCGACCTCAACCTTTAGTTGGGTTCTATATTTGAATTGCAACCACTTTATACATAAGACTTGCACTCGGTTAACATGTAGGTAGTCTTGGTTGAAGGTACGCCTAACCATCTTTCGACCAATCGAGCATATATCTCGTGTGTTCTCTCAAACCACCACGAGTAAGCAATAAACCAACTAAATAACTTGGGTGAGTTTGGTTATCTCTAACCCCAACTCTTAGATGGGAGTTTCCAATAACCAAACTATCTCTAGCCTTGGTCTAGAGTGGAACCCCCAAAGCCCCACTATTGAATCTTCCCGAACTTGGGGAAATTCTCTCTCAAACAATAACCCAAATTAGAAAGCTAAGTCAATGTTTGCAACCATTGACTATAAATTCAAACAGGGAGGATTCAATAGACCTAAATAATCAAACAAGAGCAAAATCTATATATGAATTCAATACCCAAACAAGTATTATCTCTAATACAAACCCAAATCTCAATTCAACAATTACACCAATAAAATAGCAATTAAGAACAAGAGTTGAAGAATAGAAACTAAAGATTTTACAATAAAGAGCATCCAAATCTTCACTCCTATGGTATTGGTTGATGAACTTGCTCTCCAAGCTTGCCAAAAGTTGTGAGAATAGCCAAAGATCCCTTCTCAATTGGCTGAGAAGAGTTTTATGTGAATTGGGGTTTCCAAAAGTGGGAATTTCCAAATCTTTCTTGCAACTTATGATGCCTTCATTGAGATCGCGTGCATAATATTTGCGATCGCGAGGTTATGTGATAGCCTTCCACGCTGTCATATGGCTCCACTCTCGCAGTCACATGGTTTTGAGTTCTTATGCATCGCGGTCGTGTGACCCCAGTCTCACGATCGCAAAGGCCAATTCCATGTGAGTGACCATCAACTCCTTTTATCTCCCATTTGACTTGTTTTCACCTGAATCTTTCCCGAACACTTCTAAAATAAACAAAAACCTGTAAAATAGAAGTAATTCATGTCAAATTGCACTATTTATCCACTTTATACTAGCAAAAGCATTAGATTAGAAGCTAAATAAGTAGGTAGAATACCAACTTATCAGGCCCGCATGATAAGATATTGAGAGTTAGTATGTGGACTCGGAGACCTTCATAGACCTTGCTGATCCGAACTAAGGGATATGGTCTAAGAGTCCTCGAGAAGGGGTATACAAGGGAGTAAAGGTATATGAGGGAAGCCTTTTATGGGTCCTACCTACTGGGCCTATGTGCGCTGGAAGAGGTGCATATGGTACCATTAGCATGACATATCATATCATATCATTTATTTTTGCATAGTTCCACCCCTTGTTTGCTGTTTGCTGAGTGTATGCTTCGGTAGTATTGGATGCTGGAGGGTTTATTTTCACTTGTATGTATTCATCGGGTGTATGGGCGCTTGTTGGCATTCTAGGTAGATTAGTTTATTTACTAATGTTGTAGTTACTTACTAGTTTACTTATGATCATCCTTACCTTGTGAGTTGTATTATTAGCATGCTTAGGTTTAGTTTCTTGTCTTTCCTTCCCATTATTTGAGGTTATCGGTACACCACCCTATTCTTTAACCTTTCTTTTATTTGTTGTTATTGCAAGGACCAAGTGCGTTCTCTACTCTTTCATCTATGTTCTGTGATACATCTTTTATCGATAACTTAGTTCACTTGTGTCCTGTTATGACTTCTATCTATGGCTAGCTACCTTGTGCTTTACCCTATTTGTTGTGTGACTCTTTTCTTTCCTTTTCTGCTATCTACTATTTTTACATATTATATATGTCTAGTCGGCCTATGATGTCTACTGAGTACCCGTTGCTTTGCAATTAGTGCACATACTACACTTCTGCGTCTCTCTAGCCTAGTGTTAGCCATCGTTGTTGATGCAAAGACACGTGTAGCTCTTGCCACAGTATGACCAGGAGCACAATAAGGAGAAGTTGACTCGATTGATGCAGGGATCGATGATAGTGTCTGAGTATGAGACCCATTTTCACCAGTTGGCTCCATTTAAGGCTATGATCATTCCTACAGAGCCAAACTAAGTTTTTAAATTTGTTAGGGGGTTGAGGACCGAGCTTCGTCATACTGTAGAGATACCTGTTGCTAGTGGGTGACCATTTCAAGCTATAGCGGATCATGCTTACACTATGGAGGATTTGCACCACCAGGACCCCGGGGCCAGATGATAAGTCAATAATATACCAACTTATTGAGCCTATATCCATGAATTATTTCTATGTTTTGAATAGATTTAGAGGTTCTTATGGCCTTTATTGATCTCTATGCAGGTACTTTTGATAAAAGATGAAAAGCAAGGATATGGACCCAAAAGGAGCTAAAAAAAGAGTTAAGTATGAAGCGTTTGGAAAAGATGAAGATTATGACTTGAGATGCGATGGCCGTGCAACATGCACAAGTCGAGGTGCGAACTGCACCTCCTTCGTATGAAGCTACAAAAGCCACTGAAGAATCTGTTAAGGGGTGCGGTCGTTGTGCAACGTGCACATTCCAAGGTGCGAACTGCACCCCCTTCGCATGAAACTCCCATGTGAGCTGAGTCACTGGTCCAACTAAAGGCAGTGTGTGATACATACATCACAATGTGTGAACTTCACGTCGCGCCACACATCTTCCGAAGGGCATTTTTGTCCTAACTTTTAGTGATGTTTCGAGAAAATATAAAAGGCCTATTTAGGCACAATTGTAAATAACTTTCTTCAATCCTAAATATTGATAAGAGATTTTTACTTTGAGACTAAGTTTTCACCTCCATGGAGAAGAGGGTTTTAATCTAATCTCTTGGTTAACACTTGTGTGATCAAATTGAATCTAGAACTTGAGATTCAGCTCTAATGGAAGAGATTTTGACCTAACCAATTGGTATATCTTTCTCTCTTACTATGATTAGCTAATTTCTCTTGTCTAGGGGTATGTTGATGATGGGTTCTTAGCAAATGGGTGTGGGTGTTATTTATTCTTGCTTATAATTGCTTTTTGATATGGGTCTAGTAATTTTACCAAGTTTTAATCCTAAAATTGGTGGTTGCAAACATTAATTTTCACTACTTGACTATGTGATTGCTTGAGAAAGGATTTCATGGTTTCAGATGTGAAATTACTAGTGGAAACTTGGGACTCCACTCAGATTTGAGGTTAAAGATAGTTGTTATCAATGGAATCACCCATTTAAAGGTCTAAGCTAGAGATAGTGTGACCTCCCCAAGCTTATATTGGTTGTTTGTTGATCAAACCAATGATGCTCTAACCGAGATTATCGGATATAAGACCATTACTAATTCTACTTATGTCAATAAGCGAGAATAAGTATGAATTGATAATCACTCTATCCCATAATTAAAGCCCCATTGGATATGCATCCCTAGTCGTCTAGTCAACTTGGTACACCCGCTTTAGTTTTACTGCTTTCTAATTAATTTATGATTTTAGTGACAACATCCCAATTCCCCCATCCTTTTACTTTCTATTTTGTGCATTTACTTTTGATTTGAGGTCAACTCAATATAATCTGTATTTAGCTACTCCAAGTCCCTTGGGTATGACCCTGACACTTATTGGGATTATAAATTTGGTTTTGCTGCATGATCACCGTGACCTCCAACTTTGAAAGCACGATTTGAGAGTTCATCACCAAAGATAAGAAGCCACGCCATTAAGGCAGTTACAGTGGTTACTGCTCTAGCGATAGAGGTTTAGGTCAGTGGGGAAGAGGATATCAGCCACAAAAACATCTGGGTAAATCTAGCTGGCCAGTTTAAGCATCACTTCATGCTTCAGGTAGGCCTCAGTTTGATCATAGGTTCAGTGGGCTGAGCTTAGGTCAGTCTTCAGAGGTATATCATCTTGGGCATCAGGATATGGTGGCTATTCAGGTTCAGCAAGTTTGCCATGTCAGGGTGGGCCGTAAGGGCCTTGCTATGAGTGTGGCATCATTGGTCACTTTTTCAGAGAGTGCTGCCAGCAGGGTACAGTTCAGCCAGCCGCTCAGCTGGCTCCGCCTTTGAGAGTAGTACAACTATCGGTCAATGGTGGTGGTGTTCAGGGTAGGGGTGGTGCCAAGTGTGGTAGGACAAGTGGTCGGGATGGTGGTCAGTTTGGTGGAGGTCAGTGCTAGTTTTATGCTCTCCCTGGTAGACCAAAGGCAGAGGCATTAGATGTGGTGATCACTGATATAATTTCTATTTGTCGCCAGTCAGCTTTAGTATTATTTGATCTTGATTATTCTTGTTTGTATATTTCTGCCTACTTTGTTCCTTGTTTGGGGTTGTCTAGTGAGCCACTATCTGTTCTAGTATCTGTTGCTACCCCAATAGGAGATTCTTTAGTAGTGGATCAGATTGTTAGATCCTGCTTGATAGCTGTTAGTGATCTCGAGACTTGGGCTGACTTAATGATCTTAGATATGCTAGATTTTGATGTGATTCTGGGCATGGACTGGTTATCCCCTCACCAAGTAATTTTGGATTGTTATGCCAAGACATTTATCTTAGGTGTGCCTGATGTATCCCCAATTTTGTGGTAGGGTTATGTTGGTCTTGCACCGTCTGGTATCTTTTCTTTCCTTCAGGCTAGGAAGTTGGTTTCGCGTGGGTGTTTGGATTATCTAGCATATGTCCAGGATGTTAGTGCTGACACTTCTTCTCCTGAGTTGGTCTCTGTGGTTAGCGAGTTTTTAGATGTGTTTCCGACTAACCTGCCAGGCCTTTTGATAAGTTGGTAATCTACCAACTTATTGAGCCTTTATTCATGAATTATTGCCATGTTTTGATGAGATTTAGAGGTACTTAGTGCCTTTATTAATGTAAATGCAGGTACTCTTGGTAAAAAGTAGAAAACAAAGGAATTGGACCCAAAGAGCTAAAAAAGAGTTGAAGTGTGAAGGTGATTGAAAACAAGGTAGATTTTGTTGAGACGTGCAATCAACAAGCGACCTGCACAACAACATATGCCGTACGCACCTCCCTTCACATGTCACCACATCAACAACTGGAGTCACTAGTTGAAGGATGAGCGTCATGCAACACACACAATATGTGGTGCGATTGCATGTTGTGTAATACGTCGTGTCGTACCATGCCCAAAGAGCATTTTTATCAACTTTCAAGTGACATTTTGGGAAGCTTTTAAAACCCTTTTTGGGGTGTATACCTGATATTATTGATTATTGAACTAGTTTTCAGCAGAGATTACTATCTAAGAAAGATAGAGAGAGTACCTTTCTTTTCATCTTCTAGACTTGAATCCACCATTTTTGTACAAAATTGTTCTTGGATTTGGATATTGGCTTAATTATGAATGGAAGTATGAGTTACCCAATTGGTAAATCCTCTTATTTTCTTAGCATAAATAGCTAATTTCCTTGTGTAAGGGTATGTGTATGATGAGTGTTTGAATATGGGTATAGGTCTTGTTTAATTGAGCTTATAATTGATGAATTGATACATCTCTATTAAATTCCTCAAGTTTTAATTATCAAATTTATGGTTTCAAACATTAATTGAGTTTTCTTAATTGTGTTCTTGCTTGAAAAAGGAGTTCATAATTCGGATAGGAATTCAATAGTGAGAATTTGAGGTTTCCACCTTAGATTGAGGTTAGAAATAAATTAATCGATGAAAACCCTCATCTAAGAGTCTAAGCTAGAAATAGTGTGACTTCCCTAAGTAATTGAATTGGTTGGTTTGTGTTAAAATCTTTGGTGCTTGAACAAAAACCTTGGGATATATATTAAAAGGATCGAGATATTACCGAATATGGCTAAAACAAATGCTACCCATATCATAAATTATGAATTTGCCTAATTAATCAAGTACCTTGCCCATCTAAAACATACCCCTAGTCTTCCTCTCATTGATACAAATTTTGTGCTTACTTTCCACTTGTGTGATTGAAATTGACGTTGCCAAGTAATTTCCCTTTCCAATTCTGCCTATCTTTACTTTTTAAGTTATTTGAACATTTTCTCTCTTGGTGAATATTATTCGATAACTTTTTAGTGAATCATCACATCCACTATATGTGGGATCGACCCCCACACTCGTTGGGATATTTATTTGTTTTGCTCTGATAATTTCTACCACCTCCTTATGGAAGAGTGTTTTTAAGCGTTATCAAAATATAGCACGGTAGCCGCGGAGTTGTTTTTGAATCGCCAATTGATTGTCATTTGAGTTCACTTTGTTGAGTTTTTGTTCTTTTTTCCTTTTTGTTATTTGTGATTGTTTGGACAGGGTGCCCATGAGTGAAGTGGGTGACCAAGAAAGTGTAGATGGATATATGGACGCGAATCCTGAGCCCATGTCCACGGTGGTGTAGGTGCAATCTGCCTCCCACCTATTGTTAGAAATGTTGTGTTTTATGTTACGAGCACCATGCTCCACTTGATTCAGATGAAGGGTGTATTCAGAGGGTTGGCACATGAGGATGCCAACCGACATATTTGGAACTTCATAGAGATTCTCCAACCCTTCAACATCAACCATATCACGCAAGAGTCCATTTAGCTCCGCTTATTTCCCTTCTCCCTCACATGGGAAGTGATGGCTTGGCTTGAAGAGCTTCTGGAAGACTCAATTACTACATGGAATGGATTGGTTGAGGCATTTTTGGTGCAGTTTTTTCCTCCCTCGCGAATGATGCAATTGGGGGATGACATTACTAACTTTTGCCAACTCCTGGATGAGACATTGCATGAAGCATGGCTAAGGTTCAAACAAAATCTCTTGCTATGTTCTAACCATGGCTTTCCCGACAATATACTCTTCCAAAGTTTCTATCTGGCCTTGAATTCAATGAACAAATCTGTGGCAAATAACCTCCCAAGAGGAACATTTATGGACCAATAATATGGTATTGCCTCGGCTCTTCTTGAGCAAATGACAAAGAAAAATCGTGCATAGAATACTAGAGAGGTCGATGTTTCTTTTAGGGTGACTTCGTCCATTATGATTAGTGAAATGAGATGCAAGAACAAAGAGAGGGATGAAGCAATGACCAAGATATTAATGCAAATTGATCTATTGGCCAAGCATGTAATGGGGGTTGGAAATAAAAGTGTGAATGTTATAGGGACTTATGGTTCTAGAGCTCATGATGAAGGTGTGTACTCCCCTACATATAAGGAGTTATGCTATCTTGCGGCAGTTTCTCGACCTAGATACCAAGGTACCAACCAAGGTCCTTGGCATCTGAGAGACGAGAATAAAGGTTGGAACAGGGACAATGAAATCCAATGGAGAGATAGAGAGCCAGCTAGAGACCGTGAGAGTCCATGGCGTGATCGTGAAAGAGATGGTTATCATTATAATCACCAAAATTCAAATCCATATGTGTCTCCACCTAAGGCCAATGCCCCTTCATATCAACCTACCGTGAGCAACCCCAGATACTTTAAAATTGAAGATATGTCACAAAAGGTGTTGCAAAGAGTAGATTCAATGGAAAATGGGGTGAAAGAGTTAAAAGGTGAGGTATCTACTCATCACCAAATGGTGAGTTCCCATTCATCATCTTTCAAGCATCTTGAGGCACAAATGAATCCTCGGATGAAGGGACACTTTCAAGTGACATGACAACAAACTCAAATAATAATAGCCATGTTATGGCAATAGTCACGAGGAGTGGACACATGTGTAGTGGGGTGAAAAAGCCAACCAGTGAGGTTGTTGTGGAGCCAAATGATAAAATTCAAAAGGATATTGTGCTCGAGAATGAAGTGGATGAATGTCTCATAAGAACAAGAGGATGAGACTGATTCTCCTTCTCAAATTGCTATTGATATAAAGGAGAATGCTCCAAGTGTGCCTAAAGGACCCCTTCCATACCCTCAGAGATTCGCCAAGAAAAAGGAAAATGCATAATTCAAAAAGTTTGTTGATATGTTCAGCAAACTAACAATTAACATTCCTTTGGTTCATGCTCTTACACAAATGCCGGGGTATGCAAAGTATATGAAGGAGCTGTTGAAAAAGAAGCGAGTTATTGAAGTGGGGACGGTGAAAGTGTCCCACAGCTATACCGCGGTGATGAAAAGTAACATTTCCCCTAAGCAGAAAGATCTGGGAGCGTTCACTATCCCATGCATTATTGGAGTGTTTTTGTTTTGAAAGGCATTATGTGATCTTAGGGCAAGTATAAACTTGATGCCCCTTGTTATTTTCAAGAAGTTAGGCTTGGGTACCCTTAGGCCTACTCTAATGAGATTACTAATGGCCGATCATTCAATTAAATATCCCATGGTGATATTATTTGATGTGCTAATTAAGGTGGACAAGTTCATCCTACTGGCCAACTTTATGGTATTAGATTTTGACGTTGATCTTGAGGTGCCCATCATATTAGGGCGACCATTGTTGGCAACTGGAGAGCTTGGAGAACTAAAGTTCTTTGTGAGAAACGAGGAAGTCACATTTGATGTATGCCAACCCAGGAAACCATCGGACGAGTTTCGAGTTATGTTGGTGGTTAACTCCGAGGGCACGTTAGTTGAAGCCCTTGGTGAGTGTGAGATGAAGGATATACCCGAGCTTATGATTTTCCACCTTAGCAACAAGATGGTGTGATGAAGATATTGAAGGAGCATTTCCCTTTCTTGGGATGGGGCCACGCCAATCAGATTGGCATGCTTTCGAATAATGGTTGAGGATTGAGGTATTATCGTCGATTCGCGATGTAAAATCAAGCACTTCTTGGGAGGTAACCCAAGTGTTTTTACTTTTTATTTTATTACCTTTTGTTGTTTTTGGTGTGTTTTAGGAATGCATGGAGAGGAGAAATGACTAAGTGGAAACACAAGCCAAGAAGGCACGTGCGGAAGGCTATGCAGTCCTTACCAACTATTGTGCATATTGCATAGGGAAACACATCCCAAACTAGAAGATTGGGAAGAAAATTAGAAGTTAGAGGTAACGTGCGACGGGCTGTGCAAGTTGCACATCCCATTATGCGCGTCGCACCTCTATCCCACCCCAACTCAGAAGGCTCGTCAAATTTTGGGTGAATGATAGGCTGGTGAAAAGTGGTGTGCGACATTGGCTTGTGAAAATCGCATGTCGCAGCGCACCCAAGTAAGTTTTTAAATTTTTATTGACCTACCCATTGACCGACTCGGCTCGGAGACTGACCCGCCAACCTTTATTCTTCTTTCTTCTCCTATAAACTGTTACCCCCACTTCTTTTCTCCGATAACTCTCACAAAAACCTCCACAACTCTCTCTCAAATCCTCCAAATTCCTTCAACTCTCCTAAAATCTTCTCCTCTCTCACCCAACCTTCATCACCGCTGCCGCACCACCAGTCACCGCCTCTCTCTCTGGTCAAAAAAGTGGGTCACCATTATTGGCACTCCAAAAGTTCAATTTTTTTGTGTTTTTCTCCCTCTTCTCTAATTGTGGTAAGTTCTCCGATATTAAATCAATGATTTTAAGTATATTAGGAAGAAGTAGTATGAAGCATGCTAGTTTATTTTTCCATGTTTGTTGTGGGTGAGATCTGAGAATTTTGGACCCAAATTTTGGGGGTATATTGTTGATTTTACTAGTGACAAACTTGATAGATCTGGTTTTATTGATAATGCATATGATTTGTGTTAGTTTTTAGCCTTGAATTTCCTTTTTTGGGTGAAGTCTGAGTAACCCACTTGCGTTGATGCATGGTTTGGCCCTATGATAGATTGAGTGATGTCATTCTTAAGGGCAAATCATTATCTTCACAAGGTTTTTATTGAATCATGAAGTTTGGGGCTTAAATTTTGTGACCACCAAGCCCATGTGTTGTTTGAATTGAATGTGATTGTTGGATGAGCATTTTTGGTTGAGGGAGTGGTTTAGTATTGATGGAATGTGCCTATTGATTTTAAATTAAAGGATTGATGTTTCCAATAATTGATGGAGTAAAACCTTCTTAAGGGAAATCATTAAGCTAATTTTTTTATTATGATTGTGTTTGAAGTTTCCTGGGGAAGTCTGAGTACCCGTATAACTTGGGTTTTGGTCATATTATGCTTAAGGCCTGCTGAAATTTTTGTTTGTTGCCTTTGTGCCAAGTGCATTCCACAGATATTCCTTTGTCAGTCACATACATAACAAACATGAAAATAAGGAATTTCAAAATTCCATCTATTCTCATGTGCGTTTTGCATGCGACACACAAATCTCTATGTGCAAAACGCACAAGGCACTGCACCATGGTTCTAAAAGCTACAGTTCACTGAGTTGTGAGGCAGAGGCTTGTGCGATGCACACATTGGCTGGTGCAAATCGCACCTGCCTTCACACCCAAAGCAGACTCCGATAAGTTTTTATTATCTTGTGTGATGCCACATGCGATGCACACTTCTCCAGGTGTGGCCCGCACGTAAATTGCACAAGCTAAAATTTACCTGATGTGTTTTTTTTATTCTTTACATTCCATTTCCTTCGGTTCAATAGTCCTTTTTCTTTCATACATATCAGTTCTTGCATTTTTTCTTGTGTTAACATCTAGTTGCAGGAACATGACTTCTTGTAGGCGCCACTCAAAAAGACATGCCACTGATCAAGCCTCAGTCTCTGAAAATCCAAGGACTTCTATGAAAAATATGGGACCATTTGAATTGAAAATTAGATTTGGCTTTGAAGGGATAGAGGCCAATTATATCAATTTTCGTGAGAAGCGGCCCTTCTAAAAGGAGGCAAGGTTTGATGTGGAAGCCTTCGAAGCTGATTTTCCGTACATACCCAAGCAGTTTTGCATAAGGATCTGGGACCACTTTGCCAAAACACCCGGCCCATATTTCCGTGTTTTGATACGAGAGTTTTATGCCTCATACAGGGCTAGGCAAGACATTCTAAAGCATAAAGGCCCAATAAACAAGCTACCATGCCTAGATTCGGTGTTAGTAAGGGGCAAGGAGGTAGATATCACCCCAGCATCCATCCATTATGTCATATGGTCTGATGAACCAATTCCAGTGTAACAATATTTAGAACGTGTCACTACAAAGGCTAATTAATATGAGTGGGTTTCTAGTATCATTGTCGAAGGAACTCCTTTGGGGGATATCTCAAAAGTACCCATCTATCGATCGGATCTTAAATTTGAGGGTCAGATGTGGTTGGATTTTGTATGCACATGACTTACCCGACTCATCACACCGCCATAGTGCCTATAGAGGTGGCCATTCTCATTGCATATATCATGTCTAGCCTCCCGATAAACAAAGGGGAAATCATTACAGAATAATTCAAGAGGATAGCTAGACACGACTCCACTTCCATGGACTTCCCAGTTCTCATCCGCCTTCTGGTCCTACAGGCAAACTTCCATCTATCTTGGTTGTTAGACTAAACTCTCCAAGCTACTAGCATGGTTTTCTTAGACACAAGGTGGGACAAGGATGCTCCACATGTCAAGAAAAGATACCTTGCTCAGAACTCGAGTGCCATGGCAGGCATTGCAAAAGACGAGAATGTTTCTCATGATCATTTGGATGTTTTATCTCCTCCTCATGAAGTGATAGACACCACCTACATGGATCATCCAGTTGATAATGCTTTGGGTGGGTTACTCAAGTTTTGTCAACTTGTTCATCATAATGAGGAGCATTTACAATATTTGGCTAAAAGCATCCCGGGCATGATTCAATCTGCAATCACGTCAGTTTTTAAACTGTTATGGGCTAATGTGCAAAACCTATGTGCTAGAGTTGACATAGTGGAGAAGGATATTGGACCACTCCGACAAAGAGTCCCTCAGTCTACACCAAAGACCTCCCACTTGGACCTTAACCTACCAGCTCTGAACTCTTCCTCACTTCCAAAGGCTAGGAGTCCGCCAGATGATTAGTGGGTAGATGACATCCCATAGACGAGTTCAACCATAATCAAAATCCAACAGGTAGTCCCGCCAGCTGAAAATGTTGTGATGCCACTAGAGACTCCTATGCAACTGCACCCCTTACATCACATGCAGGCCCGAGATCCTTGACCAACACCTAGTTGGACAACCTCATTTCTTTTGTACCATGAACTGATGACTTATTAGGATAAGTGGTAGACTGTGGAGCCGTCTAGCCTCCTTTAGGTTTGGAAGGACCCATCGATTCCATCGGTGGAAAGATTCCAGATAGATTCGGAACATGCCTACATTCCTCCACCATCACTACCTCGACCCCAAAGGACCCACTACTGTGTTTATGAATGAAGACATCGTTATCGGTGTTAGATCCACCAGGGAGTCCTTGACATTCATCTTTTTGTATAATTTTGTGCATGGATGGCTATGACTTAAATATGCCCTTGACAGGCTTGATTTAGCATATTAATGTTGTATTGTGAATGCCGAGTTGGTCCTACACAATTAATTATTTTACTACCTATGCCTTGCAAATACACTTAGTGCCTAAGCTGAGGATCGATTTCAAATATTTTATGAGCGCTTTTATCTTAATCGCCTTGTTAATAGTAGAGTAGTGAAATAAACTCCATAATTTTTCTTCATACCACGGTTCTTTCACAAGGAGAAAAATTTATTTTCTTTTATTTTCTTTGTTCATTTTTGTGTCGAGCCGGGTTGGTGTTTTCCTATGATAGATTGAGAGGCAACTTTTTTAAGAGAAAATGCCATGTTTTAATTTAAAATTGAGTCTGTGATTTGCTTGTCTCAAAATGGGCCCACCAATTTTTTTTTCTTGGCAAGAAGTTTTGGAAAATTGAAGGAAAGAGGGAAAATCATTTTGAGTAAGGCATTCTCTTGTCATGACTTGCACACTCCCTGTTTGTCTTGATCGATTCACAAATGAGTGTGCATAAGAACTCAGAATAGCTTGTCAAAAGTCATTTGTCCGAATTGATTTTGAGACTCGTTGTGAAATTCTTGTGTTGTGATGCCTTGTATGGTGAGGTTATACTTAGTTCTTGTGTGCATGTGTTGTCTAGAACTTACCCAAATGTGATTCAAGGCAAAATCCTAGATGTAACCTAGCTTGAAAGATGACCTTTGGCCCTTTTTGAATAAGCCACTTCACCCAAATTGACTTCCCTGTTACATTGATCCTAGTAATCCCTTTGAGCTTGTGACTTTTATTTGGCACCTTGTTACTACCTTGACCCTTCTTGGAACCTAAATTTTTGCACCCATCCTCCTTAATGGCTTGAAAGTGAAACATAGGCTAAAAGCCTAAGGTTGGGGGGGGGGGAATTGAAATGATAACATAGGCAAAAGCGTAAGTTTAGGAGTGCATGCACCAATGTGGAGAAGAAAAGGATGTGTTTTAATGCAAGGTAGCACCATATGCTAAGAATGAAAATTGCTTCAAATTGTCCAATGAAATGAATAAAATGGAAATAAAAGAAAGAATTGGTGCTACCAAGTAAAGGTGATAAAGGAAGTTGAATGATCAAGTTGAAGGGGAGCCTTGGGATTGTGAGAGGGAGAAATAAGGTGAAGTAATTATTCAAAAATGTGATCATTGTTTTGAATGATCACAAAGAGAGTTAGAGAGGTTTAGTCACTTGAGCCAAATGCAATCCTCACCTTAACCCTAGCCAACATCGTAATTCGCAAGTCCTTAGTGATTCTGAGCTTGGTAACTCTATATTAGTGACGAATTACATAAAGAGCAATCCTATGGTTCAATGCATGTACAATTGAATTTCCATGAGAGAGTGAGAGTCTTTTCGGTTCTCTTATAATCCCTTTTGATTGTATATTGCATGATTGTAAGTCAGATTCTCTCTTGTGGTGAGTGGCATCGCACACTTGAAAGGAATGATGAAGTCTCTATTTCAATTGAGAGGAATGAATGAGACAAGTTGTGTGGAGAATCTCGAGGCAAACCTTGAAGGTCCATGCCAATGACTTGAGAAGCTTGAATATCTTGTTTTTGGATGACAAATTCCCTTGTTTTGAATGGGAAAAGAAGTCCCTTTGATGAACATTTTAAATTGAGCACTTGCCTTGAGAATGTGGTTGTCCAAATTGAGATGAACATTGTAGTTGAGTCTTTTTATTTGTTATTTTCATAGTTTTTAGAGTTAGATTAATCTTGTGTACACCCTATGTGTTTTAGAGCATAATTCATTCCTTACTTTGAGAGTATCTTGCTTGAGGAAAAGTAAGAGTTCAAGTTTGGGGGTTTGATAAGTTGGTAATCTACCAACTTATTAAGCCTTTATTCATAAATTATTGCCATGTTTTGATGAGATTTAGAGGTACTTATTGCCTTTATTGATGCAAATGCAGGTACTCTTTGTCAAAAGTAGAAAACAAAGGAATTTGACCCAAAGAGCTAAAAAAGATTTGAAGTGTGAAGGTGATCAAAAATAAGGAGGATTATGCAGAGAGGTGCGACCGATAGGCGAGCCGCATAGTAGAATGTGCAGTCTGCACCTCCCTTTGCACATCACCATATTACAAACTGGAGTAACTGGTCAAAGGACGAGCGTCATGCAATGCGCACAATGTGTGGTGCGACCGCATGTTGTGTCGCACATCGCATCACACCATGCCCGATGGGCATTTTTGTGAACTTTCAAGTAACATTTTGGGAAAATTATAAAACCCTTTTTGGGGTGTGTACCTAATATTATTGATTATTGAACAAGTTTTAAGTAGAGAGTACTACCCAAGGAAGATAGAGAGAGTACATTTTTCTTCATCTTCTATACTTGAATACACCATTTTGTACCAAATTGAGCTTGGATTTGGATATTGGCTTAATTATGAATGGAAATATGAGTTACCCAATTGGTATATTCTCTTATTTCCTTAGCATGAGTAGCTAATTTCCTTGTGTAGGGGTATGTGTATGATGGGTGTTTAAATTTGGGTATGGGTCTTATTTAATTGAGCTTATGATTGATGAATTGATATGGGTATATTAAATTTCTCAATTTTTAATTATAAAATTGATGGTTGACAACATTAATTGAGTTTTCTTAATTATGTTCTTTCTTGAAAGAGGAGTTCATAATTCATATAGGAATTTAATAGTGGGAATTTGAGGTTTCCATCTTAGAGTGAGTCTAGAAATAGCTTAATTGACGAAAGCCCTCATCTAAGAGTCTAAGCTAGAAATAATGTGACTTCCCCAAGCAATTGAATTGGTTGGTTTGTGTTAAAACCTTTCGTGTTTGAACAAAAACCTTGGGATATATATTTGGAGGATCAAGAGATTACCTAATATGGCTAAAACCAATGCTAATTGTATCATAAATTGAGAATTTGCCTAATTAATCAAGTACCTTGACCCTTTGAAGAATCACATCTTAAGTATACCCCTAGTTTTTCTCTCATTGATACAAATCTCATGTTTACTTTCTGTTTGTGTGATTCAAATTAACATTACCAAGTAATTTTCCTTTCCAATTCCCCCCATCTTTACTTTTTAAGTTGTTTGAACATTTGCTCTCTTGGTTAATATTATTCGATAATCTTTTAGGGAATCATCACATCCACTCTCTATGGGATCCACCCCGACACTCACCGGGATATTTATTTGTTTTGCTCTGACGATTGCTACCACCTCCTTATGGGAGAGTGTTTTTGAGCATTTACCTTCAACCTGAGCATGATATAGACTTTGCCATTGAGTTAGAGACGGGCACCAGGCCCATTTAAATTACTTCATATCATATGGCTCCAGTTGAGTTGAGGAAGCTTAAGGTTCAGCTTCAGGAGTGTTTAGCTATGGGTTTCATTAGGCTGAGTGTGTTGCCTTAGGGTTCTCTAGTTCTGTTTGTGAAAAAGAAAGATAGCTCGATGCAAATGTATTTTGATTATCGGCAGCTGAATAAGGTAACTATAAAGAACAAGTATCAAATGCCATATATAGATGAATTGTTTGACCAGCTCCAGTGTGCAGCTGTGTTCTCTAAGATAGATTGGAGGTCAGGCTACCACCAGTTGAGGATTAGGGTGGAGGACATCCCTAAGACAACATTTAAGACATATTATGGCCATTATGAGTTCCTGGTGATGTCTTTTGGGTTGACTAATACCCAAGCAGATTTAATGGACTTGATGCACCGGGTGCTAAAGTCGTACTTGGATTTGTTCGTGATAGTCTTCATTGATGACAAATTGATATACTCACGAATTAGGGAGGAGCATGAACAACATTTGAGGATTGTACTCCAGACTTTGAGAGATCATCAAATTTATGCCAAGTTCTTAAAGTGCGAGTTTTGGCTTGAGCCAGTGGCATTCCTAGGACACGTGGTGCCTAAGGATGGGATTAGGGTGAACCCAACAAATGTTGCAGCCATTTGTGATTGGCCGAGGCTTACTAATCCTACCGAGGTTCACAATTTTTGGGTTGGCATGATTGAGGATACTACAGATGGTTCCTTGAGGGATTTTCTTCCGTAGCAGCTGATAACGCTCACACATACTCTCCAAAGTGGTGGTATCAATGATCGTTAAGTAAAACACATTGATATTCCTGAAGGGAGTCGGGATCGATCCCACAGAGAATAATGTAATCATGAATGAGATAATAAAAAATCCAAGCAACTTATTGAAGTTCAAAGAGCAAAAGGAAAAAGATAACGATAAGGGGGTTTTAAACTACAACTAAGGATAAAAGAAAATCAAATAAAAGATAGATAAGATCAATGGCTTTCACCTTGCTTTCACCAAGCAAGGACCACAAGGAAGAATTGGGAGTGGGAATTCAATTCACAAGACTTGCACACAATTAACACATGCGTAGTCTTGGTTAAAGGTACTCAACCGTCTTTCAACCAATCAAGCAAATATCCTCATGGGTTCTCTCGAATCGCCATGAGTGAGCAATAACCAACAAATTAACTTGGGTAAGTTGGGATATTTCTAACCTCAACTCTTAGATGGGAGCTTTTGACAACCAAACTATCTCTAATCTTAATCTAGAGTGGAAACCCCAAATCCCCACAATTAAACCTTCCCGAATTGAGGAACTTTTCTTTCAAGCAAGAACACAATTAGTATGCTAAGTCAATGTTTGCAACCATCAACTATAAGATTAAAGCATGGAAGATTCAATAGACCCACATGATAAATCAAGAGAAAGCACAAGATAAGAATTAAATACCCAAATTTAGTATTATCTCTAATACAAAACCCAAATCTCAAGTCAACAATTTCACCTACAAATTATCTATTAAAAACAAGAGTTGAAGATTGGAAACAAAAGATTTTACAATAAAGATCATCCAAAATCTTCACTCCTAAGGTGTAGGAAGATGAACTTGCTCTCCAAGCTTGCCAAGAGTTGTGAAATTTACCAAAGATGCTTCTCAAAATGGCTGACTTCTTCCACCACGCGGTCGTGTGGCTTAACTCTCGCGGTCACATGATATTGTTTTCCTGTGCATCACGGTCGCGTGAATTTACTCTCGTGGTCGCGATGAGAAACTTCATGTCAGTGCTCAGCAGTCCCTTTTAACTCCATCTTGACTTGTTTTTACTCAAACCTTTCCTAAACACTTCTAAACACAGGAACCTGTAAAATAGAAGTAATCTGTGTCAATTGCACTATTTATCCACTACATACTAGCAAAAGCATAAGATTAAAAGCCAAATAAGTAGGTAGAATACCAACTTATCAAACCCCCAAACTTGAACTATTGCTTTTCCTCAAGCAACTAAAAGTTTTAACTCAAGAGGCACACAACACAAGTGCAATGACATTCAATATAAGCCAAGTAAAACCTCTTTCAAACACCAAGCATGACTTTGGTTGGTACTAATGATTAGTCAATCACATGATAACTTACTCTAATCATTCCCCTCTATTCAAAACACACTTCGAGGATGCAATGGAATTATAAGAACAACCAAGTGATAGCAACCATTCTTACATATGTGACTCAAACTACTAGCTTACCAAAACATGCCTATTTGACTCATTTTTCGGAGTTTATCAATGTCACCAACCATCCTAATTTGTATGCCCTCAAAAGAGTAAAAGTCCCAAAAACACATTATGTATAAAGACAATCACAAGGGACAAATGTACAAACACTCACACTAACAAGAAATTTCAAGTACCAATAAGTATCAAACCATAAGTTTGCCCTTATTTTCATTCGCCACTAGCTCAAAAACAATCGATCGAAGATCTCATAGGGCTTTTCTAAGCTTTTAATGTAGGCTCGGGGACGGGTAGGATATGCATTTGGATTCAAGTAACTACATCCTCCTCGAACTCTACACAACTTTTTCAATTCAAAACCAAGCCAATTCTTTCATTTTCATTCAACATGAGGCACCATTTCACTTTAGTTTATTTGAAGCCTAAACTTTTATCATTTTCTGTACCTTGGACGGATTTATTTCCTTTCTTTCCTTTCCTCTTTTCCTTTCTTCCTTGCTTTCTTTTTCACATTCTTCCTTCTTTTTGATAATTCTTTTTAGGCAATAAACCAAGATAAACTAATTTAGCACTCCTCCAAGGTACCTTTTATCAACCCCCAAACTTAGGCTTTTAGCCTCGATTTCAAACTTGTAGAGTTCAAGGAGGGACAGGTTCAAGAGAGAGATTCATGTTTAAAATGGTTCAAGGTTTGTACCAAGGTTGCCAAACAAAAGGTATTAGGCTCAAGAGGGGTGACTAATGATACAATTTGAGTGAAATGGTGGACTATAAGGCTAAGTAGGCTTCAACAATCACAAGGAAGACGTAAGATCATTTCTCCAACCAACACAATTGAGACTAACATTAAACGACTAACCGGGCAAGTTCTAGTTAACACAAGCAAGCACAAGACTTATTCAACTAACCTCACCACACATGGAAAACAAATCATTCAAGAAGGGTCAATTTTTTTACTTCCTAAACAAGAACAAATGGAGTCACATTCTTCAATTTCAAATTATCACCACTAATGCATTAAGAGTCACAAAAAGATCAAAGGAGTTGTCCCACACATCGTTCTTTGACATGCATATTTTCAAATATTTTTTGAAGGGTATGCCTATTTCACTTAGAATGCAAGACTAACTTCATTAGTACCAAACAAGTCAATTATAACCAAAACCTCAAAAGATGGTGATTTTCCCTTAAGAATGATGTCACTCAATCAATCATTGGGCCAATTCAGCTATCTAAATCGATATGGCTACTCAAGGTTTATCAACATAACCATCCAAATACACAAGCACATGCGATTCACACATGTCAAAGTGTGGGTTGCACGTGCAATGCATTGGCCAAGCAGTGGCATGTGCGAAGCTCGTGCGATTCGCACATAGACATGTGCGATACAATGTTCCCAGCTCTGACAAGTTCTATCTAGCCTAATGGGTACTCAGACTTTCCCTGGCTCCAAAACATCCAACGTCTACTAGAAAAAGAAAACAAAGAAGCTACAAGTAAAGAAACTAACAATCTAAACCATCAATTCCATCCATAGTAACTCTAAAACCTGACAAGGGCACAATAGTAAAAAAATAAGCCCGACAAGGGCGCACCAATATCCAACATCAAAATAAAAAAGCCCGGCGAGGGCACAACAATATCCAAACAAGTAAAACAAGCCCGACAAGGGCATAATAATATCTAAAATAAAAACATGCTAGATAAATTATGCCAGCCACCCCCAACTAACACAGTGCAGTACCCTCACTACATCAAAACAAGATAAGAGTTTGAGGGGGATACCTGAAGGGTTTATCACTCAGATCCAGAGCTGCTAGGCCCAGAAAGGACCCAATCTACCTCATCAGCATCATGCTCAGCCTCAGATCGACATAGCTTCTTCAGAGTGCTCATCATCTTCATGAGGAACTTGCATTGCTTCCTATCATGGTCCCTCTAATTTTTGTATCACCTCTCCACCTTAGCCAACCTCTCTTTGATGTGCTACTGTTGGCTTACTACACTAACTAGTGTAGGGCCACTATGAGTAGTGGGGGATGACGGACCGGGTGTCGGTATGGTGGAACTCTCACCCGATCCCGAAGGTAGGCCAGCTATAATATAGCGAAGATGGGCATCCATGCCATAAACCTGGCTGGAGATGTGACAGAGTGTTGGAGGCCCAATTTTGAGGGGGAAATAACCTCAGCAGCAATAGTTGATTCAAGTGCCTCGCTGGACCCAGAGAATTGACCAAATGAGGGTGAATCTACCTCGATCTTCCTCTTTTTTGATGCTTGCACGACTCCTCTCTTATTTAGAGGGTGAATCATTTTTTCGGGCTTCCTCTCATTTTCACCATCCCTCTTTTCAACCCCGTCTTGATAGCATAAGTTAGTAATCAATAAAGGGAAGAGCAAACTTTTGCTACCTTTAAGTACCACTTGTTGAATTTATTGCATAATCAATTTCTCTACATTCACCGGAAGACACTTCATCATAGCATAAATAACCCTTACTTTATCGGTGGTCACATCAGATTCATTCTTGGAAGGCATGACTCGGGCACAAATGATAGAAAGCCACGTACAGGCTTTAAGATTGAATTCAGAGGACTCAATACTCGTATTCAAGGCGATTCATTATGGGACTGTGTCATTATATAAGTGTTCCACAAACCAATTGGTCCCTAATTTTGTGGCTCAGGCTTCGAATATAGCATTGTCAGCATTTGGAAGGTTATAGTATCCATTGATCGATTCCAGATCAAACCAAACCAACTTACCCCGAACCATCACAACCAAATCAGTGGCAAAGTCCATTTCAGCCGCATTAGCATAAAATTTGTGGACCACAACAAAGTTTGCCTTGATAGGCTTGGTATCAAAGCATAACCACCCACTAGTTACAAACTTCTCATGGATGTCAGCCCATTTCTCTTCTAACACATCCAACACAATACCTCGCTCCCTTGTGATTGGCTTCATCAAGTGACGGTCATATAGTTAGGAGAACTTGAGGGAGACGAAGGTGCCTTGATCAAAGTACTCCTCGTCGGCCACTTGATTTGTATCTTCATGTTCAATTTAAGCCATTTTCAAGCTATAAGTACCTACACAAGGAATGAAATTGTCAAACACTAGTATAGTCATGTAAGACAATATGTTGGGACGTGATTAAGCCAAAGAAATGAGGCAAAATGAGCCTGAATAAAGCTGGGCAGAGCTACTATTTTTGGGACTCCCAAAACTAGTCATAGCGATCACATGATTTTTCATTGTGATCGCGAAGATCAATTATTTTTTTCAGAAAATTAATTCATCGCGATTGTAGAATTGGGCATCGCGATCGTGATGTTCAGGAAAGTTGTTCCTAGCAATCGCGGGATTGGGAATTGCAATCGCGAGGGTCATCTTCTTGCCCAATAAAATTCATTCAGACATTTTGTTGAACAGGTGCTTTGCACCCTTTAGTTCACCATTTTTACACCACATGGGGGTCACTTTTTATCCCAAAAATTAGGAAACCAATAATATTTTAACCCCCAACCAGATTTCACCCATAATTTTATACCACAACACCTGATTCACACATATTGTTGAAAGTAAAAATTGACACTCACTTGGATGTTTAAAACCACTTACTTTAGCATAGTAATGGTAAATTGAATAGGAGAAAATGGAGACCATACATGAAGAGTTGCAAAGAAGCTATGGAATTGAAGTTGATGGAATATATTATTTTTTCCTTAGGAGAGAAAAGAAGCCAAGTTTCAAAGCCAATTTTTGCCTTTGAAATGGCTTCCTTGAACTTTTATTATCTGGAAAATATTCATTGACTCACGGTCGTATGGCCGTGTCACATGATCGTGATGAGTTAAGATCACACAACTCCACTCGATCGCGAGGTGTCTCATGCGATTGTGAAGAGTAAGAGAAATTTTACCTCATCGCGATAGCGATGGTCAAGGGCCGCGATCGTGATGCCTTTGTGCCTGCTGAAATTAAGAAATATTCCTAGTGCACTATTTTGTCATGCGAAGTCGGGTACGATGGGAACTTTGGGAGGTGCAAAATGCACCACTTTCGCACA
This sequence comes from Jaltomata sinuosa, assembly GCA_003996215.1. Taxonomy (NCBI): domain Eukaryota; kingdom Viridiplantae; phylum Streptophyta; class Magnoliopsida; order Solanales; family Solanaceae; genus Jaltomata; species Jaltomata sinuosa. The sequence continues at coordinate 1,435,487 of QJPP01000039.1, forward strand.
AGCCAATATTTTTGCCCAGTTCACTGGTTACTTGTGTGTTGGCATATGCGACGAGCACTCTTCCAGGTGCAAAATGCACATTTTTCAAAGGTATTTTTGGTGCTTTTCAACACTTGGTTCCTTCTCTCATATCTTTGGGCACCTAAAAACAAATAAAAAAGAAACAAAAAGTGAAGTAAAGCATAAAGAAATATTTTTCAAATGATGGGTTGACTCTCATCAAGCGCACAATTTAACGTCGTAGTGCGACGCAAGATATGTCACCATTTGGATCTCCATTTGGAGGATTTAAACCTTCAACCCAATTTTGAATCAAACTTTTGGTGACAATGACGGGTTGAAGGTAAGAACATAAGAAGGCCATTTTCTTGGTGTCGCATTTTGCACTTTTTTGCCTTCAAGTGAGAAAGCTCATTTGCCCTCTATCCACGACAAACTTAAAACTCGATAAGCCTCGATCCATCCTCCTTCCAAGGTCTTCCAAAAGCTTGATTACTTTGAATTTCATCTATTCAACCAAACTTATGGTTGAAAAGTGGTTGGAGTGAGATTTGAGCGTCTCCACCTTCAAACTTGCCTCATTCATAACATTCTCAATTTTGAATGAACTAGAGTCTTTAAAAATGAAATGTTGGACTTTTCCTTGCAACTATAGTATCATTTGTTTGGGTTCTACACCATGATTCATATATAGGGTAGTTGGTTTCCACAACACCTTCAATTTATGATCATCCATTGTGTCCTCCTCTTGTTTAGGTTCTAGCATTACCGATACAAACTCACTCCCGGAAGATTCCATATTTTGAAAGTCGTCATCATTGTCCCCAAAGTAAGTTTTCTTGGCCTCAATAATCGAGGAATATTCATTTATTGATCTTGGAGGGTTTTCATCATCAATTTGGAAAAGAGGAGTAGCCAAGTCCACTATGGATTACGTGGCACAATTTCTCTCCTTTTCTTCCTTAGTTCTCGTGTCCACAAAGCCTTGCTTTATAGATTGCACACCATCCTATAAGCTATCTTGCATGTCCAAGAGTGTTTGGAGCATGACACACATGTTTTCTTTGCTTGCTAAGTCATGGTTCCTATTAAGATCACAAGTACCACTAGTAACATTGTTAAAACAAGAGGGGGAGGAGAATGGCTACACTAGGATATTCGCTCCAATGTTAATCACGATTACCACACAAATAGCAATTGCTCCCATCATAGGAGTGAGTTGGTGAATACCTCCCTCTCCTAGGACCAAATGTGAGGTCCTCCACAATAAGAACAAGGATTATTATAAGGTGGTGTCCAACCCTTAAAGTTTTTATCATTCCGAGATGCCATGGAATTAATTAACAAAATAAAACTAAACAAAATAAAGACAACTATTCACAAAATTGAACTAGAGTAAGTAAACTCAAATTCTAAACTAAGTCAATATGCCAAATTATATCCTAGGTAATGGTGACATTTTTTATAATGCTCAAACATACTCTCCAAAGTGAAGGTATCGGCGATCATTAAGAAAAACATAATTATATTCCCGACGAGAGTCAGGGTCGATCCCACAGAGAACAATGTAATCGTGATTGAGCTAATAAAGAATCTAAGCAACTTATTAAAGTTCAAAGAGCAAAAGAAAAAGATAACGATAAGGGGTTTTTAAACTACAACTAATGATAAAAGAAAATCAAATAAAAGATAGATATGATCAATGGCTTTAACCTTGCTTTCACCAAGCAAGGACCACAAGGAAGAATTGGGAATAGGAATTCAATTCATAAGACTTGCACACAATTAATACATGCGTAGTCTTGGATAAAGGTACTCAACCGTCTTTCAACCAATCAAGCAAATATCCTTATGAGTTCTCTCAAATTGCCATGAGTGGGCAATAACCAACAAATTAACTTGGGTAAGTTGGGATATTTCTAACCTCAACTCTTAGATGGGAGTTTTTGACAACCAAACTATCTCTAATCTTAATCTAGAGTGGAAACCCCAAATCCCCACAATTAAACCTTCCCGAATTGAGGAACTTTTCTTTCAAGCAAGAACACAATTAGTATGTTAAGTCAATGTTTGCAACCATCAACTATAAGATTAAAGCATGGAAGATTCAATAGACCCACATGATAAATCAAGAGAAAGCATAAGATAAGAATTAAATACCCAAATTTAGTATTATCTCTAATACAAAACCCAAATCTCAAGTCAACAATTTCACCTACAAATTATCTATTAAAAATAAGAGTTGAAGAATGGAAACAAAAGATTTTACAATAAAGATCACCCAAAATCTTCACTCCTAAGGTGTAGGAAGATGAACTTGGTCTCCAAGCATGCCAAGAGTTGTGAAATTTGTCGAAGATGCTTCCCAAAATGGTTGGGAAGTGCTTTTATGTGAATTAGGGTTTCCAAAAGAGGGAATTTCCAAATATGTCCTGCAGCAGATGATGTCTTCACCATAGACGTGTGCATGTGCCTCGCGATTGCGAGGTTCTATGACTTTCTTCCACACAGTCGTATGACCTCAACCTCGCGTTCGTGTGGCTTTAATTTCTTCCTCCATGCGGTCACGTGGCTTCACTTTCACAGTCGCGTGGTATTGTTTTAATGTGCACTACAGTCGCGTGACTTTACTCTCATGGTCGCAATTAGAAAATTTATGTCAGTGCTTATCAGTCCCTTTTAGCTCAATCTTGACTAGTTTTCACTTAAATTTTTCCCAAATACTTCTAAACATAGGAACTTGTAAAATAGAATTAATCCATGTGAATTGCACTATTTATCCACATATACTAGCTAAATCATAAGATTAAAAGTGAAATAAATAGGTAAAATACAAACTTATCAGCAACACCTTTGACTAGGCTGACTATGAAGGATGTCCCATTTCTGTGGTTTGATCAGTGCAAGGATAGCTTCCAGAGGCTTAAGGCCTTATTGACTTTAGCTCTGGTGTTGACATTGCCAGTTGAGGATCAGGGTTTTTCAGTGTATTGTGATGCTTCATTAGTTGGTCTTGGTTGTGTGTTAATGCAGCAAGTTCGGGTGATAGCATATGCATTGAGACAGCTGAAGGATCACTAGAGCAACTACCTCACTCATGACTTAGAGTTGGCGGTGGTAGTCTTCGTGCTCAAGATGTGGAGGCACTATCTATATGGAGTTTACTGTAAGATTTTCACCGACCACTGTAGTCTTTTGTATATCATGAGTCAACAAGAATTGAACTCTAGATAGTGGAGATGGGTTGAGTTACTAAAGGACTATGACTTCACTATTCTATAGCATTCGGGCATGGAAAACGTGGTAGCAGATGCCTTAAGCCAGAAATCAGTTAGTATGGGTAGTTTGGCATCTCTTGTAGTTTCAAAAATACCGTTAGCCTTGGGCATCTAGTCCTTGACTAACTATTTGGTTAGGCTTTATTTGTTAGATCCTAGCGATTTCTTGCTAGTGTTGAGATCCATTCTACTTTGGTTGATCAGATTCATCGGTGTCAGTTTGAGGATCAATGGTTATGTGATATTCGTGATCAGGTTTTATAGGGTGAGGATAGCAGGGCTACTTTAGATTCTGATGGTATTTTGGGATTTGATGGTCACCTTTGTGTTCGAAGAGTTGGGGACTTGATACAATTGATTCTCCATAAGGCTCATTATTCTAGATATTCTATCCATCCGAGCGTAGCTAAGATGTATAGAGATTTGAGGCAGCTTTACTGGTGGAGTGGTATGAAGAGGGACATAGAGGAGTTTGTATCTCGGTGCTTGAACTTCCAGCAGGTTAAGTTTGAGAACACGAGGCTTGATGGATTGATGTAGAGACTTCCTATTTTTGAGTGGAAGTGGGAAGAGATCACCATGGACTTTATAGCATAGTTGCCATGCACTTCTTGAGGATTTGATTCTGTTTGGGTTATTGTTGATAGGATGACTAAGTTTGCACGCTTCTTGCTAGTTTATTCTTCCTATAGTGTAGAGAGGTTAGCTCAGATCTATCTTCGGGAGGTTGTCTATTTACATGGAGTCCCAGATTCTATTATTTCTGATCGTGGTACGCAGTTTACATCTCAGTTTTGGAGGACTATTCAGTGAGAGATGGGAACATAGGTTTAGGTTAGCAGTGCATTTCATCCTCAGATAGATGGCTAGTCTAAGAGGACTATCTAGATCCTAGATGATATGTTACGAGCCTGTGTTCTTGACTTTGGGTGTTCATGGGATCAATATGTGCCTTTGGTAGAGTTTTCTTATAATAATAGTTATCACTCGAGTATTTGCATCGCGCCTTTTAAGGCATTGTATGGTAGGTGTTGCAGATCGCCAGTGGGTTAGTTTGATGGTTTTGAGTCCCAGCCGCAGAGTGATTCAAGATAGACTTCAGGTAACCCAGAGTAGGACAAAGAGCTACGCGAACCGTAGACTTTATGCCTTAGAGTTTAGTACTGGTGATCGGGTGTTTCTTTGAGTGTCACCCATGAAGGCGTGATGAGATTCAGCAGGCGGCGAAAGCTCATCTCCAGGTATATAGGGCCATTTAAGATTCTTTAGAGGGTTGGTTATGTTGCTTATCAGCTATCTTTGACTCCTATGTTCTAAACTATGCATCCAGTCTTCCATATGTCCATGTTGCGACATTATGTTTTGGATGAGTCACATGTGTTACAGTAGGATTCGGGCAGTTAGATGAGAGTTTGACTTTTGTTGAGGAGCCGATAGCCATTCTAGCAAGAGATGTCAGGAGATTGAGATCTAGAGAGATTCCTGTGGTTAAGGTTCAGTGGAGGCACTATCCGGTCAATGAGGCTACCTGGGAGACCGAGAGAGAGATGCGGGCTCAGTATCCACAATTTTTTGAGCCTTCAGGTAATCCATTTTTCTGACTTTCAAGGATAAAAGTCCTTTTTAGTAGTGGATGATGTAATGACCCTTCTGGTAATCTTCATATTTTTGCTTTCTTTGTACTGTTAGAGCTTACATGTGGTGACCCTAAGTCATTTATGACTTGCTGGGACCAGTTGTTCAGTGCCCAGGCCATTCGTTTTGGTTTTATGACCCTTTTCCTATTTTAAAGCTTTCACTTAGGAAATTATTGACTTTAGTCAATATTCTTAGAAAGCATGCTCGGAATCAAATTCCGATAGTTTTTTAGCTCCTGAGCATGGATTTTGGTCTAGTTGAACCCTCGGTCAGGTTCTAGGAGCTTTCAGTTTGGTTTTATCTCACTTTCTAAGATTTCAAGCTATTTGGAGTTGGAAGGTTTACTTTGGTCAACATTTAGAGAAGATGGCCTCAAATGGAAATTCTACCAGCATTGTTAGCTCTAAAATATTGACTTTGGGTTAGAGGGACCTTTGGTTTGGGTCCTAAAGCTTTCGGACTCATTTTGGGCTATTGGGTTCCATTGTGGTTAAAGGGTGGTTTTGAGCATAGGGTCCACTTTTCATTAAACCAACCTTGTTTGAGATTTTTGTTGTTTTCGTTGAGTCTGGAAGGCCATTTTTGATAGGGTAGCATAGTCTATTTGTGTCTAAAGGCTTCAGAATGTTCCCCGAGGATGTGATTAAAGAAGTTTTAAGTTGTGTTTGCAGCTAATTGTGGTATGACACGGTGGCGGTGCTTTGGTCGGACCTATACAGCTGCACCTGTGCCCTGGGCGCTACACCTGCAGTGTTGGTGGTCTCAGCAGTGGGTGCACCTGCGCTCCTTCGCCCGCCCTGGCGATGCCGCCCCTGCTGTACTTTTGACCGCACCTGCAGGGTCTAAGGTTTTGGTAACCTCTTCCCCTGCAGTTTTTTGAGAAACGATGCGGCAATGCACCTGCGTCATTAAGACTGCAAGTGCGCCAATAGCTGGCAAGTTTAAGGGGTCATCTTCTTCATTTTATTCTTACTCTCAAATCATTTCTCCTTCATTCCCTCTAGAACTTTAAGCTCATTTTTATGTGGGAGCTTCCTAAAGTGCTGGGATAGTTTATCCATTGTACTTGTCGATTTCTCATTGTCAACTGTAAGTTTTAATACTTTAATTCTTCTAATTTCTTCATTTTAACTCCTAACTTTGTTCTTGGGATGTTAGGGCTATTTCAGGCCTATTCCTTACCCGGATTATGCTCAATTTCTAAGCATATGTTCTTGGCAGCATTGGGAACCTTATGGTAACTTTTGTTTTTGTTTTTGGGTCATGAGACCTTTGGGCCTGCTTTTGACCCAGATTTTGACCCAGCTAAATAATTTGCATTTTGAGTATCGTTAGCTTTGTATGGACGAGTAGATTATGTTTTTGATAGTTTGATTACTATTCAAGGCTTCTCAGAGCAATTGGGGCTTGGATGACATCTTTTAAGCAACTTGTCATCGGATGCCAGGTAGGCTACGACTTACTCATCTTAGACTTGGTCTATATAGAATGTAATTAAACTATTTAGCATCCTTGGGTTGGGAATACTAGTTTGGCACCCCAGACCTTGTCCGCTTCCTTTCTGTCTATTCTTGCCATTTTTGCTTCAGTATTTGAATTAGTACAGTAGTATTGCCCCTTATGGCCTAGAGTGGCATTTGATTATGCCTTTAAACCATAGTTGGTGGGATATTTGGAAAGTGTCCGTGAGTCCTGGACATTAATTTGCGAGTATGAGCTGGTTATCTGTGTTGTAGAGTAGATTGAGCCTGTGCAGGGCTGATAGGTTGATTGTGAGCTATTGAGATATGGATTGTATCTGGCATAGAATCGTCATGAAAAAGGGTTTTCTGCATTGATTTATTACTACTACAAGGCTTCAGGCCTAACTATCACCGATTTTCTAAACCTTGCATAGGCTGAGGGCCTATTTTTAGTTATAAATGGATTTAAAACTAGTTTTATGGATCTTCTTAAGATAAAAGAGATTATGCGATGATTTTATCACTGATTTTGAGATAATACTAGACTCAGTTGGGCCAAAGTTCTAGACATGATTTTATTACTGATTTTAAAATGATACTAGACTCGGCTGGGCTAGAGTGCTAGACATGATTTTATTACTAATTTTACTAGCTTTAGACCCAAATAGACTCTGGGCATGCATGATAAGATATTGAGAGTTAGTATGTGGTCTCAGAGACCTCCATGGAACTTGCTGATCCGGAATAGGGACTACAGGTCGAGAGTGATGGAGGATGGGTATATGGGGGAGTAGAGGTATACCGGGGAAGCCTTCTATGGGTCTTACCTGCTGGGCCTACGGGTGCCGCAGGAGGTGCATACAGTACCACTACAGAACATATCATATCATTCATTTATGCATGGTTTCATCCCTTGTTTGCTATTTGTTGAGTGTACGCTCTGGTAGTATGGGATGCCAGAGGGTTTGTTTTCACTTGTATGTATTCCTTGGGTGTATGGGCACTCATTGGGGTTGTAGGTAGATTAGTTTACTTACTCCTATTATAGTTACTTACTTGTTTACTTATGATCATCCTTACCTTATGAGTTGTATTATTAGCATGCTTATGTTTAGTTTCCTTTATTTCCTTCCCATTATTTGAGGTTACCGATACACCGCCCTGTTCTTTAACCTTTCCTTTATTTGTTGTTATGCAAGGACCCAGGTGCATTCTCTACTCTTTCATCTGTGTTCTGTGATACATCTCGTATGGCTAGCTTAGTTCACTTGTGTTCTGTTATGACTTCTATCTGTGGCTAGCTTCCTTGTGCTTTACCCTGTTTGTTATGTGACTCTTTTCTTTTCTTAACTTCTATCTACTATTTTTACATCTTTTATATGCCCAGTTGGTCTATGATGTCTACTAGGTACCTATTTCTTTGCAATTGGTGCTCATACTACACTTCTGCGTCTCCCTGGTGTAGATCCTAGTGTGGGCCATCGCTATTGATGCAGAGACTCGTGCAACTTTTAGACATCCAACACATAGGGTGAGATCTTGATGACCAAGGCTTGGCCATATCTCTACTTTTGGCACTTCTTACTCTTTTGTATATTTGAGAAAGTTGTATATTTTACTTTTGTACTCTCCCTCTTGTACTCTGTATATTTATCAGTGCCTTTTGAACTATGATACCATGTCGTGGGATGGTGTAGCTTTCTTGTATATAGTCTGGTTGTTTCCTTTCTATGCTTCTTTACTTTCTTCCACTTAGTATCTTTTTTATGCGTGCTTCACTTTTCTAGTGGCCTATTACTAACCATTCCAAGCTATTGGAGATAGGTTCATCTACAGGAAAGGGATTGTAGGTGCAATCATAACCTGAGAAATTAGGTCATGACAATGGATAACCATTATATGCTTGATTCACTTAGTAGTATGCAGTATGTGATACGATATGGTATAATATGCCTCAATCCGTGTGACAAACATGGATTAGTGGCTTCGCCGATCGAGCTATGGTCGGACCAATATAGCTTGTGGTGTAAAGTATGTCAATGATACCATCTAGTTAAGAATTAATGTTAATAAATTACTTTGTGTAATGTTTTGAGTACTTGTCCCATTCTTTTCTCTATTATGATTTATGTGATAATTCTTATGACTTGCTTTGTAAATTGCTTTGTCCCTTCCCCTGGGTTGCATACCAGTACTCATCGTACTGACTGTGCTCATATGCTACATCATTTCATGATGTAGATTCAAAGACACATTCTCATGATTCGGTGCAGCGTTAGGATCATTTAGGACAACATCAGCAAGTGGTGAGCCCTCTATCTTTTGGAAGGCGATTAAATCCTTATTTTAGAATTTGATTTTAGTTTTATGGTATTGTGGGGGTCATATCCTAGTATGGGCTTTCATTCTTATGTTAGAGGCTTCATAGACCTACATATAGGTTGTTTAAATATTTTTGTTCCAAACACCTGGCCAAAATTTTAATTATGCTTTAAATGATGTTCTCAAATGGGTCTTTTTTCTGCAAAATACTTATTGATATGCTCATGATGGTATGTTAAGGGGTATTTTCGGGCCTTCATTAGTCTAGGTTTCCTGTAACATCCATGGACTGGTCCTGGTTCATGATAAACTTGGTATGAGAGCCCAAGGTTCAAGTGTCCTAGGGTGTCTATGAAGTTGTGTTTAGTAAAGTCTTGCTTATGGGTGTGTTGTGCACCACACTTATAATCATTAGGCTACCAGGAATTTAAGAAATGTTTCCCATTCTTTCGTGCTCCAAATTGTGCAATAGTGTTGCCCATAAGAAACTTGTCCAGAATTTTGCTTTGCTCTAACTTCGTTGGCTATGCCTCATTTTCGAGGTGATAGAAGTACAAAAACTGAGACTCCTTATGATGTGATCCTATTAGGTTGAGTCATCAAAAGGGTTACAAAACTGCGCAAGGACTTTATTGGAGTCCATTAGTCCGTCAAAGTCTATTAATTCTAAGTGTAAACCCCTATCTTTATGAATCGTGCATTTGAGCCAGGGTAGGACGTGTTTTCAGACTCTTTAAAAAACTTTATTGTAGATGTCACGCTTAGGGGGGAAAATGTATGCATCTTAATATTGGGATAAAATTGCCACTAAGGAAAGAGTACAAATTAGGGTGTTATAAGATATGAACAGTGAGATGATCCCAGAGCCAGAGATATGGAGTCATAAGTTTAGAAGTCGGAGAGTGCATATAGTGATTGATCTAAAAATATAGCTAGAGTCTTGTACCCACTAAGTGAGTGATGGAGGTGGTATGCCCGTATTGTGTTGGTTACAGTGTAACAAGATTAGCAAAGTTTATAGAAATTGGTAGAAGAAGCGTAGTTAGTTAAGATGTTTTTGAATCTATTTAATATAGGGAAGGAGCTTATGATTGATTATTTTTGTAGTAGTATAGATCAAGTATAGGTTGTGAATGGAAGGATAGAGTGGTTACCTCAGTGATGTTTATAGAACTATGAAGGTAGTTTAACTGTATGCATGGGTAAGTAGATGTGATGTGACAAAAGATAATATGCTAATGGACTGTAATGGGTTATATTGTAAGATTAGGATCGACTATCCTTATCATGTAGTTTTAGTAGACCTAGAGTTTGTTGATTTTTATCTTGTAGTTGTAAGCCAATATAGTATGCGAGAAGATGTATTAGGAATATTAAGGTGCAATACTAATGTTGTGAAGAAGATTGTGCTTGTAAGCCACAATTATGTAGAAGAAGAAATTAAGATCGACCACTATGTCAAAGTTTTGGTGAATTAATGTTTCCTGATTTTATATCGTAGTTGTGAGCTAGAATAGCAGGCAAAGTTGTGACGTTAACTTTACCTAGTACTAGACATTAAGGTTGAGTTCTGGATAGTCACCGAGGAAGAAAGAATGATAGTTGGGGATGATAATATTACTTTTATGAGATTGATCTACTAGGATTGACATGGTGCGTGGAGGGCTAAGGTTGATAACTTAGGGAAGTTTGAATATGTAGGCATGATATATACATGAGAGATAGTATTGAAGCAGTGAATTGTGGCTAATTCATTAGATAAATAAGAGCCTTACGGTTATAAGAATAAGTTGTACCTGAGGTAATATGTTGTTAGATGAGGTTTTAAATTTTTAAGTTCTAGGTGTTCCTAATTAGTGTTCTTGAGTTTCTTTATATGGAGGAGGCTACGTAGTTATTATTTGGTGTTCATTGGAATGAAATTGAGGGAATTATAGATCTAAAAGAACATTGTTGAGTCTCTTGGTATAATTTTTTTTTTAAAATTCATTGAATTGGGTGGATATGAGATTAGAAGTTTAATGCTAGTAGACTAAGGAGTAGAGAATAGAGTTTTAAGTGTGAGAGAACGTGGATGTGTGATCCCAAGAGAGTTAAGTTTTAATATTATGGCTATAGAGGTTAGAGTAAGTTAAGATTAGTGTCTCTGAAAGGAATGGCCTAGAAAGGATTTGGTAATATAAATATAATATCTGGGTGAGGTAAGAATTCATGTGTATAGTGATTCCCCGCAGTACCGAGTGTTGTACTTATAGATCTTTTTACAGAATAAGTCCCTAGGCCAAAGATGGTGACCTTTGAGTTAGGGGGAGATGATGAGGTGTTGAACCAAGGAATGTCTTGAGTTTCTAGTAGTGATGAGTTTCAAAAAAGAGTTACGATGCCTGCTATAGCGACCCATTCTTATTCTAGCATATTCCTTATACTTCAGCTTTAGAGGACACTCTACCCATGTCTTATGCCTTTGAACCATGCCTATGTCTGAGGATCGAATTTTATATGTATTCTCTTGTCCATGCTCTATCCTTTAAACTGGAAGATATAGTGTCTCTCAGCGATGTAAATCTTTCTCTAAGATTCTAGGGATCCAGGGTTTATGTTATGATGCTCATGAACAATAAACCCATATCTCACGTTATGCTCAGTCCTATAAACTCAAGCTTCATGATATGCCTAAAATAGCTATTGAAATCATGCTACGTCATGTACATACTTAGATCAAACTTCTTGAAAGATTCATGCTTATGATTTCTTTGCTCTAAGCCATGTACATCTACCCTTGATGGTTATGGAATGTCTATACTCAGTACAACCCTCAGTTCACGGCTTGTGTGTTAAGTATATGAAGTACCCGTGCCCATCGCACTGGATTACCCAGATCTCATCTTGAGTGAAAAGGTCATGCTAAGTATAAGCCAAGATTGAACAACATCAGAGTACCCCCTATAATCATGCTCCTGTTTAAGATGTTCAATTCATACTCCATGTTTATGGTCAAGAGCTAGGCCTCTATTTGTATGTCATGCAGTTCATGCTCTCACTCTATTCCTTCAGTAACATTCAACTTATGTTGGGGCAAGGGTCAGTAAAGAAAGCTAAGTAGTGGCCTAGATGGAAAGTAGTGGATGTTCCCTTTTTAGTGGAGGCTACGGTGTGATTGTGTCACCTAAGTTGTAAGGTATGGATGAAATGCAAGATGAGGAGTAGTTATGTATAATAGTTATATGATAATATATTTTGTGTCTCCTTGTAGAAGTTCGAGAATCGTTGATTGTGGGAATGCTGAGAGAATTCTTTGATAGTTTTACCTCCAAAGAAGACAGAAAGGGAATATAGTGATAGGTTTGAATGTGATGTTGAATACTTGTGGCGATTGCATTGTGTGACAAGTGACTTATTTTTGAAGCTTGAGCTTGATTGATTAAGGTGATAAGGAGAAATAGTATTCTTGGAGGATAAATTTAGATATAAAAAGAGACTTTGACGAGTTTAGAATAAACCTAAGAGCAGATCATGTGTAGGGATAGGGGTTCCTAAAAGGGTATAACATATAGAATTTTGTAATTCAGACTAGTAGTATCGCATTAGATGTAGCACTTTAAGCCTTCAAGTTAGGCTTGAACAAGGTGAAAGAAAGATGTTAGGTGCAGACTTTAGTAGCTATATGCGCCAATGTGAAAAATTTCAAGTCGTAAGCGATGATGTGTAGTATTTAGAGGAGGTTATGTAGTTGAAAGATGTTGCTAGGATGGAAAATTGTCAATCGTAGCATATGAGGTGAAAGTAGTCATGTTCTTACTCCATGCCCAGCATACTCAGGTTCCATGTCTAGTAGCTTCATATCAAATGAGACTTACTTCCAAGTCCGTGTTGTTTGTACTCTATGAACCCATGTCAGATGACTAGTATACTCAGGCCATGTTGGTATTTGTCATTCGGAAGACTCATGTTACTTATGAAATGAATCGTGTCTATGCTAGTTCTTTGCACTCATAATTCATGCTCAGCCATCTCTTCATAGCTTATATGAGGCTCCTCATATCAGTCTAGTTCAAAGTTGATTAATATTAGTTCCAAATAGCCCAACGGCATCATGATCAGTTCAGTTCATGTTGATAAGTACAGTTCCTATCAGTCAAAAGTAATGAGTTCAGTTCAGACATGCTAGTACTAATTCCATAAAGCTAGAAGGCTTTACTTTCAGCCAGTACATCAATTTCCTTCTAGTTACATCCCTCATTTGAGGACGAATGATCCTAAGGGGGAGATATTGTAACACCCCAAACTTTCGAGCTAAGATTCCAATTATTTTTTGCATGTAATTAGACCTGAACCCAGAACATTATATTCTTCCTAGATGTTAAGATTCAGTACTATGCGTGAGAAGAGTGTTGTGTGTGAATTAAGGTCCTAAAGAATCTCTAGCACAAAGTTAAGTTGAAAGGTTCTTAACTGATCAAGTTTTCATATAAGTTCATTCAAGGGTTAACTTCAAATGATCATTCCTCCTATTATATAAAGAGTTACATGGCCCATGACCCACCAAATTAATGATTTTCAAGTATTCTTTCCAATGCCACTAACCACTCGTCAATCAGAGTCTTGAGTAAAACATTATGCACATTTTATTAAGCATCTATCACTCTGGCACTCTCAGTGGCGTGGGACACTAGACCCATAACATTAGAATGGGGGAAAGTAAGTCATGTGGTGCTCTGAGTGGCACAACACCCCTGGGCCTATTCGATGGACAACTTTTCTTATTTTTCATTCTTTTCTCATTCGTGGATGGGTGTTTTTGTCATTTTTTAAACCCTTAACCCCAACCCACGCCTTTTAACCTCACCTATAGACTCATATGCCAGATTTCCTCAGAAATATATTAGTTCATCTCCTCTTTATTTATCCATTACTTCAAAGAGAGACTCTTCAAGAAATTCTAGAGATTCCAAGGGAGGGCTTTCCAAATCCTTCTTCTCAAAGGTATGTTGAACAATCCACTTTCAACTAAATTTGTTCGTGGTTGATTTTTAACTACAAAAGTGATAATTACGTGAATTTTGAATGTGGGTTTGTTGAATGATTTTTGAAAGGAGAATTTACTTAAAGTTGCAAACCCTTTTCTATGAAACTATTCTTTAATTGTTATTTGGATTGAAAAATTGAGATTTTTGCTGGAATTATGAAATCTTGGTATCATGAAAGTTTATTGGGACATATTAAAGTCAAGACGTTTTGTTTCCTTTCATAAATAACCTTGTTATTCAAGTCATGATCTTTGGTGAGAAAAAGGAAATTACTACATCCCTTGGTTTTTGGAAGTGGTGTTAGTTAACTGTGAAATCTTCAACCTTTAAGGGATAAATCATTAAAATGAGAGAACTTATGTACGACTGTATGAAATAGATATGGCATGATATGTATGACTTGCAAGTCTTGGTATGGCGATACCAATTTTAACGAATGCCTTAAGAATGATAAATGTCCCTTAAGAATGGTTTACTTATTGTTTTGAGAAGACTAAAAAGATGGGCTTAAAGGGAACTAGATGGTTACTCGAGAAGGTATGAATCTGAAAGGCTCATTATTTGAAACTATGTTTTGCCGATGCAGGTATGGTTTTGTCCCAAAAGATGAATAACCAATGTATGCTTGATTCGCTCAGTAGTATGCAGTATATAATATGATATGATATAATATGCCTCAGTCCGTGCCGCAAACATGGATGGGGGACTCCACCGATCGAGCTATAGTCGGACCCATATAGCCCATGGTGTAAAGAATGTTGGTGATACCATCTAGTTCAGAATTAACATTAATAAATGGCTTTGTATAATGTTTTCAGTACTTGTCCCATACTTTTCCCTATTATGACTTATGTTATAATTCTTATGATTTGCTTTATAAACTGCTTTGTTCCTTCCCCTGGGTTGCATACTGGTACTCATCATACTAACCATCCTCAGTACGCTCAGAGACACATTCTCAGAGTTTTGTGCAGCATTAGGATCGTTTGGGACATCATCAACAAGTGGTGACCCCTTCATCTTTCGAAAGGTAATTAAATCCTTATTTTAGACTTTGGTTTCAGTTTTATAGTATTATCGGGGTCATATTCTGGCATGGGCTTTCATTTTTATGTTTGATGCTTTGTAGAAACTAAGAGCTGCTCAAGGCACCACCAGCCCTTGGCACAACGATCAGGTCAACCAAAGCGATATTATTTGAAATTCATTTTTGAAGCCCGAGTTCCGTTCCTATTATAGCATGAGCCACACTTGGGCGAAGACGAACTAAAAGCAAGTCCTTTTTAGCATAAGACTCAGATAAATATAGGGTTAAACCTGTCCTCAGACAGCCAGCCCTCACCAGGCTGCTGGCATTGCTAAATGCTCCGCCACGAAGCAAGCTTTCCCGAATACGACAGATGCGGAAGTGGCTAAAGAAGTCGGAGGAAGAAAGTAGTTGGACAACTGTATACACGAGGGTACATTAGTATTCTTGGAGCAAGTTAAGAGTTAGAATTCCCCGACCCCGTTCCTATTTATTAGCCTTCTTTCTACTTCAACATCAACTTCGTTAGCTAACTAATTGATCCTCGCCCATCTTTGGCTGGCTGTTAGGAGGATTATGTTGGACCTATGTGATCTCGTTACAACGTTCTTTTTTTTACAGAGATTTCTGGTGAAAACTTCAATCTTGAAGCATGGGAGCTTCTTAAGATGTGCATGAACAACTGCAGGCACGACTTGTCGTCGATCAATGGGAAAATAAAATGGAGCACCTAACAACGCATCTTCACAGACCAAGAACTACGAGATCACCCCTTTCATTCTGGGGTGACGGAGGGATCGTACCATTCGAGCCATTTTTTTCTTGACTCGAAATCGAAATGGGAGCAGGTTTGAAAAAGGATCTTAGAGTGTCTAGGGTTGGGCCAGGAGGGTCTCTTAACGTAGACCTATATAGAGGTTGTTTAAATATTTTGTTCCATATATTTGGCCAAATTTTTTATTATGTTTTAAATGATGTTCTCAAATGGGTCTTTTTCCGCAAAATGCTTATTGATATGCTCATAATGGTATGTTAAGGGGTCTTCTCAGGCCTTTATTGGTCTGGGTTGACCATTACATTCAGGGCCTGGTCTCGGGTCATGATAGCCCTAGCCTCCAATGCTTGAGAAATTAGCCAAAGATGTGTTTACAAGAGAGCTGGACGAGTCTTATGTAGATTGGGGATAAGAAAAATATGAAATGAACATTTTGGGCAGAACTGAAACCTCTTGACCTGAACTGTGAACAACCACCGCATTTTTAGTATCGTTGACTTAGACCAGATGCCACTCTTACTGAAATATCACCGCATTTGCAGTTTTTGACTTAACTGTTGACTACCACATTCACTTTCATTGACTAAATTGTTGACTACTACATTTGCGGTATTTTGGTTGCTTTTGTGGCATTTGAGGGCATGTTTTCTCTTTTTGCTCAGTTAGTAAATTTAGTTATGTAATTATTGTTATATATGGAAAGCTTTTTTCAAAATAATTTTTTATTAATTATGATATATTCAAAAGTTTATATTTGTGTTTTACCACGAGCTTATGCATTACTCGAGTACATATATATTGGGAAGGAAATACTTTTGGTGTTGCCACCTCCACTCCATGTGGAGGTGGGTAAAGGTGGCCGCTTGTATGTTTACTTTTAAGCATCAAAAACCAATTTACTCTTATCTTTATCACTTTTCATTGATAACTTGGTATAGTAGGCTATCAATTATTATATATATACGAGAAGCTGCATTTAAATTAGTTTTGCTTCATTTAAAATGAGTGATTCTATCTATCTACATATTATGCTTCTCTACCTCTTATTTTCAACTTGCATTTAGCTCCAAAAATAGTTCATGTAGCGCACACATATATACATTATAGCAAATTCTTCTTTTTTGATTGTTGTAAGTTTTTTAAATTTTGGAAGATTTTGAAAGTTTATTCTCATGATGCTAATCATTTGATCATCAGTTTTAATATTTGAATAGCAACATCTGAATCTCCCTCAATCTATATCCATTTACACGATAGGAAGAAATGATTTGTGACATTATAGGAGATCACCGAAAGAAAATTCATTATCTACATCAAGTTATTTGAACTCAAAATTGAGGTATATAAAGGCTATTTCTTCCTTTTTGTGCATAATTCCTTGAGATTTAAAAACCTTGTGTCTAGCGTGCCATAGAAGAGTCAATTGTTTGATGTCTCTAAATTATTGTTTGTATTATTCATGTTAGAAACTCATATTCGGTGATGTCAGTTTCGTGTTAAGTTGAAAGTAAGAGGTGGTGTATATATGTTTGTGGTTATTAGATTTTTGTGATTGTCGGGTTGATCGTGGTATTATGATTATGGTACAAAAGAGGTACAATGGTTGTTGGGTACTTGTGGGCTGCCTTAAGAGCTCGTATTGTATTATATTGTGTGTTGAATATTGTATTAAGTTTTATTGCATTTTATGATTGTTATTTCCTAGAGGGATTGCGAGGACCTGTAAGGCATGAGACCTTTTTGCATGGTTAAATCGATGGCTTTGCGAGGACCTGTAAGGCATGATTCCTTTACGCATGGTCGATCCCATGACATTATGCAGACTTATAAGGCATTAGTATTTTTTGCATTGCTCTCCTGTAAGGCGTAAGTTCATTCCGCAGGTTAAGCCTATGTATTGTGCACCCTTTAGGCCATGGTTGTGTACGGCAGAATTAATTGACTTGTGTTGTTCATCTTGTATTGCATTCCTACGTTATGATTTCTCTAGTTTGCTATATCTTGAGTTCTGAAGCGATTTATCTCTATTGCCTGGGGGGATGCATTCATGTCTACAAGTTATTAGGTAGACAGTGGTCCTCGTTGCCTGTAGTCGAGTTCAGCTGATGGTTGGTGCGCTTTATTCATTCTGGAGTTGTTGAATCTTGAGTAATTCTTAGCTTTAGATCGGTAATGGGTACATCATGGCGCTGTATGATGACTCTCAACAGAACTCTCCTGAAGGAGGTAGTAGCGATCGTCAGAGAAAAATAAATAAGTAACCCAACGAGTGTCAGGGTCAATTCTACGGAGAGTGGAGTAGTGAATCGCTAAAAGATCATTGAATAATTATCACTAAGAGAGCAATGTTCAAACAACTTGAAAGTAGAGATTGTGAGAATTGGAAAGGGAAAAATTACATAACAAGTTCGATTTCAAAGAAAGAAAGCATTAAACACGAGATTTGTAATCAATAAGAAGGAAGACTAGGGGTATGCTTTCGATGGAATTCTACAATGGGTTAGGGTACTTGATTAATTAAGAAAATTCTCAACTAATGATATTAGTAGCATTGGTTTTAGTCATATTCGATAATCTCTCGATCCTCCAAATATATATATCCCAAGGTCTTTGTTCAGGCACCAAAGGTTTTAACACAAACCAACCAATTCAATTGCTTGGGGACGTCATACTATTTCTAGCTTAGACTCTTAGATGAGAGTTTCCATCAATTAAGCTATTTCTAGTCTCAATCTAAGGTGGAAATCTCGAATTGCCACTATTGAATTCCTATCCAAATTATGAACCCCTAATTCAAGCAAGAACACAATTAAGAAAACTCAATTAATGTTTGCAACCATCAATTTTATGATTAAAACTTGAGGAATTCAATAGACTCATATCAATATCAATAATAAGCACAATTAAAAAAGACCCATACCCAAATTCAAATACCCATATTGAACATACCCCTAGACAAGGAATTTAGCTACTCATACTAAGGAAATACGAAGTTATATCAATTGGGTAACTCGTAATTCCTTTCATACCGAAGCAAAACTCCAAATCCAAGCTTAAGTCTTACAGAAATGGTAAATTCTAGATGGGGAAGACAA
Organism: Jaltomata sinuosa; assembly: GCA_003996215.1. NCBI lineage: Eukaryota > Viridiplantae > Streptophyta > Magnoliopsida > Solanales > Solanaceae > Jaltomata > Jaltomata sinuosa. Next base: position 1,454,112 of record QJPP01000039.1, read on the forward strand.
AGGGAGAAAGAGTACTCTTAATATCTTCCTTGGGTGTTGAGAAAAGCAAAAATTCAAAACTATTCAAAACTATCAGGTACACACCCAAAAATGGGTTTTAGAAGCTTCTCAATGCGTCACTTGAAAGTTGACAAAAATGCCCTTCAGGCGTGGTGCAATGCAACGTGTGACACGACATGCGTTTGCATCACAACTCCTATGCATCACTTGTCGCCTGTCATTCAACCAATGGATTCATTCACTGAGGTGGTGAAGTGCGAAGAGAGGTGTGTACCACACATATCATTGTATGGGTCACACAACAACCGCACATCACGATAGATTCTTCCTTTTTTACGATTACCTTCACACTTCACCTCTTTTTGAGCTCTTTGAGTTGAATTCCTTTGTTTTCTACTTTTGACCAAGAGTACCTGCATTTTAATCAATAAAGGCAATAAGTTCCTCTAAATTCAATCAAAACATGGAAATAATTCATGAGGCTCAATAAGTTTGTCGATTACCAACTTATTAAACTCCCAAATCTGAACTATTGCTTATCCTCAAGCAAGATACTCACAAAATAAGGAATGAATTATTCTCTAAAACACACAGGGTGCACCCAAGATTATTCTAAGCACTACAACTAAGAAAATTACAACAAAAAGACTCAAACAAAAAGACTCAACTACAATGCTCAACTCAATTTGGACCACCATATTCTCAAGGTAATTTCTCATTTCAAAATGTTCATTAAAAGGACTTCTTTTCTCATTCAAAAACAGGGGAATTTTTCATTTCAAAACAAGATATTCAAGCATCTTAAGTCATTGGCATGGAACTTCAAGTTTGCCTCGAGATTCACCACACAACTTGTCTTACTCATTCCTCATAATTGAAATAGAGACTTCATCATTTCTTTCAAGTGTGCGATGCCACTCATCACAAGAGATAATCCCACTCTCAATCATGAAATTCATAATAAAAAAGGATTATAAGAGAACCAAGAACATTCTCACTCTCTCAAGGAAATTTGAGTGCACACGCATTGAACCATATGCTTTCCCTTTATGTAATTCACGACTAATGTAGAGTTACCAAGCTCAGAATTACTAAGCACTTACAGGTTACGATATTGGCTAGGGTTAAGGTGAAGATTGTATTTGGATCAAGTGACTAAACCTCCCTAATGCTCTTTGTGATCATTCAAAACACCGCTCACATCATTGAACAATTACTTCACCATATTTCCCCCTCTCACAATCCCAAGGTTCCCCTTTAACTTTATCATTCAACTTCGTTTATCACCTTTACTTGGTAGCACCAATTCCTTATTTTTTTTTCATTTTATTCATTTCATTGGACAATTTGAAGCAATGTTCATTCTTAGCATATCATGCTACCTTGCATTGAAATACATCCTTTTCTTCCACACATTGGTGCATGCACCCTCAAACTTAGGCTTTTCCCTACGTTATCATTTCAATTCCTCTCTAAACTTAGGATTTTAGCCTACAATTCACTTTCGATCCATTAGGGAGGATCGGTGCAAAATCAAGGTTTCAATAATGGTCAAGGTTTTAAACAAGGTGCCAAAAAAAAGTCATAAGCTCAATGGGGCTTACTAGGTTCAATGTAAAAGGGAAGTCAATTTGGATGAAGTGATTATTCAAAAAGGGCGTAAGGTCATCTTCCAAGCTCGGTTACATCTAGGATTTCACCTTGAATCACATTCAGGGAAAGTTCTAGACAACACATGCACATAAGAACTAAGTATAGCCTTACCACACAAGGTATCAAAACACAAGAGTTCACAATTAGTCTCACAATCAATTGGGATAAATGACTTTTGACAAGCTATTCCGAGTTCTTATACACACTCGTTTGTGAATTGATCTAGCCAAACGGGGAGTGTGCAAGTCATGACTAGAGAATGCTTTACTCAAAATCATTTTCCCTCTTTCCTTTAATTTGCCAAAACTTCTTGCCAAGAATTTTTTTCTGGTGGGTCAATTTTGAGACAAGCAAAACATGGACTCAATTTTAAACTAAAACTTGGCATTTTTCCTTAAGAAATTTACCTCTCAATCTAACATAGGGAATACCAACCCGGTTTGACATAAAAATAAACAAAAGAAATAAAGAAAACAAAAATGAAAGAAACAATTTTCTCCTTTGGAATGAACCGTGGCATGAAGAAAACCCTTGGAGTTTATTCACTACTCTATTATTAACAAGGCGACCAAAATTTAAAATCGCTTCATGAATCCTTTGAAATTGAGCCTCAACGTAGGCACTAAGTATGTTTGCAAGGCATGGGTAGTGAAACAATGAATTGTGTAGGACCAACTCGGCATTCACATTCACAACATCAAGATAAATCAAGCCCGGCAAGGGAATAATTAAGAACATAACAATCACAAATGAATATTTGGACATGACTCACAATGGCTTAAATACTACTTACACCCCCCCAAACTTAATTAAAGCATATCCCTCGATGCGTAAAATTATACAAAAAGATAAGCTGCAAGGAATTCCTGGTGGGTCTAACGCTGAGGATGATGTCTTCATGAGTAAACACGGTAGTGAGTCCTTAGGGGAATCAGTGGTGATGGTGGAGGGATGTATGCATGTGCTGGATCGATTGAAAGCCTTCCAAGGGACGAATAGAGGGGTCCCATCTAACTTGAAGAGGACCAATAGGGTCAAAAACTTCCTATTTATCCTCAAGTTTCATCAACTTATGATATGAAGGAAATGGGGCTTTCCAACTGGGTGTCGGTCTAGGATCTTGGGCTGGATCGTGAGGTACGTACTGCACTTGCATAGGTTGCTCAGGTGGAATCATAGCATCTTCAGCTGGCAGGACTACCTGTTGAATTTTGAGTGGGGCTGAACTCATCTGTGGGATGTCATCCACCCACCAATCATTTGGCGGACTCCTAGCCTTTTGAGGTGAGGCAAAGTCCGGAGTCGTTAAGTTAAGGTCCAAGTGGGAGGTCTTTGGTGTAGACTGAGAGACTCTTTGTTAGAGTTCTCCAATATCCTGATACACTATGTCAACTCTAGCACACAGGTTATGCATATTAGCCCATACCGATTTAACAGCTGAGTTGATTGCAGATTGAATCATGCCCGGGATGCTTTTAGCCAACTTTTGTAACCGCTCCTCATTGTGGCGAACAAGTTGAGAAAACTTGAGTAACCCACCCAAAGAATTATCAACTGGAAGAACCATATATGCGGTGTCTGGCACTTCATGAGAAGGAGATGAAATGTCCACATGATCATGAGCAACACTCTCGGTGTGTGCAGTGCCTTCCATGACACTTGGGTTTTGAGCAAGGTATGTTTTCTTGACATGTGGAGAATCTTTGCCCCGCCTTGTGTCCAAGTAAACCATGCCAGTAGGTTGGTGAGTTTTGTCCAATGACCAGAACAAAGGGCAGTTTGTCTATAGGCACAGGAGGCAGATGAGAATTGGGAAGGCCATACAAGTGGATTCGTGTCTAGCTATCTTCTTGAATTATTCTGCAATGATTTCCCTTTTGTTAATCGGGAGGCTAGACCTGATATATGCAATCAGAATGGCCACCTATATAGTCACTTTGGCGGTGTGATGAGTCGGGATGAGTCATGTGCATACAAAATCCAACCACATCTGAGCCTCAAACTTAAGATCCGATTGATAGATGGGTACTTTTGAGATAGCCCCAAAAGGAGTTCCTTCGGCAATGATACTAGCAACCCACTCGTATTAGTAAGTCTTTCTAGCAACATGTTCTAAATATCTTGACACTGGAATTGGTTCATCACCACAAATGATATAATGGATTGGTTGTTGGGGTGACATCTACCTCCTTGCCCCTCGCTAACACTGAATCAAGGCATGGTAGCTTATTTGTTGGGCCCTTATGCTTTAGAATACCTTACCTAGCTCGGTATAAGGCATAGAACTCTCATACCAAATCAGAGAAATATTGTCACGACCCAACCCAACGTGAGTGACACCCACCCAACCTCTGGATGAGCGAACCAATAATAACCAACACTTAGCATGATCTAACAGCTTAAAGCAAGTTGCATAAAATAAACTAGCATTCAATCTCTCAAAATACTACCACAAATATAACCTGCGGAACATCCCCCCTAGAATCTGAAAGTCATCGTACCAAAACATCTACCAAGTCTATAATGCGAGGATGCAACCCCAAAACAAAAGAGAGAGTTTAAGCCCGAAACAATTGGGCCACAACTTTAAAGAAGACAACAAGGTAGCTCAACCAAAGTAGCTCACCCTTGAGATCTGGAAACGCCCGGACTACAGGTGAGGTAGCGTGTCAGCCGGTGGAAGATTGCCTATACTCACAAAAGAAAAGCAAGTGCAGAATTAGTACACAACATCGTGTACTGGTAGGATCATCGGCATCTCCAATAAACAAAATATGAAAAATAACCAAAACATTGTAAGGTACTGAAAACATGTGAACAAGCCAACAAAGTAACTAGACTACAATTCTCGTACCAGGCGTGGTACCCAAGCCAACTGTTAGTATTCCCATACCAGGTGTGGTACCCGAGCAAACCGTTAGTATTTCTGTACCAGGCATGGTAGCCGAGCCAACCGAATGTCACACCTACTCCAATCAATCACAAATAATGAACAAACATATTTGTAAACCAACAAGCAACAAAAAAGTTCATCTCACAAGACTGATAACTGGACAATTAGACATTCACAACTCATTCCGTAAGCATGCAACTCGTAAAATACTAAATAATGGTAGATGAACACATAATGCATATTGGGAATTAGTAACCATCACCTACCTCAAATTACTCAAAGCTCTATTAGACCGGAGCCTTCTTATTTTTCAAATCCCTTTCATATTCTTGGTCTAGCAATAAACATACAACAACTACAATCAATTAACTAGCCTAAAATACCCGGATTATGCAAAAATCGTAATCCCCAGGCCAAACTATGATCATTCCACCCATTCATAGGCTTTCCTACCATGAATTCACCTAAGTTCATCATAACCCAACAAATATATACAAGACCCAAGAACTTCAACACCCTAGAATCCCCTTTTTCCCAGGATTCTACCATTCTTAGGTTAGCCACAACCCTTTCCCAAGTCCAAGACTAGCAATTCTACCCCATAGGAAAGATAGTACGGAGTTAGGGGAGTAGAACCCTTACCTGTAGGACAAAAAATAGTGGAAAATGGAGTAAGTTTGCCCAAAATTGCCTATCCCTTCTCCCAAAACGTTCTTGATGAAAATAGAATATTTTGGGGAAGTTTTCTGCATTAAATCCCATCTCATCCACTATGGAGCTCCACGCTCCACTATAGCGGTACTGCCATAGTAGAACCGCCCACTATAGCACTGCTGACCGACATTGACATCTGCTATAACGGATATTTTACTGCTATAGCGATAACTGCTATGGCGCAGTGACAGTGCTCGTCATGGGAAAAACTCAGAAAATCCCAAAAAAGTGCCTATTTTACAACACACCTTGAATCCCCGATATTCCAGAAAAACCCCTTCACATCAACCTCTATTTCAGAGTTCTACTTACCCAAATTCCCTTCCAAAAAGTCCCCTAGACTCCTCTATGCCTTAAGCTAACGGAAAATCTTGCTCACTAAAAGACATATTACCTAATCCTTACTAGGATTACCCTAGACCATACCTTGCTCAGATTTCATCCGAGACTAGCCTAGCCCAAAATTTTCAACTCCCAAACCCAGAAGTTTTTTAACTCAAAACTTGGCACGAAAGGTTTACCCATGATGATGAACTCGATCGTTACAAATATGGGCCAAGATTTTTGGCAAAGTGATCGCAGATCCTTATAGAAACTGCTTGGGTATGTTTGGGAAATCAGCTTCGAAGGCTTCCACATTAAACCCTGCCTCTTCCAAAAAGGGTCGCTTGACACGAAAGCTGATGTAATAGGCCTCCATCCCTTGAAGGCCAAATCTAATTTCTGACTTAGATGGTCCCATATTTTGCAATGAAAGACCCAGATTTTTAGAGGCTATGGCATGATCAGTGGCATGTCTTTTTGAACGTTGCCTCTAAGAAGTCATGTTCCTGCAAAAAAATGTTAGTTCTAGGACCATGCATGGCACTTATAGGATAAGGCAACTGTTGTTCTTGTATTTTCAGGGGTAATGGAAGAAGAAACTGTTACAAAAAAGTTACCAAAGAAAAAAAATTGGAATGAAAAAAAGGAGAAAACGCATCAGGTGACTTATAGCTTGTGCGATTCACGTGCAGACCAAACCTGGAGAAGTGCGCATCGCACATAGTGTCACACAAGCTAACAGAAACTTGAGTGGATTCTGCTTCAGGGAGCGAAGGCAGGTGCGAATCGCACTAGCCATTGTGCGCATCGCACAAGCCTTTGCCCCTCCAATCAGTAAACTGACAACAATTTCAACAATGTGCGGAGCCTTGTGCATTTTGCACGTGGAGATCTGGGGGTCGCATGCGAAATGCACAAGGAAACAGTTGGAATTTTTCATTCTTTGATTTCCTTTATGTTACGTATGTGACTCACTAAGCAATACCTATGGAATGCACAAATATAAGGCCACACACACTAAATTTTTATAGGGCTTAGGCTTGAATTGACCTAAATCAAGTCATCTGGGTACTTAGGCTTCCCCAAAATCTTTCAACACAATTCAAAATTCAAAGATAGGCTCAATGATTTCCCTTAAGAAGGTCGTTACCCCATCTATCATTGGGAATATCAAGCCTTCATGAAACACATAAGCATATTCAACGCACAATAATTCACTCTACTCAACCAAAGTGCTCACCGGAGACACATATTCAATTAAAACAAGACACGGGTGCAGTGGTAAAAATAATATCAGCCCACTCAACATGATTCAACAAAACCTTGTGAAGATGATGATTTTCCCTTAAGAATGACATCACCCAATCTATCATAGGGCCAAACCATGCATCAACTCAAGTGGGTTACTCAAACTTCACCCCAAAACACTAAAATCAGGGCTAAAAAATAAAGCAAAGAACATGCTTTATCATAACAATAAAATCTACCAAGTTTATCACAGACAAAATCAATAATATACCCAAAATTTGACTCCCAAATATTTTGGATCTCATCGACAAATAACATGGAAGAATTAATAAGCATGCTTCACAATAAAAGTTCTCAGTCTACTTAAAAACATTGATTTTACATTGAGGAACTTACCACAAGTAGAAAAGAGGGAGGAAAAATAAAAGATTGAAGCTTCTGGGGTGCCAACAATGGTGACCTAACTTTGATCAGAAATTAAGATGCGATAACTTGTGGTGTGGAAGTGGTGACAAAATTTGGGTAAGAGAGGAGAAGTTTTTGGGGGAGTTTAGGGGAGTTGGAGGATTTTTTAGAGGGAGTTGTGAAGGTTTTGTGATAGAATAATGGAAAAAAAAAGGTGGGGGTGACGGTTTATAGGAGAGAAAAGAAGAAGAAAAGTCGGTGGGTCAGTTTCTGAGTCGGGTCAGTTTCTTAGTCGGGTCGATCAATGGGTAGGTCAACAAAAATTTAAAGCTTACCTGGGTGCGCCATGATGTGCGATTCACACCTGCCAATGTGCGGCTCACACATCATGTCACACAAGTTAAATTTTCTCTTAAAATTTTCCCAGCCTTCTGACTTGTGGTGCGATAGAGGTGCGATGCACAGAATGGGCTGTATGATTTGCACAATCCATCACACATTAGCTCCAGCTTTGCTTTTTCTTCCTAGGCTTCTATTTTAGGGTGCGGTGCCCTGTGTGATATGCACAACAACAGGTGCAAACCGCACAACCCTTCGCATCTGCCATCCGATCTTGTTTTTCCACTTAATTATTTTTCTTATCCATGCATTCCTAAAACACACCAAAAACAACAAGAGGTAATGTTATGACCAAGGATTAGCTTAGGGCACTTGTGGTCACAAGTCCCATGTTACGTCTAGAGGGTAGCCTCGAGGTGTGACAAACTTTGTATCAGAGCCTTAGGTTCAAGAGTCCTAGGATGTCTGAAAGCCGCATCGAGTAGAGTCTCTTTCATGTGTGTGAAGCACACCACACATATGAGAAGGAAGCTATAAGATGTCTTAGGAAACTTCACTTCTTTCATGATTATATCGTGCGCTAGAGCTTAACACTAATGTTCCTATAATCCTCACCTTGTACGTTTCAGATCATGCCTCGATATGACATGCCTCACCGAGCCACTTGGAATGCTGCTCCTCCAGTTCTGACCCCCGAGGTCACAAATGAGGAATTTAGGAACACCATCCATTTGCTAGCCCAGACCTTGGACACTCAGGCTAATCAGCAAGCTCCTGCCCCAATCCACCCTCAAGGTGGGATAGCGGCCCGAGTTCGTGACTTTGTTCGTATAAACCCACCGGAGTTTTGGGGTTCGAATGTGAATGAGGATTCGCTAAATTTTATTGATGAAGTGAAGAAAATCTTTGAGGTGATGCAAGTAGTTGTAGTTGACTGTGTTGTGTTGGCATCCTATCAACTCAAGAATCTGGCTCATATCTGGTTCATGCAATGGAAGGAATCTAGAGCTAGGGATGAGGTCCCTATGACTTGGGAGTGTTTTAAGAGAGCCTTCCTTGACCGGTTCTTTCCTCAATAGGTGAGGCAAGAAAAGACTGAGGAGTTTTTGAACTTGAGATAGGGATCCATGTCTGTTCAGGAGTATAGTTTGAAGTTCACTCAGTTGTTTAGGTATGCCCCCTATTGTAGCAGACCCACATGATCAGATGAGCAAGTTTATCTATGGGGTTTCAGATTTGGTGAAAAAGGAGTGTAGGTCTGCTATGTTGTAGAGTGATATGAACATTTCTAGACGGATGACCCATGCTCACCAGATTGAGGGAGATAGGATTAGGGAGATGGCTAGGGAGAACAAAAGGGCTAGATTCGAGGGATCAGGTTTTGGTCATTAGAGGTCTGGTGGCGGACATCGCTCCTCATTCCACAATAAGTCATCAGGACCCGTTAATTCTTCTGCTAGTACTCCAACCTAGGCCCAGAGGCCTCGTCATGATTAGAGTAGTAGAGGGCCTGGTTCTTATTCATAGTCTCATGGGAGTGTCACTAGAGGACCGTCCCATCCCATTTGCAGCAAGGGTGGAAAGAATCACCCGGGAGAGTGTTGCGCGGGCAACGGAGCATGCTTTGGGTGTGGACAGGATAGACACATGGTTAGAGATTGCCCTTCAGCTAAGAAGAGGCAGGGTGGTGATAGGGCTCAGTCTGCTCCAGCAGCCCCAGGAGGTCCTCCAGCCCAGCAGGGCACACCTTCTAGTTCTGTTGGTCAACGCCAGAACCATCTTTATGCTATGTCCTCTTGTCAGGACCAGGAGGGTTCCCCAGAAGTTGTCACTAGTATGTTGAAAGTCTTCTCTTTTGATGTGTATGCTTTGTTGGACCACGGTACCTCCTTATCATTTGTGACCCCTTATGTAGCATGCAAATTTGAAGTATGTCCTGAATTGCTTTTTGAACCCTTTTGTGTTCCTACTCCTTTTGGTGAGTCAGTCTTAGCCAAAAGGATCTACCGAAATTGCTATATCTTGGTCCTTCATAGAGTCACTTCAACATATTTAGTAGAGTTGGAGATGACAGATTTTGATGTTATTCTTGGTATGAATTGGCTACATGCTTGTTATGCTTCTATTAATTGTCATACTCGGGTTATCAGTTTCAAGTTTCTAAATGAACCCGTTTTAGAATGGCAAGGTAGTCCCCAATCCTCAAAAGGTCGGTTCATATCTTATGTTAAGGCTAGGAAGATGATATCAAAGGGGTATATTTATCACATAGTGTGGGTTATGGACACAGAGTCTGAAACCACATCCCTTCATTCTGTTCCTGTTGTGAATGAGTTTCCAGAAGTATTTCTCGAGGATTTTCCCCGAGTCTCTCCTGAGCAGGAGATCGACTTTGGGATAGAACTTCTTCCAGATATGAATCCCATATCTATTCATCCCTATAGGATGGCTCCCACTGAACTTAAGGAGTTGAAGGATCAGTTGAAGGATCTTCTTGATAAGAGTTTCTTCAGGCCTAGCATTTCTCCACGGGGTGCTCTCGTATTATTCGTGCGAAAAAAAGATAGTTCCCTCAGAATGTGTATTGACTACCGTCTGTTGAACAAGGTCACAATCAAGAATAAGTATCCCATTCCTAGGATTGATGACTTGTTCGATCAGCTTCAGGGTGCTAGTTTATTCTCCAAAATTGACCTTAGATTCGGTTATCCTTAGCTTCGTGTCAGAGAGTTTGATATTCCAAAGACAACCTTCAGAACTCAATATGGTCATTATGAATTTGTTGTGATGCCTTTTGGTCTAATGAATGCTCCTGCAGCTTTTACGGATCTGATGAACCGTGTGTTCAAGAAGTATTTGGATATGTTTGTTATTGTTTTCATTGATGATATCTTCATCTACTCTCAGAGTAAGGAGGAGCATGCGGACCACTTGAGAGTTGTGTTGCAAACTCTAAAGGATCGAGAGTTATTTGCTAAGTTTAGCAAGTGTGAGTTTTGGATGCAGTCTGTTTCTTTTCCTGATCATATTGTGACTAAACATGGTATTTGGGTTGATTCTCAAAAGATAGAGGCAGTAAAGAACTGGCCTAGACCCACATCCCCATATGATATTAGAAGCTTTTTGGGTTTGGCTGGTTACTACCGGAGGTTTATGGAAGGATTTTCTTCCATTGCTTCCCTTTTGACCCGATTGACTCAGAAGAAGGTTAAGTTTCAGTGGTTTGATTTGTGTGAGAAGAACTTTCAGGAATTGAAGACTTGATTGACCACAGCTCCAGTGTAAACTCTACCGAGGGCCTAGATGATTTTGTTGTGTATTGTGATGATTCTAGGATTGGGTTGGGTCGTGGTTTGATGCAGCATGGTAAGGTGATTGCGTATGCCTCTACATAACTTAAGACTCATGAGAAGAACTACCCTACTCATGATCTTGAGTTAGCAGTCGTGGTCTTTGCTTTGAAGATTTTGAGACATTATTTGTATGGGGTGCACGTGGATGTATTCACCGATCATAAGAGTCTTCAGTATGTATTCACTCAGAAGGAATTGAATTTGCGACAAAGAAGGTGGCTTGAACTTCTTAAGGATTACAACATGAGTGTGCTTTACCATCCCGGTAAAGCCAATGTTGTAGCGGATGCCCTTAGTAGATTGTCTATGGGTAGTGTATCTATAGTGGAAGATGGAAAGAAGGAATTGGTTAAGGAGGTTCATAGGCTAGCTCTGTTGGGATTTCTCCTTATGGACTCGACGAAAGGTGGTGTTATTATCCATAATGGTGTTGAATCATCCTTGGTAGCAGAGGTGAAGGAAAAGCAAGACAGGAATCCTATCTTACTTCAGCTTAAGGGTGCAGTTCATCAGCAAAGGGTTGAGGTGTTCTCCTAAGGGGGAGATGGTGTACTTCATTATCAGGGTGGACTATGTGTGCCCAATGTAGATGGGTTGCATCAGTAGATTTTGACTGAGGCTAATAGTTCTAGATATTCCATCCACCCCGGTGCCACCAAGATGTACCGTGATCTACGGGAAGGCTTTTGGTGGAGTGGTATGAAGAGGGACATAGCCAGTTTTGTGGCTAAGTGTCCCAACTGTCAGCAAGTGAAGGTAGAGAACCAGCAACCATGTGGCATGATTCAGGATATTGACCTTCCCACTTGGAAGTGGGAAGCGATCAATATGGACTTCATTACAGGTTTACCTCGTACTCAAAGGCAACATGATTCTATTTGGGTGATTGTCGACTAGATGACTAAATCATCCCATTTCTTAGCTGTTAAGGCTACAGATTCAGCATACGATTATGCTAGACTCTACATCCAGGAGATAGTTCGATTGCATGGTGTTCTGTTGTCTATCATTTCAGATAGAGGTCCTCAGTTTACTTCCCAATATTGGAGATCATTTCAGAAGGGTCTTCGTACTCAGGTGAAGCTTAGCACAACTTTTCACCTTCAGACAGATGGCCAGGCAGATTGTACTATTCAGACTTTGAAGGATATGTTGAGGGCTTGTGTAATTGATTTTAAGGGTAATTGGGATGATCACCTACCTCTTATCGAGTTAACCTACAACAACAATTTTCACTCTAGCATCCACATGGCTCTTTATGAAGTGCTTTATGGTCGAAGATGTAGATCTCCTATTAGTTGGTTCGATGTAGGTGAGGAAGCCTTGATTGGTCGAGATTTGGTTCATGAAACTATGGACAAGGTTCAGCTTATTCGGGAGAGGTTAAAGACCGCTCAGAGTCGACAGAAGTCATACGCGGATGTTAGGAGGAGGGAATTAGAATTTGAAGTTGACGATTAGGTTAGTCTGAAAGTGTCACCCATGAAGGGTATGATGAGAATTGGCAAGAAAGGGAAGCTCAGTCCCCATTTTGTAGGTCCTTATCGGATCTTGAGGAGAGTTGGTAGTGTTGCTTATGAGTTGGATTTGCCATCAGAGTTAGAAGTGGTTCATCCAGTTTTCCATGTTTCCTTGTTGAAGAAGTGTGTTGGCGATCCGACCTTAATTGTCCCATTGGAGGATGTAGGAGTGAATGATAGTCTCACCTATGAGGAGGTCCCCATAGATATTCTTGACAGTCAAATCCAGAGGTTGAGAAACAAAGAAGTCACTTTGGTAAAAGTCCTTTGGAGGAATCAGCTTGTTGAGGGAGCTACTTGGGAAGCGGAAGAGCCATGAAGGCCAAATATCCCCATCTCTTTCCTCCCAATTCAGTTCCATCTGGAGGTACTAGTTTCTCTCCTTAGTGTGTCCCACTGATTCTTTTCCATCAGTTCCCCTCATGATCCTAGCATGCATCCATGTTTGCCGAAGTTAGTTTTATCATGTTTTAAGTTGCAAGCTCAGTTTTCATGCATATTCTTCAGTTTTCATGTTTTGTTTCTTTGCTGGGTTGCTTCTTTCTGGTTTCCCTTACTTAAGTCTTCATTCGAGGACAAATGATCCCAAGGGGGAGATATTATAACACCCCATAATCTGAACAAGCTATTGAATTCTGAATCCAGTGAATTTTTTGCATCTTTCTGCAACTGTAGGTCACCATAAGCAGTGCCATGAGCTTCGTAGCTCAAACGGCCCATAGGGGTGCCCCATGGGAACCAAACAGTGAGATTGTGCCAAGAAGACTCAGCCCGATGGGCGGTCACAAGACGCATCGCAGGTGTGACAGCCCGTGGGAACCTGCCTTTGGGATCCCCCAGCCGCTCTTCCTCTATCACCCCAGTTTACCTGACGGGTTAGGCCACGGGCATCGTGGGTACGACGACCCGTGGGAGCATGTCAGCGGATTGATCTAGGGATCCTCCCCCCTATCTGCCTTTCTCTCGACGGGAAACCCCACAGGCATCGCAAGCACGATGGGCCATGGGAGCTCGTTGTCAGAATGGTCCAGCAGACCTCAACCAAGGTACCCCTGCCCGACGCCTTGGCCGATGGGCCGTCGTGGGCGCGACGCCCGTCGGGTAGCCCGTGAGGCAGCCCTTTTTCTTGAAGCTTTTTATTTAAGTCCCAAGGATATTTTAGTCATTACCCACCCTTTTAACTCTTAAATGATGTCGTTTTGACTATTTCAAGTAGGGTTTTCACCCTCATTAGCCTAAGTCCCTTCTCATTACTTTATTCTTCTCCCAAAAGGGAGAGGTTCTTCTCCAAGCTCCAAGTTCAAGCCTCCTAAGTCTTATCAATTCAAGTGGGTTATCTTCAATCAAGGTATGTGGGTAATCAACAATGGGTTCCTTCCACCCTTGTGCCCCAAATCCTACTTTGACTTTTATGAATCTTCAAATTATGGTTTTTACCCAATTCTTATGTGTTTTGATATATATTATCTCCTCATGATTTGACTATGAAATTTCTACTAAATTGCATGTTTTTACATGGGTTTTAGAATGGAAGTTCTTGTATCATGAATTGAAGTCTAACCATGGCAATTTCTACATGCATAAGATCGATTTAAGCAAATTGGATTTGGATGGTATATTTTTCATGGATTTTCAAGAATGTGCATGCCTAGTTCCTATGTTCTATGAAAATATATGTATTATGAAATTGAACTACAACCGTGCAATGTTTTACAAGTCATGAAGTATGCAAATTTCACAAGTTATGAAGTATTATGTAAGACAAGATACCAGATGTTTCATCAATGCTCATGAATCAATTTCTAAATCAAATTTCATTAGTATGATGATCCGGGGTATGAACAAGTTATGAACAATTTATGAACAAGTTTGGCATCCAGATATGTCACATGTATATGAGATTCATTTTATATATTTTGGGAGTAGTATTTAGCACCGAGCTACGAGGGTTCAGATAACCCAAGTCCAAAACTACGTTGCCACCGTAGGTTGCCCTCTGTGGCTTATGACAGGATCCTTATGAACATGGTTCTAACTTTGGGCGGTTAGGACAATCTTTTTCAGTGTGGGTGGATGACACTGGACTCCATGTAGCTCAGCATGGTTTAATGTCGGTTAAGAGAAACTCCCAGATGTTTATTTTCAAGCTATGAAGTTATATGATCTTATACTATGAAACTAAAGCTTTACTTCATGTTTCATGCCTTATACCTTGATATTTATTCATGATTCCTTCTTTATGTATCAAGTTTATTCTTAAGCATGTTTTAAACTATTTTACCATGATTCATGCATCACTCACATACTCAATACATCTTATAGTGCTGACGCATATATTGCGCTGCATGCTTTGATGATGCAGATTCAAGTGTCCTTTCTCAGACTCGTGGCTAGAGCTTCCAGGACATTTTCCATCGGCTGATGGTGAGTCCTCTTAGATCGAGGACTAGATATATTCTATGATTGTGTTAGCTATTTTATTTTTCGTACTTTTAGTTAGCTAGGGTCTTATCCTAGCAACTCTTTATGTCATGAGTAGATGCTTTTCAGACATAGACAACTTTTGAGTCTCTTTCTTCTTTTGTATTCCTATTTGACTTTACTATTCATTTATGTGATTCTGGATTTATCTATTATGCTTCCTCTTATCTTTTGTTTTGCTTGAGAATGCTATGACCAAGGGTTAGCTTGGAAAACTTGTGGTCTCAAGTCCCGTGTTACGTCTAGAGGGTAGCCTCGGGGTGTGGCACAGATAGAATACAAGGAGAAAACAACCATACTAGACTAGTCACAAGAGAGATATAAATCATAGAACACAGGTGAAGGAAAGGAGAACGCACCTGGATCCTTGCAACAACAATATAATAAAAGAGAGTTTAGGAAGAAGGATGATATACCGGTAATCTCAAATAAAAGAGAAGGTAAGAAAGGCAAGTAAACATACTCATTCTTGAAAAACATACTATTAATGAAATCACGCTAATAAAACAGTTCTCAAATACGACTAATCGAACAGTAACCCAAATGAGACTATAAAATAAACCAGTACTACAATAGGATATAATAATAAATCTACCTATAGTCCAATGGACGCCCATACACCCGAGGAACACAAATAAGTGAAAATAAATCCTCTGGCATCCCATACTACCAGAGCGTACACTGAGCAAACAACAAATAAAGGTGGATACGATGACAAAATGAATGATATGATGCGATATGATAAAACTAGTGTGATAGTAGTACTGTATGTACCTCCTCTACTATCGTCTCAAATCAGTAGTAAATATGTCTAGCACTACGGCTTATCCGAGTCTAGTATAAGTGTGAAAACTGGTGATAAAATCATTATGATACCTCTTTTACTCCAAGAAGATCCATAAAATTAGTTTCAAAACCTTTTATAACCATTTATACTAAAAATGGGCCCTCGGGGCCATGCAAGATTTAGAAAACCAGTTATAGTAGGTCCGTAGCCAAAGTAGTAGTAAATAATGCAGAAAAACTCTTTATATGCATGATAATGGTATGCCAAACACAATCCATAGCCCAACGACTCACAATTAACTTATATCCCTGCACAAGCTCAATCTTTGTACATCACAGATAACCAGCCTAAAATCTCAACTTGATGTTTGGGACTCACAGACATTCCCAAATAAACCACCATCTATGGTAAAGAGGCATGTACAAAGGTCACACGAGGCCATATGGGTGATATTACAACACTAGATCAATTAATACAACCAACGTAAGAAAATAAGATGGACGGAAGAAATGGATGAAGTCTGGGGTGCCAACCTAGAATACCCAACCCAAGGATGCCAAATAGTGCAATTCTAGCCTGTATACACAAAGTCTATGAAGATAAAACCGTAACCTACCTGTCATCCGACGACAAGCTTCTAGAATGACGTTGTCCACGCTTGAACTTCTCTGAGAAGCTCCTACCACATCAAACTATCACAAACATAATGACATGGGAGATACCGGGCACAAACGAAACCCGATACTCACAAACCAAACATGTAACTAGAGTGGAAATGACATTCCAGACTCAACAAAATTGAAAAAACTTCCATAACAGTTTGTTTCAAAGGGATTTTGACATAAGTCAACACTTGTAATTTCCAACCAAACACCCAAAATGAGCTCGACTCACCCTGGACATGAACTAACAACCTACCTAATCCAATCTCAATATTCTGGAGTTGATGGAATCTTCAGATTTTGAATTAGATACTCTGATCATCGAAAGTTGACCAAAGTCACAATTTAACTACAACCGGCATAAAACACAAAAATCAAGATGAAACTAAACCAAAAGCTCCCAGACCCCAGCCAAGGGTCCAACTAGACCAAAATCCATGCTTCGGAGCTAACGAAATTGTCAGAATTTGATTCTGAGCACGTTTGCTAACAATGTTGACTGAAGTTAATAATTTCCTAAGTTTAAGCTCTATAATGAGGAATTGGTCATAACAACCTAATGAACGGCCTGGGCACCAAACCACGAATCCCAGCAAGCCATAAATGACTTGGAGCCGCTACAGGAAGGCTCTAACAGTGCAAAGAAAGCAAAAACGCAATAATGATCAGAAAGGTCATTACATCATCCACTACTAAAAAGGACTTTCATTCTCAAAAGTCAAGAACAAGGGAGTACCTGAAGGCTCAAACAACAACGGATACTGAGCCTGCATCTCTCTCTCGGTTTTCTAGGTAGCCTCCTCGACTTGACGGTGCCTCCACTGAACCTTAACTATCAAAATCTCTCTAGAACTCAATCTTCTGACATCTCTGGCCAAAATAGCAATCAGATTCTCAACAAAGGCCAAACTCTCATCCAACTGAATTGTATCCCACTGCAACACATGCGACTCATCCAGAATATACCACCTCATCATCGATACATGGAAGACTGCATGTATAGCTGAAAATATCAGAGGCAAAGCTAACTGATAGGCAACACTACCCACTCTCTGAAGGATCATAATGGCCTAATATACCCAGGGCTAAGCTTGCCCCACCTACAAAATCTCATCACGCCCTTCATGGGTGATACACAGAGAAACACAAAGTCAATGATCTGCGTAGCTCTTCTGCCTATTCTGGGCTTCTCAAAGTCTATACTGAACAAGTTATGAACAATTTATGAACAAGTTTGGCATCCAGATATGTCACATGTATATGAGATTCATTTTATATATTTTGGGAGTAGTATTTAGCACCGAGCTACGAGGGTTCAGATAACCCAAGTCCAAAACTACGTTGCCACCGTAGGTTGCCCTCTGTGGCTTATGACAGGATCCTTATGAACATGGTTCTAACTTTGGGCGGTTAGAACAATCTTTTTCAGTGTGGGTGGATGACACTGGACTCCATGTAGCTCAGCATGGTTTAATGTCGGTTAAGAGAAACTCCCAGATGTTTATTTTCAAGCTATGAAGTTATATGATCTTATACTATGAAACTAAAGCTTTACTTCATGTTTCATGCCTTATACCTTGATATTTATTCATGATTCCTTCTTTATGTATCAAGTTTATTCTTAAGCATGTTTTAAACTATTTTACCATGATTCATGCATCACTCACATACTCAATACATCTTATAGTACTGACGCATATATTGCGCTGCATGCTTTGATGATGCAGATTCAAGTGTCCTTTCTCAGACTCGTGGCTAGAGCTTCCAGGACATTTTCCATCGGCTGATGGTGAGTCCTCTTAGATCGAGGACTAGATATATTCTATGATTGTGTTAGCTATTTTATTTTTCGTACTTTTAGTTAGCTAGGGTCTTATCCTAGCAACTCTTTATGTCATGAGTAGATGCTTTTCAGACATAGACAACTTTTGAGTCTCTTTCTTCTTTTGTATTCCTATTTGACTTTACTATTCATTTATGTGATTCTAGATTTATCTATTATGCTTCCTCTTATCTTTTGTTTTGCTTGAGAATGCTATGACCAAGGGTTAGCTTGGAAAACTTGTGGTCTCAAGTCCCGTGTTACGTCTAGAGGGTAGCCTCGGGGTGTGGCACAGATAGAATACAAGGAGAAAACAACCATACTAGACTAGTCACAAGAGAGATATAAATCATAGAACACAGGTGAAGGAAAGGAGAACGCACCTGGATCCTTGCAACAACAATATAATAAAAGAGAGTTTAGGAAGAAGGATGATATACCGGTAATCTCAAATAAAAGAGAAGGTAAGAAAGGCAAGTAAACATACTCATTCTTGAAAAACATACTATTAATGAAATCACGCTAATAAAACAGTTCTCAAATACGACTAATCGAACAGTAACCCAAATGAGACTATAAAATAAACCAGTACTACAATAAGATATAATAATAAATCTACCTATAGTCCAATGGACGCCCATACACCCGAGGAACACAAATAAGTGAAAATAAATCCTCTGGCATCCCATACTACCAGAGCGTACACTGAGCAAACAACAAATAAAGGTGGATACGATGACAAAATGAATGATATGATGCGATATGATAAAACTAGTGTGATAGTAGTACTGTATGTACCTCCTCTACTATCGTCTCAAATCAGTAGTAAATATGTCTAGCACTACGGCTTATCCGAGTCTAGTATAAGTGTGAAAACTGGTGATAAAATCATTATGATACCTCTTTTACTCCAAGAAGATCCATAATATTAGTTTCAAAACCTTTTATAACCATTTATACTAAAAATGGGCCCTCGGGGCCATGCAAGATTTAGAAAACCAGTTATAGTAGGTCCGTAGCCAAAGTAGTAGTAAATAATGCAGAAAAACTCTTTATATGCATGATAATGGTATGCCAAACACAATCCATAGCCCAACGACTCACAATTAACTTATATCCCTGCACAAGCTCAATCTTTGTACATCACAGATAACCAGCCTAAAATCTCAACTTGATGTTTGGGACTCACAGACATTCCCAAATAAACCACCATCTATGGTAAAGAGGCATGTACAAAGGTCACACGAGGCCATATGGGTGATATTACAACACTAGATCAATTAATACAACCAACGTAAGAAAATAAGATGGACGGAAGAAATGGATGAAGTCTGGGGTGCCAACCTAGAATACCCAACCCAAGGATGCCAAATAGTGCAATTCTAGCCTGTATACACAAAGTCTATGAAGATAAAACCGTAACCTACCTGTCATCCGACGACAAGCTTCTAGAATGACGTTGTCCACGCTTGAACTTCTCTGAGAAGCTCCTACCACATCAAACTATCACAAACATAATGACATGGGAGATACCGGGCACAAACGAAACCCGATACTCACAAACCAAACATGTAACTAGAGTGGAAATGACATTCCAGACTCAACAAAATTGAAAAAACTTCCATAACAGTTTGTTTCAAAGGGATTTTGACATAAGTCAACACTTGTAATTTCCAACCAAACACCCAAAATGAGCTCGACTCACCCTGGACATGAACTAACAACCTACCTAATCCAATCTCAATATTCTGGAGTTGATGGAATCTTCAGATTTTGAATTAGATACTCTGATCATCGAAAGTTGACCAAAGTCACAATTTAACTACAACCGGCATAAAACACAAAAATCAAGATGAAACTAAACCAAAAGCTCCCAGACCCCAGCCAAGGGTCCAACTAGACCAAAATCCATGCTTCGGAGCTAACGAAATTGTCAGAATTTGATTCTGAGCACGTTTGCTAACAATGTTGACTGAAGTTAACAATTTCCTAAGTTTAAGCTCTATAATGAGGAATTGGTCATAACAACCTAATGAACGGCCTGGGCACCAAACCACGAATCCCAGCAAGCCATAAATGACTTGGAGCCGCTACAGGAAGGCTCTAACAGTGCAAAGAAAGCAAAAACGCAATAATGATCAGAAAGGTCATTACATCATCCACTACTAAAAAGGACTTTCATTCTCAAAAGTCAAGAACAAGGGAGTACCTGAAGGCTCAAAAAACAGCGGATACTGAGCCTGCATCTCTCTCTCGGTTTTCTAGGTAGCCTCCTCGACTTGACGGTGCCTCCACTGAACCTTAACTATCAAAATCTCTCTAGAACTCAATCTTCTGACATCTCTGGCCAAAATAGCAATCAGATTCTCAACAAAGGCCAAACTCTCATCCAACTGAATTGTATCCCACTGCAACACATGCGACTCATCCAGAATATACCACCTCATCATCGATACATGGAAGACTGCATGTATAGCTGAAAATATCAGAGGCAAAGCTAACTGATAGGCAACACTACCCACTCTCTGAAGGATCATAATGGCCTAATATACCCAGGGCTAAGCTTGCCCCACCTACAAAATCTCATCACGCCCTTCATGGGTGATACACAGAGAAACACAAAGTCAATGATCTGCGTAGCTCTTCTGCCTATTCTGGGCTTCTCAAAGTCTATACTGAATCACTCAAACGAGTTTTAAGGAATCATGAAGTAAATCTATACTATGTGGCCTGGACTCAAACCCATCAAACTAACCCACTGGCAATTTTCAATGCCTACCATACAATGCCTCAAAAGGTTCCATGCCAATGCTCGAATGATAATTGTTATTATAAGCAAATTCTGCCGAAGGCACATACTGATCCCATGAACCTCCAACGTCAAGAACACAGGCCCATAACATGTCCTCCAAGACATGAATAGTCCTATCAGACTAGCTATCTGTCTGAGGGTGGAATGCAGTACTAAGTTGAACCTTTGTACCCAACTCTCGCTGAAGAGTCCTACAAAACTGAGATGTGAACTAAATGTTGCCATCTAAAATGATAAAAGTTGGGACCCCATGCAAATAAACTACCTCATGGAGATAAATCTGAGCCAACATCTCTTTACTATATGAAGAATGAACAGGTAAGAAGTGTGCACACTTAGTCAGCCTATCAACAATCAACCAAATACAGTCAAACCCCCGAGAAGTTTGTGGGAACAAAACTATGAAGTCCATATAATCCCTTCCCACTACTACTCAGGAATGGTAAGTCTCTACATCAATCCACCAGGACTTATGAGCTCGAACTTAACCTGCTGACAATTCAAGCACTGAGATACAAACTCTTCTATGTTCTACTTCATACCACTCCACCAGTAAAGCTATCTCAAATCTTTATACATCTTAGTTGCGCCAGAATGGATGGAATATCTAGAATAATGCACTTCATGGAGAATCAACTGAAACAAATTCCCAACCCTCAGAACACAAAGATAACTATAAAACCTCAGAACATCATCAGAACCCAAAGTAGACCGGTTGGCCTTACCCAGAACCACCTGATCATGAATGTCACGCAAACATTGATCCTAAAATTGATGCTCTTGAATCTGATCAACCAAAGTAGAATGGACCTCAATGCTTGAAAGAACTCTGGTAGGATCTGAAAAATCAAGCCTAACCAAATGGTTAGCCAAGGACTGAATGTCTAAGGCTAATGGCCACTCTGAAACTAAAAGAGAAGCTAGGTTGCCCATACTCACTGCCTTCCGACTCAAGGCATCTGTTACCACATTTGCCTTGCTCATATGGTACAGAATAGTGAATTCATAGTCCTTTAGTAACTCAATCTATCTCTGCTACCTGTAGTTCAGCTCTTGCTGACTTGTGATGTACCGAAGACTACAGTGATCAGTGAAGATCTCACAAAGAACCCCATATAAGTAATGCCTCTAAATTGTGAGTTCGAAGACTACTACCGCCAACTCTAAGTCATGAGTAGGGTAGTTGCACTTGTGAACCTTCAGCTGTCTTGATGCATAAGCTATCACATGACCCTGTTGCATCAACACACAACCAAGACCAACAGCTTAAGTATCATAATACATTGAGAAGCCCTGACCCTCTACTGGCAATGTCAACACCAGAGACAAAATCAATAAGGCCTTAAGCCTCTGAAAACTATCCTCGAACTGATCCAACCACTGAAATGGAGCATCCTTCCTACTCGGCCTATTCAAAGGTGTTCTTATGGAAAAAAACCATCAATGAATCGTCTGTAGTATTTAGCCAACCCCACAAAGCTGCAAACCTCGGTAGGAGTAGTAGGTCTCAGCCAATCACAAACAGCTAAAATCTTCCTGGGTCCATTCTAATTTCTTAAATACCATGTGTCCTAGGAATTCTACTGACTAAACCCAAAACTCGCATTTAAGAACTTAGCATAAAGTTGATGATGTCTCAAAGTCTAGAGTATAATCCTCAAGTGTTGCTCATGATCCTCCTTACTCCGTGAGAATATCAGGATGTCATTGATAAAAACTATCACGAATGAATCTAAGTACGATCTGAGTACCCTGTGCATCAAGTCTATGAATGTTGCAGGGGCATTAGTCAACCCAAAAGACATCACCAGGAACACATAGTGGCCATAACATGTCCTGAATTCTATCTTAGGGATGTCCTCCGCCCTAATCCTCAACTGGTGGTAGCCTGACCTCAAATCTATCTTAAAAAACACGGAAGAACCCTAAAGCTGGTCAAATAAGTTATCTATGTGCAGTATCGGATACTTATTCAGCTTTCGAAAATCAATACATCCGTATCAACACATCTTTCTTCTTCACAAACAAAACTGGAGCACCCCAAGCCAACACACTCGGCCTAATGAAACCCTTATCTAACAAGTCCTGGAGCTGATCCTTAAGCTACCTCAACTCAGCTAGAGCCATATGATACGGAGTAATAGTAATAGGCCTGGTGCCCCACTCTAACTCAATAGTAAAGTCAATATATCTCTTAGGTGGAAGGCCTGGTAGGTCAGTCAGAAATACATCTACGAAATCTCTAACCACAAGAATCAACTCAGTAGAAGAAGTATTAGTGATAGATTCTCGGACATATGCTAGATAAGCAAAACACCTGCGAGAAATTAACTTTCTAGCACAAAGGCAAGAAATGATCCCAGATGGTGCGCATCTAATATAACCCTACCACATAATCGTGGATACGCCAGGCATGACTATGGTAATAGTCTTGGATAGAAATCCAAAATTGCTCAGTGAGGGGATAACCAGTCCATGCCCAGAATCACATCAAAATCTAATATGTCTAATATTATCAAGTCAGCCCAAGTCTCAATATCACCAATCCCCATCAAATAGGATCTCACAATTCGATCCACTACTAAAGAATTGCCTATTGGGTAGAAACAGATACATGAACAGATAATGACTTACTAGCCAACTCAAAACACAAAACATAGTAGGTAGAATCATACGAACATGTAGAACAAGGATCAAACAAAGCTAAAGGTTACTGGTGGCATACAGAATTGAACCTGTGATCACCGCATCTGAGGCCTCTGCTTTCGGTCTACTAAAGAGCGTATAAAACTATCGCCAACCTCTACCAGACCGACCGCCATCCCTACTACCTACCCTACAACACTGGGTACCACCTCTACCTTAAACACCACCTCCTCTAACCGGTGGCTGCACTGCTCTGAGAGGCTAAGCTAGCTAAACTATACCCCGCTGGAGGCACTCTCTAGCATAATAACCAATGACACCACACTCATAGCAAGGCCCTGATGGCCTACCCTGTCGAGATGAATTAGATAAACCAATATGGCCACCACGGCTTGATGCCCTAGAAGTTGTACCCCTCGAAGACTAGCCACTATAACTATGTTGGCTTCTCTGACCATGCTCAAACTGAGGCCCACCTAAAGCCTGAAGCAATGCCTGAACTGGACGGCTACGCTGACCTTGATGCTACTGGGGCTGATACCCTCTGCCCCACTACCACTGAAATAGAAACCATTGAAACTGCCCTGATAGAGTGGCCTCTTATCTCTGGCCCCTGGGTTATGATGGTGCAAATCCTCCATAGTTCAATCATGATCTCCTATAGCCTGGAAAGGTCTCCCACTAGCTAGTATCTCAGTAGTCTATCTAAGCTCTGTCCTCAACCCTCAAACAAATGGGCGAACCCTGCCTGGCTCTATAGGAATTATTATAGCCAAAAATGGAGCCAACTAGTGTAAATGGGTCTCATACTCAGATACGGACATAGATCCCTGCATTAATCTGGTGAAATGCTCCCTACAGTTCTCACGATCACTCTGAGGTAAGAACTTGGCCATAAAGGCCTCAATAAACTCTCTCCAAGTCAACTGACGATACTGGGATGATCTACAGGCTACCTGGGCCCTCCATCATAGCTTAATTGGGCCCTTCAGCTGATATGTACTATAACCAACCCCGTGAGTCTCTAATAACCCCAGATAATGTAGCATCTCCTCACATGTAAAAATGAAATCATAGGGATCCTGATCGAGAATACTGGAGAACCTCGGCAGAACCAATCTCAAAAATTTGCCCAAAGACTTCTTCTCTGACTCTATCATAATTGGGCGAGGAGCAAGAGACTGAGCAACTGTAGGTACCGGAAGAACCTCAGCATGGGGGGCCATAGTAGGGCAGCCCCCTGAGTGGATGTCTGTTCTATATCTGAAGGTTGATCCTTAATCATATCAAGTAACTGTAGAAGCAACCCCCTAATATCTGACAAAGGAGTTGGGGCTAGTGTAAATACAAATGTTGGTGCTGGCCTTGGTTGTACCTAGGCTATCCCCGGGTCCATGGGCTACTGCTTTGGGACTAACTCAGGCTCAACCTCAATCCTAGTAGCTCTAATTTGTGCCACTGCTCAGGCACGTCCTCAGTCTCTACCTCTACGACCACCCCAACCCCTAGCTGGAGTCAGGTGTGTTGGGGTTGAAGGCTTGCCCTCATCTGCTGCCAAAGACCTCGTATGAGCGATCTGCTCAAGAATGAATTAGAACAAATGATATTTCACGAAACCATCTAGGATAAGTTGCACGATATAGAAGCAAGAAAAGTCCCATGCTTACTAAAATGCCATTGTAGCCTCCCAAAGATTGAGTACGAACGTCTCTGTCCCGATCCATAGGACTCTACTAGACATTGACTCCTATACTAATGACATCTGTGAACCTAGGCTCTGATACCAAGCTATCACGACCCGATTTCACAGGT
Source organism: Jaltomata sinuosa (assembly GCA_003996215.1). Taxonomy (NCBI): domain Eukaryota; kingdom Viridiplantae; phylum Streptophyta; class Magnoliopsida; order Solanales; family Solanaceae; genus Jaltomata; species Jaltomata sinuosa. The sequence goes on from QJPP01000039.1 coordinate 1,479,583, forward strand.
CATGATGGCACCTACAACCCCCTATAGGCAAACCAATCCTCATAGCCCAGAACGGGTAGGTAATGGGCTACTAGCAACTAAGCACGTGGAAGAAGCAATATAAATAAGCAGAAACAAGAGAGAACAGTAAGGAAATAAAACAACTGGAATATATATAAAAAAGTCAAACCATCCCACGACCTGGTATTTAGTATAAGAGTTGCTACTAAATATACAGAATGCCAGAAGGTATAAAATAGAATATATACAACTGTCTCTGAATAACAAAAGAGTACATGGTGCAAAAAAGAGATAAAAGTTAAGCCCCGATCACCAGGAACTCACCCTCAGTCTCAGATATCTGAAAAGCTGCACAATTCTGTACACTATCAACGATAAGAGCTCACACTAGGATTTGCACCAGAAAGATGCAAAAGTGTAGTATGAGCACCAATTTCAAAGCAATGGGTACTTAGTAGGCATCATAGGCCGACTGAGAACATATAAAATATAAAAGCAGTAAATAGCAAATAAGCAAGAAAGTTATCACAGAAAACAAATAGAGAAGTACATTGAAGCTAGCACATATAGAATATAAGGAGAAAACAACCATACTAGGCTAGCCATAAGAGATATATAAATCACAGAACACAGGTAAAGTAAAAGAGAACGCACCTGGATCCTTGCAACAACAATATAATAAAAGAGAGTTTAGGAAGAAGAGCGGTATATCGGTAACCCTAAATAAAAGAGAAGGAAAAAAAGGCAAGTAAACATACTCATGCTTAAAACAATACTATTACTGAAATCATGCCAATAAAACAGTTCTCAAATATGACTAATCGAATAATAACCCAAATGAGACTATAAAATGAACCAGTACTACAATAGGATATAATAATAAAATCTACCTATAGTCCTAATGGGGGACCATACACCTGAAGAACACAAGAAAGTGAAGACAAACCCTCCGTGTCACGACCCCAACACGCCGTGAGTGGCACCCACCCAAAACCCCCAGATTAGCGAACCAATATTAATCCAACACTTACGAAAATCTAGCAGCTCAAAACCAGTTTGCATAAATAAACTAACATTCAATGTCTCAATATAATAAATAATAGAAATCTGTGGAAAAGCCTCCCTAGAATCTGAAGGTCACAATACCAAAACATCTACCAAGTTTAGAGTACGGGCATGCAACCCTAAAACTAAACATAGTTTAAGACCAATACAAGTGGGCTACAACTAAGAGATGAAACAAGGTAGCTCGACCAAACCAGCTCACCCTTAAGATCTGGAACCGCTGGGACTACAAGTAAGGTCACGTGTCAGCCGCCGAAAGATTGCATGTACTCACAAAAAAGAAAAGCAAGTGCAGAATCAGTACACAACCACCATATACTGGTAGGATTATCGGCCAGCTCCAATAAACAAGATATGAACAGTAAACCAACACAGAGTAAAGCAAAGTAAATATGTAAACAAGCCAACAGTATAACTAGACCACCAGTCTCTTCTTTAGCCTTAAACCACATGAAACTAATTAACAACTATGGACAACACTCAATGACAATAATATATATCCTTTCCACCTAGTCCAGAACCACCAAGGATCCCCCTAACACTACCGAAGTGTTAAACATGCAACCCCGGTTTACACCAAAACCAACCTGACATTTAAATACAATTACCCGGCCCCTCATGGACTATATGTAACAATCACAATTTAATAATACAACTTGGTCTACTCATGAAGCCATCATCAGAATACAATCAATGCAATAAATCAAACATATACCAGGCGTGGTACCCGAGCAAACCAATGTATAACCCGTATTAGGTGTGGTACCCAAGCCAACCGATATTATTCTCGTACCAGGCATGGTACCCGAGCCAAATGAATATCACACAATCCAACAGTTAACAAATAATTAACAAAACACACTTGTAAACCAACAAGCAACAACATCTAGTTCATTTCACAAGACTGATAACAGGACAATTAGACATTCATAAACCATTCCCTAAACATGCAACTCATACAATATTAAGCATTCGTACATGAACACACATTGCACATCAGGAAACAATAACCATCACCTACCTCAAATTATTCAACAGCTATATTGAACCGGAGCCTTCTCGTTTCCTGAAGCCTCTTGCTTGTTCTTGGTCTAAGACAACATACAATAACTACAATCAATTAACTGGCCTAAAATACCTGAATTATACAAAATCCCAATTCTCCAGGACAAACTATGATCATTTCACCCATTATCGGGCTTTCCCACCATTAATTCACCTAATTATATATTTTTTGTGGACACTTTTAGAGAATTATGGCTAAGTGATCATAACCCAACAATAACATCAAGACCCAAGAACTTCTACGCGCTAGTATCCCATATTTCCCCAGATTCTACCATTCCTAGGTCATTCCAAACCTTCCCCCAAGTTCACAACTATCAATTCTACTCTATAGGAATTAAAGTACTAAGTTAGGGGGAGGGAATCCTTACTTTGGGACAAAAAATGATGCAAAATGGAGTAAGTTTGCCTAAAATTTCCCTGCCCTTCTCAAAAATGCAGTTGAGGAAAAACTGAACATTTTGGGGAAGTTTCTGCATTAAATCTTGACTCGGTCCGCTATAGCAATCTGCACACCACTATAGCACCACTGCCATAGCGAAACCTACCGCTATGGCAGTACTAACTAAGTTTAACTTCCGCTATAGCAGTCACTGCTATCGCGCAGTGACCGTGCTCATCACAGGCAGAAACTCAAGAATTTTCCCAAAAAGGTCCATTTTACAACACATATTCAATTCCCAATGATCCGGAATAACCCCTTCACGTCAACCTCGATACCGAGAGTTCTACTTACCCAAATTCACTTCCGAAAAGTTCTCCAAACTCCTTTATGTCTTAGCTAACAGAAAAACTAGTCCACTGCAAAACACATTACCCAATCCTTACCCGTATTGCCCTAGAATTTTCAACACCCAAACTGGGAAGTTTCCTAACCTAAAACTTGGCATGAAAAGTTTACCCTTAACGAAAAACTCGGTCATTACAAAATATACCAATTTACCCATCGTTTGTCCCCGAATAGTCAAACCCAAAAATATAAAGTAAAAAGGGGAAAAGTGTAGTACCTGAATCCTCAAACAAGTGAGGGTACTTGTCCCATATGTCCTTCTCAATTTACCAAGTGGCTTCCTTAACCGGATGATGCTTCCATTGAACCTTCACCAATTTGATCTCCTTTGTCCTTAACATCTGGATATCCCGATCAAGAATTGCAATTGGTTCCTCTTCGTATTGAAGATCCTTTTCTGGTAATACGTAATCCTATTTAATACTGTAATCCCCATCCCTATGGTACTACTTCAACATAGATACATGGAAGACAGGATGGACTCCTGATAAAATGGGGGCAGTGCTAGCCTATAAGCCACAGGCCCTACAATTTCAAGAACTTAAAATGGACGGATAAACCGGGGGATGAGCCTGCCTTTCTTACCGAAATTCATAACCCCCTTAACTGGTGAAACCTTCAATAATACCTGCTTTCCAACCTGAAATTCCATGTCTCTTACCTTGCGATCGCATATTCCTTTTGCCTGCTTTGGGCCACTAGCAACTTGGTCTGAATGCCCCTTACTTTTTCCTGTGCTTCCCTTACCAAGTCTCTGCCCAGAGGCTTCACATCGCCAGCCTCAGACCACCCTATAGGTGATCTACATTCCCTCCCATACAGTGCCTTAAATGGTGTCATGTCGATATTAGAATGGTAGCTATTGTTGTATGAGAATTCACACAATGGTAGAAATTGGTCCCAATGAACCCCGAAGACGATCACACATGCTCTTAGCATGTCCTCTAATACTTTGATTATCCCTCCGACTAACCGTCTGTCTGAGGATTAAGTGTTATGCTGAAAGTGAGTTGAGTGCCCAACTCTTCATGTAACTTACCCAAAACTTAAAGGTAAACTGCGTACCCCTGTCTAAAATGATGGACAGTGGTACCCCATGAAGTTTCACGATTTCCTTCACATAGATCTTACCCAACTACTGCAAATTATAGTCCACCCTGACCAGAATGAAATGAGCTGACTTAGTCAGCATGTCCACAATGACCCAAATAGAGTCATACTTTTCCAAGGTCTTGGGAAGGCCCACCACAAAATCCATGGCTATCCTCTCCCACTTCTACTTGGGAATGGGCATTCTCTGAAGTAGTCCTGCAGGCTTTTGGTGCTCATACTTGACCTGCTAGCAATTATGACGCTTGGACACGAAATCAGCTATGTCCCTTTTAATCCCAGGCCACCAGTTAAATTGCCCCAAATCCATGTACATCTTGGTTACACCCGGATGAGTCAAATACCGCGAACCATGAGCCTCTATCAAAACCTTCTGAATTATATCATCAACCCAAGAAACATAAATCCTCCCCCTGAAGCTCATCACCCCATCAACACCCAAGGTGGTGTCCCCGGACTCTCTGGACACTACCTTGCTCTGAAGCTTGCTCAACTGAGAATCTTGAAACTACTTGGTTTGTATCTTTTCTATGAATATGGATTTGACCTCAAAACTATCCAACACTCTACCCTGTTCTGAGATGCCCAGTTGCATAAACTTTGATTCCAAAGCCTGAATATCCTTTGCCAATGATCGTTTGGATACCCCCAAATAATCCAAACTGCCCATGCTACTGGTCTTTCAGCTCAATGCATCTGCCACCACATTAGCCTTACCCATATTGTATTGGATGGTCACATCATAATCTTTCAACAACTCCATCGACCTCCTCTGTCTCAGATTCAAGTCCTTCTGAGTAAGCACATACCGCAGACTGCGATGATCGGTGAACACTTCACACTTGACACCATAGAGATAGTGTCTCCAAATCTTGAGTGCAAAAACCACCGTTGCCAACTCCAAGTCGTGGGTGGGATAATTTTTCTAATTAGGCTTCAACTTCCTAGAGGCACATGCTATAACATTTTTGTCCTGCATTAACACAACACCCAAACTTGAATATAAAGCATCACAATATACAATGAAATCATTACCTTCAACCGGCAAAGATAGAATGGGAGCTGTGGTAAGAAGTGTCTTGAGATTTTGGAAGCTCTCCTCACACTTGTCGGACCATACGAATGGTACCTCCTTCTGAGTCAACCTTTTCATGTGAGTAGTGATGGACACAAAATCCTTGACAAACCTACGGTAGTACCTTGCAAGCCCTATAAAGCTTCTCACCTCAGTCACAGAGCTAGGACGGGCCTAATTCTTAACCACATCAATCTTCTGGGGATCCACCATCACTCATTTCTCATACACTACATGCCAAAGGAAAACGACTGAAGTCAACCAGAATTCACACTTAGAAAACTTTGCATATAGCTTCTGGTGCCTCAAAATTCCCAACACAATACAGAGATGCTCAGCACTCTCTTCCCTACTCTTTGAGTAGATCAAGATGTCATCTATTAACACAATGATGAAAGAATCCAAATAAGACTTAAATACCCCATTCATAAGACTCATGAATGTTGTCGGTGTATTGGTCAAACCAATGACATCACTAAAAACTCATAATGCACATACCGAGTTCGAAAAACAGTCTTGGGAATATCCTCGAGGTTAATCTTCAACTGATGATACCCTGACTTTAAGTCAATTTTAAAAAAACACGGATACAACCTGTAACTGGTTAAAGAGATCATCTATATGGGGTAAATGGTACTTGTTTCGAATGGTAACCTTGTTCAATTGCCTGTAATCTATGCATATCTGCATACTACCATCCTTCTTTTTCACAAACAAAACTAGAGCACCCCAAGGTGAAGCATTGGACGGATAAAACCTTTATATAAGAGTTCCTAAAGCTGAGTCTTAAGTTCTTTGAGCTTTGTCAGATCCATACGATATGGAGGAATGGAAATTGTGTGAGTGCTCGGCTCCAAATCTATACAAAATCAATGTCCCTGTCTGAAGGCATACAGGGCAAATCTGCCAGAAATACCTCCTGACATTTTGAAATAATCGGAACTGACTCAATCGATAGGGACTCCATACTATCATCCCATAGATGAGACAAAAAGGCTAAACACCCTCTCCCCACTAGTTTCCTATCCCGAAAAAATGATATGATCTTAGCCAGCTTAGGCTTGAACATACCTTCCTACTGTAGTCTATCCTTACCCAAAATTTCTAAAGCCACAGTCTTAGAATTAAAATTCAATAATGCATGATAAGATACACCCAGGTCATGCCCAAGATAACATTAAAATCTAACATGTCCAGAATGACCAAATCTACCCAAGTCTGCAACTCCACAAACACTACAAAACAAGTATGATAAACATAAGTCACTATTAAAAACTCTCCAACCGGGGTGGAAACAAGGATAGGGGATTCAAGGATATCACAAGTCAAATCCATATCCAAAGTAAACTTCACAGAAACATAAGAGTATGTAAAACCTTGGTAAAAAAGTAAAAAATCCATCCTATCACAGACAAAAATTATACCTGTGATCACTGCGTCTGATACCTCAGCCTCAGACTTCCCTAGAAAAGCATAACAGTGAGCTCGGTCATCAATCCGAGCAACTTCACTGGCCAGCTGCGCCACTTCTCTGCTTGTACTATCGTTACCCTTGTCTCCCTGACCTCCTAGAAAGTAACCTCGCCTAATCTGTGGATGACCTCTAGCATAGCCACCTCTACCTGCTGGAACCACAGCCTTAGACTGCAGCTGATTCTAATTACCCATCTGTCTGTGAGGGCACTCCCTCTTAAAATGACCCAGATCACCATAATGGAAACATCCGCGATTAAGAGTAGGCCTGTTAGTAGATGTGTAAGAAGCTCTATGTCCTCTAGGAGCTAAAAACTACTGACTAGCTCCCGGACAACCACATCTGGCAGCTGGTAGAGTTGACTGAATAGGACAGGAAGAGTACACTTGTTGATTGTGGCCCTTAGAGTACAAACCACTAAAATTTTCATCGTTCCAGGACTTCTTGGCTTACACTTTAGCCTGCCCAACCTGCCTGACCCCCTCTAACTTCTTGACATAGTTTATGACCGTATTGAAGCTCTTTCCTGCTGAAGTCATGTGCACAGACAATAGTTGCAATTTAGTATTCAAACCTTTCACAAACAACCAAATCCTCTCTTCTTTGGTACCCAACAATTGAGTAGAAAAATGATACAAGGCATGAAACTTGGACTCATAAGCGGAGACCGATATGCTACCCTGTTCCAAAGCCAGGAACTTATCTTTTTTGCGATCCCTCAAGGTACAGGGCACATACTTTTCTAAGAAGAGAGTATGAAACTTCTCCTAAGTTAGTGGAGGCAAGGTCGATGGCCGACATTCCACATGAGACTTCCACCATTGCTTAGCATCACCCTGCAGCTGAAAAGGGATAAACGCAACCCTATGTTGTTGCACAATGTCCAGCTTGTGCAGCCTCTCATAATATACTAATATGAACTCATAAGCACCTTCCTTCTAAGTACCCTGGAATGTAGGAGGTTTTAGCTTAAGAAACTTAGCATCGCGTGCTCATTTCCTGTCATAACAAGACCTAGCATTGGCCTAAAGAAGTCTTCTATGCCCAACACCGCATCCATCCTAGGAGTTGTAGAACCCGCTGGTTGGGTGCCCAGAATCTGATCTGCAATACATGTGGGGGTGGCTACAGCACCAACTAGTCCACTAAGAAAGCTCCACACCTTCTAAAATGCTTCGGGCATGATAGCGAGAAGGCCTGCACCTCCAACCGGTGCCACATGATAAGTCATTAATCTAACAACTTATTGATCCTTTACTTATGAATTATTGTTATGTTTTGATGAGATTTAGAGGTTCTTATGGCCTTTATTGATGTCTATGCAGGTACTTGTGATCAAACATAGAAAACAACGAAATTGACCTAAAAAGAGCCAAAAAGGAGTAAAGTGTGAAGTGAGCAAACAAGACGAAGATTCTACTGAGAGATGCGGCGCTCATGCGACACACACTTGCCTTGGTGCGGAATGCACCTTCCACCACATGAAATCCAGAAGTTGTTGAAGGATCCATTAAGAGGTGTGGTCTATGTGCGACGCACACACTACCTGGTGCAAACTGCACCCTACTTTGTATGAAGCTCCCAAGTCGGCTTGAGTCACTGGATCACTGAAGAGTGTTGTGCGATGCGCACATAACGATGTGCGAACTGCACATTGTGTTGCACAACACTCGAAGGGCATTTTTGTCCAAATTTATGTGACATTTTGGAAATATTTTATAAACCCATTTTAGGCCAAATTGTAAAATAGTTCTCATAGTTTTGAATTTTGAACAAATATTCTTAGCTTTGTGAACAAGTTTTCCCTTATAAGAACAAGAAGAGGGTTTCATCAAATTCCTTCTTCCCAATTCTTAGAACCACCATTTGTGTACAAATTGAGCTTGGATATTGAGAAATTTAGCTTGAATAGAAGGGAAATTGAATTACCCATTTGGTATATCTCTTTCCTTAAGCATGAGTAGCTAAACCTCTTATCTAGGGATGTGTTGATGATGGTTACTTGTTAAATGATTTTGGGTGTTGCTAATTCTTGTTTATAATTGCTTTACTGACATGGGGCTGGTGATTTCACCATATTTTAACTCTAAAATTTGTAGTTGTAAATATTGATTTTCCTAACTTGGTTATGTTATTGCTTGAAAGAAGATTTCATAACTTCAGATGGTAAATTGCTAGTGGGAACTTGGGCTTTCATTTAGATTGAGGCTAGAAATAGCTCATATCGACGAATCACCCACTTAAGGGTCTAAAGCTAGAAATAGTATGAACTACCCAAGCATATATTCGTTGTTTTATTGCCTAATCAATAGTGCTTGAGCTAAGACTATTGGACATATGATTTTTTGATCAGAGATAGATAATCATACCTATGACCAAGGCTACTTATGTCGTTTAGCATTAATTTGCATGAATAAGCAATCACCCTATCCCATATTCAAGTCCCATTTGACACACATCCCTAGTCGTCCTCTCTATTGTCTACACCCCATTTTACTTTATTGCTTTATTTTGTTGAATTGTGAAATTCTGGCAGATTCCCAATTCCCCTTTTTTTATATTACTCACTCTCGTTGTGAACTCTTTTTTATAATCACCTAGGCTAATCTCTAAATTCTCTGTGGGATTGACCTAGACATCTATTGGGAACTATAAATATGTTTTTCTCTAACGATCGTCCATACCTCCTAATAGGAGAGTACGTTTGATCGTTATCAAAAATGTCATCGTTGCCGAGGAATAAAGTTGTTTAGCCTTTTTGATTGTGGAATTGAAATCACTTTGTAGAGTGTTTGTTATTTTATTTTGTTTGTTGTTTTTGCTTGTTGTATAGGTGGTCATGAGTGATGCGGATGATAATGAAAGTGTCAAAGGATGTTTTGATGGTTCATGAATGAGGCTAATGAACCTGTGCCTCAAGTGGGAGTAGGCACAATGCACCTACCCCCAATGAATGAAAATATGGTGTTCCATGTGACGCATAATGCTCCATTTTATCCAAATGAAGGGCATGTTTGGAGAAGCAACCCACGAAAATGCCAACAGGAACATCCGCAATTTTGTGGAGATATGTCAGCCATTCATATTCCAAGAATCCGTGCGACTTTGCATACTCCCCATCTCTCTAATGGGGGAAGCCACGACTTGGTTGGAGGAATTTTTGGATGGGTCAATCACCTCTTGGACTGAGTTAGTAAATGCCTTCACTATGAGATTCTTCCCTCTATAACGGATGATGCAGTTAAGGGATGAAATTACCAAGTTCCATCAACTTCTCGATGAGACCTTGCATGAGGTGTGGGTGAGATTCAAGAAGAAGCTTGGGTTGTGTCTTGTCCATGGAATACCAGACAATGTATTGCTACAAAGCTTCTTTAGATCCTTGAACTCGATGAATAAGTCTGTCGCCAATAACCTTGGAGGTGGTACCTTCATGGATCTTCAATTTCCTCATGCCTCGGCCCTTCTAGAGCGAATGAACAAGACTAACCAAGCTTGGCACATAAGGGAAGCTGACATTCCTACATCAGGAGTTACCACATCCATCCTAACAAATGAGATGAGGAGGAAGGATGAAGAGAGGGATGAGATAATGGAAAAAATGATGACACAAATTGACCTCTTGGCAAAATGTATGATGGGAGTTGGTGGTGCTAATACTGTTAATGCTGTGAGTACACCATAAATCAAGGCCAATGACGACGAGCTTATGACCATCATGGATGGTAAAGTTTGCTATGTAACAACAAGTTCTCATACTGGATATTATCGCTTGAGGGATGAGAACCAAGGTTGAAACAAGGAACGAGATGGGAGTTAGAGAGATCGTGACAGGGATGGTGATAGATTCAACCACCAGAGCTCAAAATGATATGTACCTCCCAACAAATCGGATTGCTTATACCAACCCACCATAAGCAATCCCGGTCACTCTAAGATAGAAGATATGTTATCCTTGGTTTTGAAAAAAGTGGACTCAACAAATGCTGAGGTTGGTGAGCTTAAAAGTGAAGTGTAAGCACTTCATCAAACGGTGAGCTCTCATTCATCCTCAATCAAGCATCTTGAGGCCCAAATGAATCATCTATCCACTCAAATGAATCTAAGGATAAAGGGGACACTTCCTAGTGACACCACGGCCAAACCTAAAAATGATGCTCATATCATGGCCATTGTTACGAGGAGTGGATGAACAAGTGGTGTAGTAAGAGAGCACATTGTGGAGCCAGTTGTTATAGCAAAGAAATCTATTATTGAAGCCATTGAGAAGTTGTTTGACAAAGAAGATGTGGAACTGGATGTTTGGGTGAAGCTTGGTGCACCCAATGATCCGGTGAATATTGATGTTTATGATGAGAAAGAGGAGGCTGAATCTCCTCCCCAAGTTGCTATTGATATTGAGAAAGACCCCTCTCTTGTGCAAAGTGTGCCGACCATACTACCCAAGGGACCTCCTTCATACCCTTAAAGGCTTAACAAAATGAAGGAAGATCATAAATTCAGCAAGTTTGTTGACATGTTTAGCAAGCTCTCGATAAATATCCCTTTAGTTGAAGCCTTAATGTAAATGTCGGGCTACTCAAAATTTATGAAAGAGTTTCTTAAAAAGAATAAATTTGTCGATGTAGGGACCGTCGAGATATAACAGAGTTGTAGCTCTGTGATAACAAGCAATGTTGCTACAAAGAAAGATGATCCGAGTGCATTTACCATACCGTGCACTATTGGGTTATTTGTGTTCCCTAAAGCCTTGTGTGATTTAGGGAAAAGCATCAACTTGATGCCCCTAGCGATCTTTAACAATTTGGGATTGGGTACGCCCAAGCCTACATCCATGAATTTACTCATGGCTGATCGGTCCATTAAACATCCGATAGGAATACTCTTTGATGTATTGGTGAAGGTTGACAAGTTAATTCTCCCGGCAGACTTTGTGATCTTGGATTACGAAGTGGATGTTGAGGTGCCGATCATTTTGGGGTGACCATTATTAGCCACGGGGAGATCACTTGTGGATGTTGAACTTGGTGAGCTTAAATTTCGAGTGGAGAATGAAGTAGTTACATTCAATGTACGCCAACCCACAAAACCTTCGGATGATTTGAGGGTGATCTCGTTGAGAAAGTTGGAGGGCAAGCTTGTTCATGCCTTTGAAGAGTCTGAAATGGGCAAGATGCCCAAGATGGAAGAGTTGCCAAGTTGGCAACATGTTTATGTTTTACGACGTTGAAGGAGAAATTCCCTTAATTGGGATGGGGCCATGCCAACCGAATTGGCTTGCTATTCGACAACGACTAGATTGAGGCACTATCGTGGAGCCACTAAGTTAAATCAAGCGCTTCTTGGGAGGCAACCCAAGTGTCTTTACTTTGATTTTGTTTACCTTTGTTGTTGTTTTTTTATGTGTTTTAGGAATGCAAGGAGTAGAGGAATGAACAAGTGGAAAAATATGGAAAAACGGAGTCATGCAAAGGACCGTGCGGTTCGCGCAAGCCATTGTGAGCGTCGCACATCCTAACGCATGACAAATCAGAAAACTGGGAAGAAAAATGGAAATTGAAGGCGATGGGTGCTGGGTTGTGCAGTCCACACGAGCCCAAATATGCATCACACCTCCATCGCATGACAAAGCAGAAGCCTAACCAGGGTTGGTGCGAATCGCACGTCACGGCGCACCAAGGTAAGTTTTAAATTTTAATTGACCTAACCCGAAGACCGACCTGCCTCAATTTTCTTCTTCTTTTCTTTTGAACTTTCGTCACCCTCACCCTTTTTTCCACATTCTCTCCTACAACTTCTCAAATTCTCTCCCAAAATCTCTGACAAATCTCTCAAACTTCCCCAAAATCTTCTCTTCCTCTCACCCAAACTTCTCCACTACTTCACCACCCTTCTCTGTCGTTGGTTCTCCCGGTAAGTTATTGGGTCACTGTTGTTTCTCTCAAAAAGCTCTAATTTTTGCTTCTCTCTGCCTAATCTTCACTTGTGGTAAGTTTCTCGATGTTATATACATGTTTTTATGAAGGTTGGAAACTTAAATTATGAAGCATGCTTAATATAATTGCCATGTTGATTTTGGGTGAGATCCTAAAATTTTGGGTCCCTAATTTTGAATTGTGTATGGATTTTTCTTAGGATCAATTTGGTAGAACTTGATACTGTGGTAATGCATGTTGATTGTAGTAGTTCTTAGCCTCGAAAAATTATATTTGTGTTAAGTCAGAGTAACTCACTTGTGATTGATGCATGATTTGGCCCTACGATAAATTGGGTGACGTTATTCTTAAGGGCAAATTGTCGTTTGTGATAAGGTTTTGGTTGAATTTATTGTTTGGGCTGAAATTTACTTCTATTCATATACCCATGTTCTTTGTTAAAGAAATTTATTGGGTGTATGATCTTTTGCGGGAAGGTAGTAATTGTTGTTGATAATTCTGTGCCCAATTTAGTAATTAAAGGATTGATGTTCCCGATGATAGATGGGGTAACGTTCTTCTTAAGGGAAATCGTTGAGTTTTCTTTTGCTTGTGATTGTGTCAATGGACATCCGGGGAAGTCTGAGTACCTGAACAATTGTGTGGTCATGATATCCCTTGCCCCATTGTCATAATTATTGGTTTACTGCGTGGTGCCAAGTGCCTAAGCAAATCTTGCTCTACGAATCACATAGGCAATTCACAAGAACACAAGGAACCAAAAATTCCATTTTTTTCCTTGTGCATTTTGCATGTGATGCATAGATCTTGATGTGCAAACCACACAAGGCATTGCACCATGTTGAGAAAGATTGTCAGTTCACTGTTTCGAGGGGCGAAGCTTGGTGTGATGCGCACTTTGGCTGGTGCAGTCCGCACCAGCTTCGCACCTCAAAGAAAATCATTGAAGGTCTCTTACTAGCTCATACGAAGTCACATTCAACTTGCACTTCCTCTGGTGCAGTTCGCATATGGTCTGCACAAGCCATCAATCACCTACTTTGTTTTTCTACTCTTTTGTATTCCGTCCTTTTTAGTTTGTTAACTTCTTTTGAGTTTTTTGTTTTCGTTTTTGGACTCACAATCTCTATGTGCAAAATATGTTTTCTAATAGGGAAAAGACCGATCGGAGTTCACAATGGCCAATGGTGCCCTCCTCCTTCAATCCAACCTCAAATATGAAGAATAAAATCTCATCATCCCATACCCAAGTTTTAGAGGAGGAGAGAGTTCGGTTCAGAGTGGAAGGCATGAAGGACATCTATGATCGTGATAGGGGTAGTTCCTTCAACACAGGGAAGAGTTTTAATCTGGATGCGGTGGGGGATAACCTGCCTAACATCCCCGAATAATTTGCCCGTCGATAGTGGCAACCATTTCAAGAGGTGCCTGGAGACTATTACAAGGAGATAGTTTGGGAGTTCTTTGCTTTATACTAAGCCAGGCAAGATGCTAAAGGCTTTAAAGGGGGACTAGAAACTTTTTCCGCCTTGGAATCCATCATTGTTTGAGGCAAGGAAATCAAGATCACTCCAGATGCAATCAATGATGTCTATTGGAGCACTCCAATTGAGCCAACACCTTCACTCATGTCCAAGCTAACTGTCAAGCACAAACCTCTTGAGTGAGCTGCTCTAATCATTGCTCCAGGCATACCTCTTTGGGCTTCTATGGGGGTGACATTCCATGACTGTCCGTGCACTTTGAAGCTCGCCTTTGGTATGATTTTGTTCGCTATCATTTCCTACCTTCTAAGAACAACCAAAAGGTCACCCGTGACAGGGCCATTCTGGTAGCCTCAATCATGGTCGGGGACCATATCAACTTTTGTGAGATTATTGCCTTAGTGATCAAGAGGAAGGCTCACCGACAGAATAATGAATTCCCTTTCCCTGTACTCATTACTAAACTTTGTGCAAATGCGGGCATTCCTTATTTCAGTTGTGACACTCTTACCCCCGCCACTGGTGTATTGGATGTTGATAAGAAAATCGACAGGGATGTAGCTCGTTTCAAAAGGCATAGGATAGAGACATCGGTAGAGGTTGAGGTTGATGACTCAGAGGCTGAAGCAAATGCTTCCTCTCCTTCTAAGGTCACTTTAGAAGCACCCACAGCCGCTGCACCTAGAGGACCTTTGACTAAGAGTGGCCTCCAAGATATGGTGGACAAAACCTACGATCATGAGAGACAGCTGAATAAGTTGGCAATTAAGTTGCCCAGGTTGATTGAAGTAGCTATAAAAAGGGACATGGAAGGAATGGTTGAAAATATCACCTCACTTGGCATAAGGGTGGACACTGTTGTAGGAGATGTTAAGGAACTCAAGAAAGATATGGCCAAAGCAAAAGGGAAAGCTCCAGTTAAAGCAGCAGATCTGAGCTCCTTACCTAAACCCCGTCCAATGCGAGGACCCATGGACGATTTGTTTGCATTCTATGAAGATGATAAGATAAGATTTCTGGTGATGAGGATGACTTGCAAGACGATGATCAGGACCTAGAGATTCAGCATGCTCTCCGCGAGTCCACGACTACTATGCACTCCCAAAAGGGTAGCATGGGCCCTAGTGGACAAACTGCAGATGATGAGGCAGCAGCTAATGATGATGAGGCATAGTCCTCCAGGGAGTGTTGCACCCCCTTTTCCATTACTTGATCTTGTAGCATTGAGGGAAATGCTTATTTTGTTAGGATGAGGTGCTCTTTATTATTATTGCTTTTGGATGCCTGTGATTGAGCTTGAGATATTTCCATTGCCCTTGCCGAGCCTTGTTGACATTCTTAGTTTCTCTTGCTAGAGTTGATTTGGCTCTTGTCAGGCATAATTTTTATGATTGTGATGACATTGCCCTTGCCGAGACTTTACCTTTATGTTTATGTTTTGGAGCTTAATTGTGCCCTCGTCAGGCTTGAGTTTGATTTTTGGATTATGTTTCCAGGTTAGTTTTACACGCCCCATTGTCTCACTACCCATGCTTTGCAAATGCGCTAAGGGCCTATGCTGAGGCTTATTTTTCAAATGATTCATGAGCGCGCAAATTGGTTATTGCCTTGTTAATAGTAGTTTAGCAATAAACTCCAAGGATTTTCTTAATACCACGGTTCTTTCCCAATGAGCAAAAGTTTTCTTTTATTTTCTTTTTCTTTTTATCTCTTTTGTGTTGAACCGGGTTGGTGTACCCGTATATAGATTGAGAGGAGACTTTCTTAATAGAAAATGCCAAGTTTTAGTTTTAATTTGAGTCTGTAGTGTGCTTTTCTCATATGGACCCACCGTAATTTTTTCTTTGCAAGACGTTTTTGAAAAAAAAAAGAAGGAAAGAGGAAAAATAAAATTTTGAGGAAAGCATTCTCTTGTCATGATTTACACCCTCTCGCTTTGGCTTGATCGATTCCCAAACAAGTGTATAATGAACTTGGAATATCTTGTCAAAAGTCATTTATCCCAATTGATCTTTAGACTAATGAATGAAGTCTTCTGGCATGATGCCTTGTGTGGTGAGGCTTTACCTTGATTCTTGTGCATACATGTTGTCTAGAACTTTCCCCGAATGTGATTCAAGGCGAAGTTCTAGGTATGACCGAGCTTGGAAAAGGACCTTAGGCCCTTTTTGAACAGCCACTTCACCCAAATGACTTCCCTCAACATCAATCCTAGTGAACCCTTTTGAGCTTGTGACCGTTCTTTGGCACCTTATTTAACACCTCAACCTTTTTGAAACCTCTATGTTGGCACCCATCCTCCCTAAGTGCTCGAAATTGAAAAATAGGCTAAAAGCCTAAGTTTGGGGGGGAATGAAAAGATGAAATAGGCAAATGCCTAAGTTTAGGGATTTATGTGATCAATGAGGAGAAGAAAAAGGATGCACTTCAAGTGCAAGGTAGCACCTTTAGTTGAATTGCAAATTGCTCCAACCAAATGAGCAAAATGAAAAGAAAGAACAGGTGCTACCAAACAAAGGTGATACAAGGAGTTTTGAATGATCATGACTGAAAAGAAGAAGCTTGGGTTGTGTGAGGGAGAAATAAGTTGAAGTCAAAGTCAAAAATGTGAGCGGTGTTTGAAATGATAACAAAGAGCATTAGGGAGGTGTAGTCACTTGAACCAAATAAAATCCTTACCTTAGCCCTAGCCAATATCATAACCCGCAAGTCCTAGGTAATTCCGAGCTTGGCCACCCTACCTTAGTGGCAATTTACATGAAGGGCAAGCCTATGGGTGAATATATGTGCAATTGAACTTCCTTGAGAGAGTGAGAGTATTCTTAGTTCTCCTACAATCCCTTTGTTTGTGAATTGCATGATTGTGAGTGGGATTATCTCTTGCGGTGAGTGGCATCAATCACTCGAAGTGAAACATAAAGTCTCTATTTCAATTGAGAGGAATGAATGAGACAAATTATATGGAGAATCTCGAGGAAAACCTTGATGGTCCATGCCAATGACTTGAGAAGCTTTGTATCTTGTTTTGAATAGAAAAAGTCCTTTGGTTTTAAATGAGAAATGAAGCCCTTTTTGAAAAAGTTTTGAAATGATCAATTGCCTTGATATTGTGGTAGTTCAAATTGAGATGAGCACCATAGTCAAGTCTATTGTTTGAGTCTTTTTTTTTACCACTTTCATAGTTTTTTAGAATAGAGTGGTCTTTGATGCCTTAATTGAGTTTTAGAGCATAATTCATTCCTTACCTTGTGAGTATCTTGCTTGAGGACAAGCAATAGTTCAAGTTTGGGGGTTTGATAAGTCGGTAATCTACCAACTTATTGAGCCTTTACTCATGAATTATTGCTATGTTTTGATGATATTTAGAGATTCTTATGGCCTTTATTGATATCTATGCTGGTACTTGTGATCAAAGATAGAAAACAAGAAAATGGACTCAAAAAGAGCCAAAAATGAGTAAAGTGTGAAGTGAGCAAACAAGACAAAGATTTTGCTAAGAGATGCGGGGCTCGTGCAACACGCACTTGCCTTGGTGAGGAATGCACCTTCCACCGCATGAAGTCCAGAAGTTGTTGAAGGAACTGTTAAGGGGTGTGGTCATTGTGCGATACACACACTACCTAGTACGAACCACACCCCACTTTGCATGAAGCTCCCAAGTCGGCTTGATTCACTAGATCACTGAAGAGTGTTGTGCGACAACCGCACGTCGCACCGTACAACACCCGAAGGACATTTTTGTCCAAATTTATGTGACGTTTTGGGAATGTTTTATAAACCTATTTTAGGCACATTTGTAAAATAGTTCTAATATTTCTGAATTTTGAACAAATATTCTTAGCTTTGTGAACAAGTTTTCCCTTCTAAGAATAAGATGAGGGTTTCATCAAATTCCTTCTTCCCAATTCTTAGAACCACTATTTGTGTACCAATTGAGCTTTGATATTGGGAAATTTAGCTTGAAAGGAAGGAAAATTGAATTACCTATTTGGTATATCTCTTTCCTTAAGCACGAGTAGCTAAACCTCTTATCTAGGGATGTGTTGATGATGGATACTTTCTAAATGGGTGTGGGTACTATTGCTAATTCTTGTTTATAATTGCTTTACTGACATGGGTCTAGTGATTTCACCATATTTTAACTAAAATTTGTGGTTGCAAATATTGATTTTCCTAACTTGGTTATGTTGTTGCTTGAAAGAGGATTTCATAACTTCGGATGTGAAATTGCTAGTGGGAACTTGGGCTTCCATTTAGATTGAGTCTAGAAATAGCTCATATCGACGAAATCACCCACTTAAGAGTCTAAAGCTATAAATAGTATGACCTCCCCAAGCATATATTGGTTGTTTTATTGCCTAATCAATAGTACTTGAGCTAAGACTATTGGACATATGATTGTTTGATCAAGATATAGATAATCGTACCTATGACCAAAGCTACTTATGTCATTTAACATGAATTTGCATGAATAAGAAATCACCCTATCCCATGTTCCAGTCCCATTTGACACACATCCCTAGTCATCCTCTCTATTATCTATACCCCGTTTTACTTTATTGCTTTATTTTGTTGAATTGCAAAATTGTGACAGATTCCCAATTCCCCCTTTTTTATATTACTCACTCTCATTGTGAACTCTATTTTACAATCACCTAGGCTAATCTCTAAATTCTCTGTGGGATCGACCCCGACATCCATTGGGAACTATAAATGTGTTTTGCTCTAACGATCGCCGATACCTCCTAATAGGAGAGTACATTTGAGTGTTATCACTGCCTTTGCATGTTCTGCGCCCTCCTCAACAATAACCTCAACTTCCTTTTTGACCTAATCCTAAGGTGGGGGAAGGGTGGCCTCTCGTGCACCTGCAACTGTTGAGCTCCACCCCTGGCGGGTGCTGCTTTACCTAAGCCCCTGCCCCTGCCTCTTCCTCTACCTCTGACAGCTGGAACCATTGGTCTAGCTCCATTGTTCCCCGTATTAACCATCTACGGACAAAAGAGTGAAAGAGTTAGATACCAATTTGTATCACCAGATACCAATTGGAATCATGTTGTAGCACGAAGGAAGAAAGAAGAGATAGTTTTTCCTAAAGTCCTATAGCCTCTCGAAGAAAAGTACAAACGTCTCCGTACTATTTCGCAAGACTCTACTAGACTCATTTTGGTACGACGAGATCAATGAACCTAGGGCTTTAATACCATCTTTGTCACGATCCCAACCCACTGTGAGTGGCACCCACCCAAAAACCCCAGATGAGCGAACCAATTTTAATCCAATACTTAACAAAATCTAGAAGCTCAAAACCAGTTTGCATAAATAAACTAATATTCGACGTCTCAAAATACTAAATAATAGAAATCTCCAGAAAAGCATCCCTAGAATCTGAAGGTCACCGTACCAAAACATCTACCAAGTCTAGAGTAAAAGGATGCAATCCCAAAACAAAACAGAGTTTAAGCTCGAAATAAGTGGGCTATAACTAAGTGAAGAAAACAAGGTAGCTCGACCGAAGCAACTCACCCTTGAGATCTGGAACCACTGGGACTACAAGTGAGGTCGCTTCTCAGTCGTCGGAAGATTGCCTGTACTCACAAAAAGAAAAGAAAGTGCAGAATTAGTGCACAACCATCATGTACTGTTAGGATCATCAACCAACTCTAATAAACAAGATATGAATAGTAAACAAACACTGAGTAAAGCAAAGTAAACATGTAAACAAGCCAACAGTATAACTAGACCACCAGTTTATTCCTTAGCCTTTAACCACATAATACCAATTAACAACCATTGACAACACTCAATGACAATAACATATATCCTTTCTACCTAGTCTGGACCCACCAAGGATCCCCCTAACACTACCTAAGTGTTAAACATACAACCCCGGTCTGCACCAAGACCAACCTGACATTTAATACAATTGCCGAGCCCCTCATGTACCATATGCAATAATCACAAATTAAAAATACAACCCGGTCCACTCATGGAACCATTGTCAGAATATAATCAATGCAATAAATCAAACCCATACCAGGCATAGTACCCGAGCCAACCGATATATATAACCCATACCAGACGTGGTACCCGAGCCTACTGATATTATTCCTGTACCAGGCATGGTATTCGAGTGAACTAACATGTAACTTGTACCAGGCGTGGTACCCAAGCCAACCGAATGTCATAAAATCCAACAGTCAACAAAAAATTAACAAAACACACTTGTAAACCAACAAGCAACAACATCTAGTTCATTTCACAAGACTGATAACAGGGCAATTAGACATTCATAAACCATTCCCTAAACATAAAACTCATACAATACTAAGCATTAGTACATGAACACACATTTCACATTGGGAAACAATAACCATCACCTACCTTAAATTATTCAATAGCTCTATTGAATCAGAGCCTTCCCGTTTCCCGAAGCTCTTGCTTGTTCTTGGTGTAAAACAACATACAAAACTACAATCAATTAACTGGCCTAAAATACCCGCATTATACAAAATCCCAATTCCCCAGGCCTAACTATGATCATTCCACACATTATCGGGCTTTCCCACCATTAATTTCCCTAATTCTATCATTTTTACGAATACTTTTAGAGAATTATGGCTAAGTAATCATAACCCAACAATCACATCAAGACCCAAGAACTTCTATGCCCTAATATCCCCTATTTCCCTGGATTCTACCATTCCTAGTTCATTCCAAACCTTTCTCCAAGTTCACAACTAGCTATTCTACTCCGTAGGAATTAAAGTACTAAGTTAGGGGGTAGAATCCTTGCCTTTGGGATGAAAAATGATGCAAAACGGAGTAAGTTCGCCTAATATGACCCTGCCCTTCTCCAAAATACAGTTGAGGAAAAACTGAACATTTTGGGGAAGTTTCTGCATTAAATCCCAACTCGGTCCGCTATAGTGGTCTGTACACTGCTATAGTATTGTCGCTATAGCGGAACCTGCCGCTATGGCGGTGCTGACCAAGTTTGACTTCCGCTATAGCAGACATTTATCCACTATAGTGGTCACTGCTATCGCGCTGTGACCGCACTTTTCATGGGCAGAAACTCAAGAATTTTCCAAAAAGGGTCCATTTTACAACACACCTTCAATTCCCGACATTCCAAAATAACCCCTTCATGTCAACCTCGATACCGAGAGTTCTACTTACCCGAATTCACTTTTGAAAAGTCCCCTAGAATCCTTTATGTCTTAGCTAATGGAAAACCTAGTTCACTGCAAGACACATTACCCAGTCCTTACCCAGATTTTTCTAGACCATACCTTGCTCAGAAACAATTCGAGGCTAGCCTAGCCCAGAATTTTCAACTCCTAAACCTGGAAGTTTCCTAACCCAAAACTTGGCATGAAAATTTTACCCATAATGATAGACCCGGTCATTACACTCTGACATCCCATACTACCAGAGCGTACACTGAGAAAATGTTAAACAAGGGTAGATTCGAACATGAGATGAATGATATGATGTGATATGATGAAACCAATGTGATAGTAGTACTGTATGTACCTCCTCGACCACTGATAGGACCATTTGGTATGATCCATAGAAGGACACACCCATATACCTCAACTACACTGTATACCCCTCCTCCGACACTCGCAACACGTAGCCCCTAGTCTGGATCGGCAAGGTCCATAAAGGTCCTCGACCACATACTAAATCTTAGAATCTCAAATATAACTGCCTAGAGTATATCCGAGTCTAAACTAGTAATTGTAATCTCGAAATGAGTGCCCAGTGTCTATCTGGGTCTAAATCAGTAAGTCAAGTCTCAAAACCCTAATAAAGGGTGTCTGGAGCATAACCGAGTCTAAATCAGTAGTAAAATAAGTCTAGCGCTCAGGTCAACCGAGTCTAGTATCATCTCAAATCAGTAGTAAATATATCTAGCACTACGACTCAGCCGAGTCTAGTATAAGTGTGAAAACCAGTGATAAAATAATCATGATACCTATTTTACTCCAAAAAGATCCATAAAATTAGTTTCAAAACCTTGTATAACCATTTATACTGAAAACGAGCCCTCAGGGCCATGCAATATTTAGAAAACTGGTTATAGTAGGCCCGCAGCTAAAGTAGTAGTAAATAATGTAGAAAAACTCTTTATATGCATGATAATGGTATGTACAACACAGATAACCAGCCTAAAATCTTAACTCGATGTCCGAGACTCATGGACATTCCCAAATAACCCACCATCTATGGTCCATAGGCATGTACAAAGGCAACACGGGGCCATAAGGGTGATTCCACAACACTAGATCAATTACTACAACCATTGTAAGAAACTAAGATGGACAGAAGAAACGGACAAGGTATGGGGTGCAAAACTAGAATACCCAACCCAAGGATGCCAGATAGTGCAGTTATAGCCTATATATTTAGTCTATGAAGAGAAAACTATAACCTACCTGTCGTCTGATGACAAGCTATTGAAATGATGTTGTCCAAGCCTGAACTCTCTGAGAAGCTCCAAACAGCAATCAAACTACCACAAACATAATCAACGCATTAAAATGAAGCTAATGATACCCATATTGCTAAAAGTTTAGTTGGGTCAAATGCAGGCTCGCGGACCCCATAACCCAAAACTGGAAACAAAAATTACAACGAGGTCCCTAACCTCGCTAGGAAAACTTGCCCGTAAATTGAGTAGAATTTGGGCAAATAAAAGGCATAAAATAGCCTGGGGAAAAAGAGGGAATCATGCGAAAACTTGCAAAAAAATTTGGATTAAAGATGGAGAATTACTTACCACGAAGAGAGGGAGCAAGGTCTACGAGTTGAAACACGCATAACCACGAACAAGTAGCCCATCCAATAGCTACAACCCTAATAAAGAACCCCAAGTTAGAATAAGAACATCAATGGATGTTTTTGGCCATGAAAGATAAGAAATTGGGGCAAAAGACTTACAAAATGAGAGAGGAAGCGATAGAATTCAACAATGGAAGAAATCCTTTAGCTAGGAAATGATTTGGAACAAGTTTCTGGTGAGGGGAAGTTGTTTAGAGAGAGAGAGAGAGGTGAGAAAATGAACTAAAATTTTGAGGAGGTAGCTTTATATGTTGCCGATCACAAACCAACGCTAACAGTACTGGCCTGGCGCGATCGTACTGAAGGAGGGACAATGCATTGGCGCGGTGCCCCGACACTTTTGGCGCTGAAGGGAGAAGGCACCAACAGCGCGATAGCGATGCTCTAGCACGATCGCACTAAACACTGCTCTGCTGCAGAAAATACCAACAACATGAAAAACTTCCATAGGAGGTTCCGAGCAAAAATGAAACCCAATACTCGCAAATCAAACATGAAAATAGAGTGGAAATAATGTTCTGGACTCAACAGAATTGATAAAACTTCCATACGAGGTCATTTCGAAGGAATGTTGACCCAAGTCAACACTTGTGATTTCTAACCAAACACCCAAAATGAGTCTGGCTCACCCGGGACCCGAACCAACCACCTACCTAACCCAAACTCAACATTCCAGAGCTGATAGAACCGTCGAATTTCAAATCCGACACTTCTATCATCAAAAGTTGACCAATGTCACATTTCCAACTCCAACTTGCCAGAAAAAGCAAAAAGCAATAATAAACCAAATCAAAAGCTCCCAGACCCTAGCCAAGGGTCCAACTAGACCAAATCCATGCTTCGGAGCTAATGGAACTGTCAGAATTCAATTCTAAGCACATTTGCTGAGAATATTGACCGAAGTCAATGATTTGCTAAGTTTAAGCTCTAAAACACGGAATTGGTCATAGCGACCTAACAAATGGCCAGGACACCGAATCACCGGTCTCAGGAAGCCATAAATGACTTGAAGCTGCTACAGGAAGGCTCTACCAGTGCAAAAAAAGCAAAAATGCAATAATAACCGGAAGGGTCATTACATATGCCAAATCAGATATGTCTTCGATTAAAAGGATTATGATTTTGAGAGTAAGGCCTAGTTTCTAGTTTTTTAAGGGGCAATTTCATTCTATCAAATGTCAAGGAGTTATCCTTTGTGCGCTTAGTTACCACATCACTGGAAGTTCACAACCTGATCCCCATGACATCTTGAATTAACAATGCACATTTAAGTAAGGATGCATTTGTATATTCAATGTTGGAAGGATAGTGTTGACACCCAATTTTGGCTCTACGTGCTTAAAAATAATGTCATCAGGCCTCTTGATAGTTAAAAAGCATAAAATATATATTTTTACACATTTTTTTTTGAAATATAATAATTTATTGATAATCATCCTTATTTCAGGAGTTTTATCAATTTATTGTTACATTTTCACTTTTCTATAATTTATTGATAATTGTCCTTATTTTAGGAGTTTTATCAATTTGTTGATATATTTTTATTTTTTGCAATTCATTGATAATTATTCTTAATTTCGTAAATATTATGATTTTTATCAATTTTTTGTGACATTTTTACTGTCTTACAATTTATTGATAATTATCCATAATTTGATAAATATTAGGATTTTTATCAATTAATTATCATTATACAATTTTAGTAATCACAATATTTTTTACAGCCATATGCACACGTACACAATATAAATATTATAATTTTAATCATTTACAACACAATACATTTTTAAAGTTAATTACATTTTATTCTTACATTTTTTGTGATTACATATCAACACTCATATTTTTTGAACATTTATATTTTGTATACAATCCGTAAACGTAAAAAACAGGAGCAATTCATTATAAATACAGAGTAAAAAGTTTGATCAAGTCAAAGTCTTGTCACATTTATTAAAGGTGACAATTGACATGACTGAGTACGGCCATTACCTTTTGGTTAATAAGCCTTTACATTTTGGACAAAAGAATAAATAACCCATTAGTTAATAACCTAAGGACTAAATTGAGTTCTAAGGGGACAAAGAGAGGGAACTTATTATTTATTGAATAATAGGGGGGACTATTTTCCATTATAAATAAGGGGGAGGGGCATTTCTTAAAAAAAACACACACTCACACTTCAGACTAGCTCACATATATTTTTCTTCTTCTTTCTACACTTTTCATATTTTCTTATCATAAGAACACTAGCATATTCTTCCTCTTTTCATATTTTTCATACACTATTTTTACGTTTTTATTTATTTTTGTTCATGTATTTATTTTTATATTTATTTATGCATTGTCTTTATATTTATTGTAATGACCCTTCCGGTAATTTATGCATTTTCGCATTTCTTGTACCGTTAGAGCTTGCTTGTAGCGACCCCAAGTTATTTATGGCTTGTTGGGACCGATAGTTCGGTGCCCGAGCCATTTGTTTGGTCTTTTTGGCCGTTCCTGGTTTTAGAGCTTTTAGCTTTTGAAATCGTTGACTTCAGTCAACATTCTTGGTGAACGTGCTCGGAATCAAAATCTAACAGTTCTGTTAGCTTCGGAGCGTGGACTTTGCTCTAGAGGGACCTTTGGTCCGGATCCGAGAGCCTTTCAGCTTGGAATTCTCTCTAGTTCTGTGTTTTCAAGCCAGTTGGGCTTGTTTGGTTGACTTTGGTCAATATTTGGAGAAGATAGCCTCGGGTAGAAATTCCGTCAACGCTGTTAGCTCTAGAACATTGAGTTTAGGCCAGAGAGACCACTGGTTTGGGTCCCGAGGCTTCCAGACTTGATTTTGGCCATTCGATTCTGTTTTGAAAATAGTTGGCCCAAGGTTGATTTTGGACTCGGGGCCCACTTTTCATTAAATCAACCTTCGATGGAAGTTTCTTCAATTCCTTTGACTCCGAAACATCCTTTCTACTCAAATATCTCTATTGATTTATGAGTATCGGGTTTCGATTGTGTCCGTAATGCCCCATTGAAATTTTGCCATTTGTTGGTTGCTGGTGTGGCACCAGGGCGACGCCTGGGCCGCGTCTGTGCCTCAGCGCCCAGCCTGGCCACCTTTGCACCCGCGCCCATGCCAGAGCCCCTGCGTGCGCGCGCATACGCCCATGGGCGGCCCCTGCGCCTCAGCTGGCCACCCTATATAAGCTCTTGGCAGCTCATTTTCAGCTTTTCACCTTATCTTCTAACTACGATTTCTCCACCATTTTAGCTCCAAATTGCACCAAATTTTCACCTGCTCATCCCCAATACTTGGAGGAATAATTGTTGCTTGTACGAGCTTATTTCTTGGCCTCGTAAATTGGTAAGTTTCTTACTTAAAGTCCGATAAAAATCCATAAATTCTCCCCTTTAAATCCTTGATTCTTGGGGCTGTTTTGACCCGTTCCCATGGTCCATTTATGCTCAAATTTTGAGCATGTTCTCTCGGGAATTTGGGGGATACAATGGTGTTTTTTATTTCTGGTGTTGGATTGCGAGGCCCACAAGCCCGTTTGTGACCCAGATTTTGACCCAGTTATGTGTATGGCATTATAGGTACCGTTAGTCTTGTTTTAACATATAGATTATTGTGTTGATAGTGGTTTTGCAATTTGGAGCTTCTCGAAGCAGTTCGAGCCTGGACAACACTGTTCCCGCAGCTAGTCATCAGATGGCAAGTAGGTTATGGCTTTCCCTACCTAGACTCTCCGTATATAGGCTATAACTACATTAATTAGCATCCTTGGGTGGTTTGTTATAGGTTGGTACCCCAGACCTTGTCAACCTTTTTTGTCTGTTTATTTCATACGATGATTGTAGTACTCTTGTAGTATTATATATCACCCTTGTGGTCATGTGTGGCTTTGTATTGACTCTGGCACATAGACAGTGGGTGATTTGGGAATGTTCGCGAGTCCCGGACATAGAGATATCCTTTTAGGCTAGTTATGTCTACTGAATAGCTGTGGAGCCTGTGCAGGTACAGTAGGAATATTTGTGAACCATTGGGCTAATTTATATTTGTGTGCAAGCATATCATCCATGAGAGAGGTTTTCCCTGCATGTTTTACTTTGGTTTTGGCTGCGAGCCACTATAGATGGTTTTTCCTAAACTTGCATGGCCCTGGGGGCCCATTTCTTGTATACTTGATGATAAAAATGGGATTTTGGATGACTACACACTAGATTTCCTACTGATACTAGGCTCTGTTGGGCAGAGCACTAAACCTGATTTTTACTGAAACGAGTCTCTGCTGGGAAGAGTACCACATATGATTTCTACTGATTTGAGGCTCTGCTGGGTAGAGTACTAGACTTGATTTCCTACTGATACTAGGCTCTGTTGGGCAGAATACTAGACCTGATTTCTGACTGATTTAGACCTGCATACGCTCTAGACACCCTCCGAGAGGGTTATTGAGACTTTTATCACTGATTTAGACTCGAGTATTCCTTGGGCACCCTTTTAGAGGGTCTTTTGAGATTACTAATACTGTTTTAGACCCGGTTCAATTTTGGGCACGTACTTTGAGGCTCTGGTTCTTTGAGATTTTATGTTCATTAATTTATGTGGTCAGGGACCTTCATGGGCCCTCTGTTCCAAGACCTGGCTAGGAGCCGAGCATGCCAAATGAGGGGTATACGGCGTAGGATGAGGTATTGATAGCACGTCCCACCATGGGTTCTCCTGCCGAAGTGCCGGGGGAGGTGCATACAGGGTAACTATTACCGGTTCCATCATTATCATCATCATGCATATTTCACTCAGATTCCACCCTTGTTTGCTGTGTGTTCAGTGTACTCTCCGGTTTTATGGGCATCCGGAGGGTTTATTTTCACTTGATTGCGTTCCTCGAATGTATGGGCTACTGTTAGGACTGTAGGTAGATTATATTATTCCTATCAGATTATAGAGGTTGTTTTAGTCCTTGGTTCTTGTGGATTGTTAAGTTTTATCCTGTTGAGGCTCTGAGTGTTTGGGCTTGAGTATTGAGGGGCTAGTGAGTCCTATTTTATCGAGGCACTTACATGCGGCCTTCTGGGAAGATTATGGGTATCAGTTCCTTTGTTCCTTATCTTGACTCTTAGTATTAGCTATCGGTTATGGTGGTTTACATATTACATTTTAGGGTTGTATTTGTGAGATTGATCCTGGTTTATGCCTACCTTAATATTTGTGTTTAAAGCATGTTTCTGTTATTTTTTGCCTTCTAGTTGATTATGTTAGATTGCCTTCCTTCTTTCCTTTTTACTTGAGGTTACCGGTATACCACCATGTTTCCTAAACTCTCTCCTTTTATATATATTATTGTTGCAAGGATTCAGGTGCGTTCTTCTTTCTTACACCTGTGTTCTGTGTATATTTATTTTTTGTGCTAGCATTGTTTGTTATTACACTTGGTTGTCTGTTCTCTGTGCTAGTTCCGTGTGCTTCCTCTATTGTTTTCTATGACCATTATCTTGCTATCTTCTACTTACTATTTTTATATCTTATATGCGCTCAGTCGGCCGATGATGCCTACTGAGTAACCGTTCTCTTAGTGCTCATACTACACTTTTGTATCTTTCTTGTGCAGATATTAGTTGAGCTTTCGCCATTGATTGCGTGCCTATCGCGAGGTGAGCAAACAGCCTTTCCCTGGATCCTGGTATGAACTCAAAAAAAGCATTTACCCGTCGCCTGCTTCATCTGCAGAGCTTCCTCTTGTTCACAGGGAAACTCATGCACCTTTTAGGAGGTTCGAGACTAGGGTGAGTGCCTGATGGTCGGGGCTTATCTATATCTCATCTTTTATACTGATACTCTTTGTATATTCGGAAACAGTTGTACTTATTTGTTGTTACTTCTAGCACTGTTACTCTATTAGAAGTTTATGTACGGTCGATACCAAGTCTTGGGGTTGGTGTAGTATCATTTGTATATATATATTTTGGGTTGTTGCTTTCGCGTGTCTTATCTTTATATTCATCTTCCGCTTATTTTTGCTTGTTGGGCGTAATTAGTTAGATAGTAGCCTATAACTAACCATTCCAGGCTATGAGGATTGGTTCGCCTACTGGGGGTTATAGGTGTCATCATGACTTGAGAAATCAAGTCGTGACAGCTTGGTATCATAGCTCTAGGTTCACCAGTGTCATGGTACAGAAGCAAGTGTCTACGTAGAGTCTCACAGATCGGTATGATGACGTCCATATACAATCTGCGGGGGGCTACAGGGCGTTGTTAGGAAAGTTTCATCTTCTTGGCTCCTTATCGTGCATTCCTGGCTTTATTGACTTCTAAAAGCTTCGGTTGTTTTATTCCTTCTCAGATGCCTAAGAAGAGTTCGACAGTGGGTGATGTCGAGGCTTTTGTGCCTGTTGCTTCAGTGCTTCCGTCAATGCTAGGACCTCAGAGTGAGAGTTTGTCACATCAGATAGGGGGTGTGGGGTCAGCCCAGCCTCCGATTGGATTCATAGCTACTTCAGTTTTTTAGGACATCGTGGCTAGGACTCTGAGTCTTCCGGTGGGTGTTTCAGTACCCAGTTCTTCGAGAAGTGCTTCATCTAGGGTTGAGCTACCAGTTCTTCAGCAGGGTTGTCTGTCAATATTGGAGTGTGAGGAAGTATTTCATGACATGGTTAGGTGTACTTCTAAGACTGTGCCTTTAGAGTTTGATAGGGTTCAGAACTTTGTTGAGGGTTTGATTTCACCGCGTCGTTTGGAGACCGAGCATTTGGTTACAGTTGGTACGACCTTCCTTCAGGTAGTGGATCATGCTTGGGATATTGAGGGTTTATGCTGTGAGGCTTATAGAGGTAGCACTAAGAAACGTCGTCGCCAGGATAGTTTCCAAGGTTCACTGACTCGAGGTAGGGAATTCTCCACCAGAGATAGGTTCCATTGCTTCTTGTCTACCAGGCCAATTTCAGTTGCTCCACAGTTTTTAGAGGGTAGTGATACAGGATATGTTGAGCTTAGTGGCCATGGTATGGGTCAGATTCTTCAAGGTTTGCATTCAGGTTGTGTAGGCCATGGTGGCCAGTCAAGTTCAGCGAGATCTTCTCGCCCGACATCCTTCCATGGGTTTTTCTTTCAGTGGGGTGAGTATGGCCACTGTGTTAGGGATTTCCCCATGATCACGTATTCCAGTCGGCGTAGTTGTTATGATTGTGGGGTAGTTGGCCATTATTCTAGAGACTATCCCCGGCGAGGGATGGTTGAGCCTTCAGCTTCGACCACTCAATCCAAATTTAGATCCCGTCAGTCTGATGCCCCTCTTGGTGGGCCCGAGGTTGAGGTTCCTGATATCGTTGCTCAAGGTAAGGCTCCTGTTACCTTTGACTTGTGATAGTCCTGCTCGCGTTGCGATTCTATCTTTTTTGTCATTTATTTGCTTATATGCCTACCTGCTACTTGTTTAGTTGTTTGGCTACCTGAATTATAGTATCTATTTGTTGTTTTATTGGTAGTTTATTCTTTAGTAGTATATAGGGTGAGATGTCCTTGAGAGGTATTTACCCAGAGTTGTAGCTTATGGGTAGTTCTTGTTAGTCTGTTTCTGGTTGGCTTTGTTTTTTATTTTGTCGTGGCTCTAGACTTGTGTTGTGTCTTCCCTTTTGAGCGGTCCTAGATGGTTGATTGCCTAGGCTGTTATCTAGCGTGGCTAAAGGTTCTTGTTTTGGTATGGTGTTACCAATAGTGGTACTAAAGTGTGAGCTTCTGTCTTGAGATGAGAGGTGTTGGTTATGCTAGTGTGCATAGATTAGTTGTGTTTTTTTGGTGATTAGAATCGACCCTCTTCATTGGATGGTTTAGGGGGTCGGCATGTGTGTGGGTTTTTCCTATAGTCTCCTTCAATTCTTGTCTGGTTGGGTTGTCTTATCATTTTTCCCCGGTTCCAGTCAGGATGAATTTCGATCACAGTTCTCTGGATGAGCTTTTGATTTTGGCATTGTGATTAGGTTTTGTCTTTATTGTTTTCAACTAAGTGTTCACAGTATCCTCGTGGCTGAGTTGTACTTGTAGCATTTTGGGTGAGTTGGGCATCTGGCCTATTCTTCTCCTACTTTATTGAGTTTGGCAATATAGATGTGATAGCTAAGGTAATGGATCCATATTTTTTTGAGAAGGAGTTTGTAAGATTCAGTATATGCTACGGAAAGGTTTTTGTTTAGTTGAAAAATAAGGGAGATGACTCCTTATTCGTGCGTATGTGATTCAGTAGTCGACTGAGGTGATGACAAAGGTTTTCTTTGGGATCGTGTGTTGGTGATTTGATTCGGCCGGTTATAGATTACAGTGATTTTATTTTGATTGGTTTGAGATTTCAGTAGCAGTTGCGGTTTTGGAGACTTGCATATTCAATCTTAGTTGGCTTCAGTTCCTAAGGATTTATTGGCAGCATAGGGGTTCGACAGGGGCTGTGGTTGGTAAATCAGGGTTGGGTTTCAAAAGCATGGGCTAGCAAACTACTCTGGATCGTTCGTGGTTGGTTCTTTTGGTTGTAGCTTCTTGGGTTGGAAGGCATTGAGTTCGAAAAAACATAGCTTACCCATTTTCCATAATGGCGTGACAGTTGGCCTTGGACACCTAGTCCTTGGCTAACCTTTGAGTTAGGATGGACATTCTTGATATCAGCGGTGTTCTAGATAGTATGAGGTTCCTTCCACCATGGTTGGACAGACTCAGTGGTGGTGTATGCTTTATGTGGTTAGCTTGTGCGGGTTGAGGCTAGCAGGGTTATTTTTGAGTACTAATGTTACTTAGAGGTTGATGGTCACCATTTGTTTACCGAGAATTTGAAAGCTTGTTTAGTTGATTCTTCAGGGGCTGTTGTTTATGTAGGGTTCTAGTGTTTTTTAGACTCGACCATTGTGGACTAGAAGTTCGGTATGTTATATGCTTTAGAGATAGTGTTTTTGTGTGTGCCAATACGGTAGAGCGGTTCATTCGAACCAAAGAGGTGATTTGAGGGTATATGCAGAAATTATATATCCAGGCAGCGACCTTGCACCCCAGGCACCTTTTCCTTTGCCTACGGGGTGTTTTGACTTGATATTCGTAGCATGGTGGACTTTCTTCGGAGGTGTAATTAGTAAGGCAATCTAAAATCTTAATGGTGTTCGAGCATTAAGAGTAGCATCAGTGTTACTTAGAGTTGGGAGATTAGCTAATGACTACGGACTTCGTGGTAGACTTACCACTCTACTTGTAGAATCTTGGTTTTTGTTTGGGTCTATTGGGTAGGTTGCCTTGGTTCATTCGATTCTAGTTGATTCAGACTTGACACAGTGCAGCATAGTTGGTTTCGTTCTACAGTTTGGAAGTTCTTCGTCAACCCAACGTATTCATATATGCCTTTCCTAACTTTGGTGTGCGTACTTCAGTCAGGTTTAGATGGGTTGTTCAGTTGGGTTCAGTTAGCGAGCTTGATATTAGCAAAAGTGTCCGTTCATTGGTTGATGGTCAGTGGGGGATGTTAACTCTAGTTCCCGATGATATGCTATGGGTTGTTAGCTTGGATGGCAAAGACTAGTAGACTATAGCTTGACTTTGATATAACTTGAGTAAAAAGGGTGACTTTGTTCATGGTAGAGTATAAGCGAAGACTGTGGATCTATGGTGCATCAGTTTGATGCTTTAAGGGTAGTTGATTGTTCGACATGTATGCAGCTTCCTGTTGGTGGTGCAACATTATTCAGTTCAGAATAAAAGATCTTTGCGGATCAGCGGGTTCGTGAGTTAGAGTTTTTGGGGTGATGGCTTTCTGGTAAGTTTGGTTGTGGGTTTGATGATTTGATTCATGTGTGTTGGTCTCTTTGCTTCTCTAGTTTCAGTGTTTTGTCGGTGTTTGCCGGTTGAGATTCTCGAGGTTCAGTTTGGGTTGGCAGGCCATTGGCATTTTGAAGTTGAGTTTGGATTCTAGCTTGGCTAGTCAGGGGTTTGAGGCTTAGTTGCCTTTCGTGGTTTCGTTCTATTAGGTGTCGTCAAGTCGTGGAGTCTACCCGGGGTGTCCGAGAGAGTAGTGCGGGTTGTGTGTCCGCTGTTCTTTTAATCTCTAGTCCTTCCTTCTTTCTTGACTTTCGGGGACGAAAATCTTTTTAGTAGTGGATAATGTAATGACCCTTCCGGTCATTTACGCATTTTTGCCTCTCTTATACCGTTAGAGCTTACTTGTAGCAGGGCCAAGTCATTTATAGCTTGTTGGGACTGGTAATTCGGTGACTGGGCCGTTTGTTTGGTCTTTTTGGCTGTTCCTGGTTTTAGAGCTTTTAACTTTTAAAATCGTTGACTTCAGTCAAAATTCTTGGTAAACGTGCTCAAAATCAAATTTCGACAGTTTCGTTAGCTCCGGAGCGTGGACTTTGGTCTAGAGGGACCTTTGGTCGGGATTTGGGAGCCTTTCAGCTTGGAATTCTCTCTCGTTCTGTGTTTTCAGGCAAGTTGGGCTTGTTTCATTGACTTTTGTCAACATTTGGAGAAGACAGCCTCGGATGGAAATTCCTCCAGCGATGTTAGCTCCGTAACATCGAGTTTAGGCTAGAGGGACTATTGTTCTGGGTCCCGAGGCTTCCGGACTTGATTTCGGCCATTTGGTTCCGTTTTGGAAATAGTTGGCCTAAGGTTGATTTTGGACTCGGGGCCCACTTTTTATTAAATCGACCTCCGATGGAAGTTTCGTTGATTCCGTTGACTCTGGAACTTCGTTTCTACTCATGTAGATCTATGGATTTATGAGTATCGGGTTCCGATTGTGTCCGGAATGCCCCGTAGAAATTTTGGCATTTGATGGTTGTTGATTTGGCGCCAGGGCGCCGCCTGGGCTGCGCTTGCGCTCCTACGGCCGTCCCTGCACCTCAGCGCCCAGCCTGGCTACCTTTGCACCCGCGCCCATACCAGTGCCCCTGCGTGCGCGCGCCTGCGCCCATGGGACGCCCCTGCGCCTCAGCTGGCCACCCTATATAAACTCTTGGCAGCTCATTTTCAGATTTTCACCTTATCTTCCAACTACGATTTCTCCACCATTTTAGCTCCAACTTGCACCAAATTTTCACCTGCTCGTCCCCAATACTTGGAGGAATAATTTTTTCTGGTCCGGGCTCATTTCTTGGCCTCGTAAATTGGTAAGTTTCTTGCTTAAAGTCCGATAAAAATCCATAAATTCTCCCCTTTAAATTCTTTATTCTTGGGGTTGTTTTGACCCCTTCTCATGGTCCATTTCTGCTCAAATTTTGATCACGTTCTCCCGAGAATGTGGGGAACACCATGGTGTTTTTCGTTTCCGATTTTGGGTTGCAGGGCCCACGGGCCCATTTGTGACCCGGTTATGTTTATGGCATTATGGGTACCGTTACTCTCGATTTAACATATAGATTATTGTGTTAATAGTGCTTTCGCAATTTGGAGCTTCTCGGTTCAGTTCGAGAGAACTTATTGAATCCATCATTTGGGTTCATAATAAATTAAAAGTTGCTCCTGCTACTCAGCCGAGAGCCTTGAGCATTATACAAGGACGTGATGTCGGAGTAACCCATTACCTTCTGGGTGGAATTGCCACAACATGGGCATTCTTCTTAGCAAGAATTATTGCAGTAGGATAATGGATAGGAGGATTTTAAAAGCATTATGGCATTACAATTTCCAAGGTTTAGCCAAGGCTTAGCTCAGGACCCCACTACTCATCGTATTTGGTTTGGTATTGCTACCTCACATGACTTCGAGAGTCATGATGATATTACTGAGGAACGTCTTTATCAAAATATTTTTGCTTCTCACTAAGGAATGTCAGTCGTTGATAATTTTTTCAGCAGCCAATTGTTCTCGAATGGGGCCATTCAAGGATGTAAAATATCACAGTGTGATAAAAGAATCAATTAAAAAAGATCTCCTAATTCCAATTAGGAATTCATTGGGACCTTTAGGAACATGTCTTCCAATTGAGAATTTTTATTCATCTTACCATTTAATAACTCATAATCAGATCTTAGTAACTAACTATTTGCAACTTGACAATTTAAAACAGACTTTTAAAGTGATTAAATTAAAATATTATTTAATGGATGAAAATGGAAAAAAATTTAATCCCGATCCATATCATAACATTAGTTTTGATCCATTCAATTTGAATTGGTCTTTTCTGCGAGCCATTATAGACAGTTTTTTCTAAACTTTCATGGCCCCGGGGCCCCCTTTTTCGTATAGTTGATGATAAAAATGGGATTTTGGATGATTTCACACTTGATTTTCTATTGATACTAGGCTCTGCTGGGCAGAGCACTAGACCTGATTTTCTACTGAAATCAAGCTCTGCTGGGCAGAGTACTACACCTGATTTTCTACTGATTCGAGGCTCTGCTGGGCAGAGTACTAGACTTGATTTTCTACTTATACTAGGCTCTGCTGGGCAGAATACTAAACCTGATTTCTGACTGATTTAGACCCGGATATGCTCTGGGCACTCTTTGAGAGGGTTATTCAGACTTGTATCACTGATTTAGACTCGAGTATTCTTTGGGCACCATTTGAGAGGGTCTTTTGAGATTACTACTACTGTTTTAGACCCGGTTCAATTTTGACCACGTACTTCGAGGCTTTGGTTCTTTGAGATTATGCGTTCATTATTGTATCTGGTCAGGGACCTTCATGGGCCCTCCGTTCTAGGACCTGGCTAGGAGCCGAGTGTGTCGGATGAGGGGTATATGGCATAGGATGAGGTATAGTTGGCATGTCCCACCATGGGTCCTCCTGCCAAAGTGTCGGGGGGAGGTACATACAGCGTTACTATTACCGGTTCCATTATTATCATCATCATTCATATTTCACTCGAATTCCACCCTTGTTTGTTGTTTGTTCAGTGTACTCTCCGGTTGTATGGGCAGCCGGAGGGTTTGTTTTCACTTGATTGCGTTCCTCGATTGTATGGGCGGCCGTTGGAACTGTAGGTAGATTATATTATTCCTATTAAATTATAGAGGTTGTTTTAGTCCTTGGTTCTTATGGATTGGTAAGTTTTAGCCTGTTGAGGCTCCGAGTGTTTGGGCTTGAGTATTGAGGGGCTAGTGAGTCCTATTTTATCGAGGCACTTAGGTGCGGCCTTCTGGGCGGACTGTGGGTTTCAGTTCCTTTGTTCCTTATCTTGACTCTGAGTAGTGGTTATCGGTTATGGTGGTTTAGTTATTCCATTTTAGGGTTGTATTTGTGAGATTGATCCCGGTTTATGACTACCTTGATAGTTGTGTTTAATGCATGTTTATGTTATTCTATGCCTTCTAGTTGATTATGTTGGATTGCCTTCCTTCTTTCCTTTTTTACTTGAGGTTACCGTTATACCGTCATGTTTCCTAAACTCTCTCCTTTTATATATACTATTGTTGCAAGGATTCCAGCTGCGTTCTTCTTTCTTAAACCTATGTTCTGTGTATATTTGTTTTCTGTGCTAGCATTGTTTGTTATTACTCTTGGTTTTCTATTCTCTGTGCTAGTTCTGTGTGCTTCCTCTATTATTTTCTGTGACCATTATCTTGCTATCTGCTACTTACTGTTCTTATATCTTATATGCGCTCAGTCGGCCGATGATGCCTAATGAGTACCCATTATCTTGGTGCTCATACTACACGTCTGCATCTTTCTGGTGCAGATATTAGTTGAGCTTTCGCCTTTGATCGCATTGGAGACTCGTGCAAATTTTGGGAGGTTCGAGACTAGGGTGAGCACCTGACGGTCGGGGCTTGTCTACATCTCATCTTTTGTACTGATACTCTTTGAATATTTGGAGACAGTTGTACTTATTTGTTATTACTTCTAGTACTGGTACTCTATTAGAAACTTCTCTACTGTCGATACCAAGTCTTGGGGTTGGTATAGTATCATTTGTATATATATATTTTGGGTTGTTGCTTCCGCGTGTCTTATCTTTATATTCAGCTTCCGCTTGTTTCTGCTTGTTGTGCGTAATTGGTTAGTTAGTAGCCCATTACTAACCGTTCTGGGCTACGGGGATTGGTTCGCCTACTGGGGGGTTGTTGGTGCCATCATTACCTGAGAAATCGGATCGTGACATTTATTTACATGTATTATCTTTACATTTATTTATGTACATTATCTTTATATTTCTTTATGTACTATATTTATTTTTATTTATATACATTATCTTTATATTTCTCCACATTCTTACATTTTGCATACATCTTCCTTACACTTTAACACACACACATATATATATTTATTTCTTATACATATAAGAGGGAAGAAACTTTTCATTAAAAGAAATGTATATTTTATTGACCAAAAAGAGGAAGAAAAATGTGTCCTTACATTTTATACATATTGTCTTTACATTTTTTCATACATTATCTTTATATTTTGTGCATATATTATTTTTTGATTTTTCATACATTGCATTTATATTTCTATACATTGTTTTTTCATACTTTTCTTACATTTTCTTTACAAATTTATTTATTTTTAAACATGTATACATTTTTCTTATATTTAAAAGCATTTTTTCTCTATTTGTGTATCAACACCAATGTCATAACACCTTACGTATTTCTCTCTATAATTTTCCCTACTTATTTGTCTCTATATTTTGTTGAACATTTTTCATATACATTCTTTTAACATTTGCAAATACGCCACTGATAGATGACCTTTGACTCTTCGGACGGGTATGCTAGAAAGGATGTTTGGACGTTTACTTGGATCATACGTGTATAACGTGTTTTCCAAGTAAACGTTTGATGTTCCTTTTCTGAAGAAGCCTAAAGGTTTTCCTGTCTTGTTTAGGACTGGACAACTTTTAGGTTATTACGCCTCTTGGGACCTTACACTTTTGGCCAATAAAAAAACTTTCGTCGATTTTTGAGGCATCCACAATAAAAAAGACGGATACATACATACACGCGCGTGCGCGCGCGCACACACACACACACACACACACACATATATATATATATATATATATATATATATATATATATATATATATATACGTAGAGAAAAAAATAAATATTGGGAGATGACGAAATCTTAATTGCTTTTTTTTTCATATTCATATTTATATCCTCTGCAATAATTGTTGGGATGAAAAAAGGAGGATCCGTTGAAGAGTTTATGTTGTCTCGGTAGGGAATAGTCCAATCTTTTCCAACACCATACAACAACGAAATAAAAAGTTTTATGATTCGTATCTCGGCGAGGTGATCTTGGACGGCCGACCGATGGTTCGCAACCATGGCGCATCTAAAACTTAATACAATTACATATCTGAGTCCATACTATAGTAAAATTTTATTTTTTCTATATATACATACATATATATATATATATATATATGTATGTATTTCTTTAATTTATTTTCATAAATATATATTTGTTATTGATTTTTTTACTAAGTGTTTATACAGATACGTGAAGATACTTCCCGAAGACGGCAATTAAAAGGAGTTTAAAGATTTTTCCAAAATTCATTGTTTGTATTTATATTCTTGCAATTGTACAAAAGATAAAGTATAGTGAAAACATTACTTTTAGGGCTTCGGGGGTGTCCTTTCATTTATTCATTTAGTACTACGCACATAGACAAAATTTAGGCCGTAAACACTTCACAAATAAATTAATTTAATTTAAGTACTTAATTAATTAATTCACATTTTTACATAAAGCGAACATTACGATGTCTTTTTTTTAAAAATAAATTTTTCTTCTAATTATTTTTACTTAAACTTTACAAATGATTCTTTACATATTCTTTTGTTTAATACTCTTTTAAAAAAATTAATATTTTTTTCTCATTCTTAAATCCATTTTTCTTGCAAAAGTGAAATAATGTTTTACATAATGAAAAACACAAGTCAATAATGTAATCATTATACAATCTTTTTGATACATTTTCTTTACATTATACATATTTTTATACATCTTTTACATTCTTTACTCAATACATTTTTCTTACATTAATTGTATTTAGATATATGTTTCTTACACATTTTTTATATATATTGTGTAGTCATGTCTATTCTCTTATATTAACATATTGACATATGTTTCATATTAACAATATACATTCTTTTACTTTTTTTTAAATATTTTTTCTTATATATAAATTTTCATACATACTAAATTTTCTTCTTTACATATTCTCATATATATTAAAATATATTTTTTACACACTCTTACACATATATTTTAAATTATTTTTTGTAAATATATTTTTTTATTTTTTACTGTACATATTTATACTTTTCAAAAAATGATTTTACCTCCTCCCTCTTTAAAAAATTAAGTCTAGCTTGGTTACCATATTTTGTGGATTCTGAAGGATGCCTAACCCCTTCCCTTCGGATTAACTTGAACCCTTATCTAGAATTTAAATTGGTTTTCGTATATTTAAACGCGAGTCATACATATCAATAATCAAATTATGTTTCCTTATTTTCTTAAAAATTAGGTGACGACTTTGTACATAATTAAATTCTTTTAGAGTCCATAAGTTGTGCTTTATCTGAACTTGGTAAAAATAGGGCATGACAGATAGGATGGTTATTTTTCTGATTCATATTTTCCTTTCATATCTTCAGGCCTTTAAACCCTTCTTTTGGGATTAAATTGGTCTGCACTAATTTGATTTAGATAAAAAAAATTGGTTACTGAGGAATAGATCTCTAACCAGTAATTCAGACATCAAAGTAGATGACCAGTTATTATTTTATCTTTGTCGTCTTTTAAATCATACGTTAAAGTTATCACCTAATTTCATTAATATATTTTAGTTGAGATTTAAGAAATATACTTCCTTTTACTGTATTCAGGTTCATGTTAGCTACTTGTTTGAAATAATGAAGACTAAGGTGTGATGTGTATGTTGTTTTTTCATGGATGATGAGTCGTTTCTTCTATGTATCAAAAGTTCTTAAGCTTCTTATTTGGTCCAACCACTTTCCTTGACAGACCGCTAGATCTTTCTGGCTATATTAATTACTTGTTGAAATAGGTCTGAACTGTTGACATATGTATGGTTTCTTATCTTTAACACATGATTTTGCGGTAATAGATTTTCTTTAGAATGTTATTTTCATGATAACTTTCTATCATTTTACCGATCATCATCTTTCTTTTCTTTGTTCACATGATCTGTCATGTGTCCATTTGGACTCCTAGAATCTCCTCCCTGCATCTTATCGTTAGTTTTAAACTCAACAATATCCATCGAGTCAGCCAAATATTAGGTCCAAAAAGTACTGACATACAATCCAATGGAAGCTAATGTAAATGTTGGAGAAAAATGCAAAAGTGGTCCAAAGTCCCAAAACATCAGTAGCAATGTCACGATCCAAAATTTCAAGGGCTGTGATGACACCTACTCCAATCCAACCATGGTAGGTAAGCCTAACTCAACAAATGCAAGCAACTTAAAAATAAAAAAAGTAGCAAAAAAAAAAACAGTGATTTATCAATAATAACTCAAATAAAAAATAATCAAAATGAGATCGAATAGTAGACTCCAATACATCCAAAGACTTAGCTATCACGAATACAAGAGCGAATCTAAGTAAAAAATATCCTAACCAAATACTACAATACTGTCTGAGAAAGTAAAGAAAATAGAGATAAGGAGTAGAAAGAGGCGGGACAATCTCTGAATACAGGAGCTCACCACAACTTCGAAGATATCAAAAACACGAACACTAGTCACGGGGATCCACTTGTACCTAAATCTGCATCAGAAGAATGCAAAAAAGTAAAGGTGAGTACGGTTCACTTGTACTTAGCAAGCATCATAAACCGACTGAGCTTGAGCAGTTACTATATCGAATAAAGAATACTAAAAGAACCCTGCATACAGAAAAGTCTCAGCAGTTCAATATCAATAATAACACGGTATATCTCAATCAAAATAATAATCCAAATGATAATGTAATACAATAATATTGGATGAAATGTAATAGCCATGCCTACTGGTATACACGCCCTTCTCAGTCTATTCTGAAAGATAGGACCCACGGGGGACTCACGAGGTCCATATACCCCGCCAAAAATTTTGTCTCGAACGTAATCAATATCAATACTCCATATGGAATGTCGTATTAGATCGGGTTTATAAAAGTGAATATCCATTTGAAATGTTGCATAGAATCGGGTTTATAAAAGTGAATCTTAGTCCAAAATGTCACATAGGATCAGGTTTATGCAAAATATTTCATCCTCTTTCAAAATCAGTGTTTATAATAGTACATCTCAGTGATCCATGATATGAATGAATGAATATTCATGCACACGAAAACACAATCAGCCAATTACAAAGATATAATCAAAATATCAGAATTACAATAATTTCATGAACACCGGCTATGAGCCTCAATCTCAATCTAGGAATCTAAGTCCCCTATAACCGACACAATATAAGCCTTAACTCGGGCATCACAATAATAATTCATTTCATATACTATCATGATCAGCACAAGCCTCCACACGGGTATCACAATAATATAAATTAATTCAATTGCTATTATAATTACTAAGTCAACCCTCCCATATCATGCTTTACATGATAAGTCCCCACCCAAACAAAGTCTGAAAGAAGTTAAGCCATCACCTACCTCGAAGCCGAACAACAAACTCTACAAGGTCACTCTAATCCTTTCTTTTATGAAGAACCTCCAAATGCAACTACTCTATCAAAAATAAGTTCTATAGGTAAATACGAATCCAACGATACCCATATTGGTAAGGTTATAAATTGGGTCTAAAAAGTCAACCTCGAGCCCGAAAGGGCAAAATCAAAAATTTATTAGAAATTCAGTTTACCCATAGATTGAGGAGTTCAAATCTAAAATTTCATCAAACATAGAGTTAAGATCAGACTCGAAATCATCATTTTATCAAACTTCAACTATACCTGAAAAAAACCCAAAATTCTAAGTTCAAACGCGGTTCAAAATGAGAAAAGTTGATTTATTTATGCTAAAATCAGATTACCCATACTTCAAGGACCTTAGTTTCCAAAATATTAGCGAAAATTCATCACAAATTAATCCTAAAATGAAGAACTTTGGGGCTTCAAATCTTAAATTGTAAACAAAAATCATGAAAAATGTAAAGAATAATCTTGGAAAATGATCAATATGAAGTTAGAAACACATACTCAATGATCATATGAGCAAAACACATTGCAAATTGCCTCAATCGGAGCTCCCTAGCTCCCAAAATATCAAAAATACTAAAATTACAAAGTCTGTCTTTTAACATAGTGTTCAGGTGAAATTCTTCAGCGCAATCGCGCTTGCACCAGAACACAACACTAGCTGTCCGCACTAAAATGATCATATCTCCCTCATACGGACGCGAAATATAATGATTCTTTTTGCGTTGGTTCTGAAATTTCAATATGGATCTAATGGTACCATACAAACACCAAATAGATATCATTTGCTTCAGGTGAAACTACTAAAACTCAATGATGATAAACTTCCAAACTCCAAACTCCAAACGAGTACCCAAAACTCATCCGAGACCTCCCGCACACAAATTAATAGTGCAAACTAGTTATAACACACATTTTTAACCTGATGGAATCATCAAAATACCTAAACGAGATCATCTTGACTAAATATTGACCAAAGTTAACTCTTAACTTAGAGACCTTTAAATTTCCAAATTACGACTCAAAACTCATTCCAAAGCCTTGCGAGCAGAACCAAACCTTCAACTAGACCAAAATAACCCTTCGGACCTAATGGAATTATCAAAACTCAAAAATAACCTTTCTAACCTCAAATGTTGACCTTGGTCATCTCTCTTAAGTTTTCAACTTTTAAAACTCAAAAACTCTTCCAAAACTCATCCAAATGTCTCTGGGTCTTAACCAACAGTTCTACTAACCCAAAAATGACATTTCGGAGCTGATAGTGCTGACAAAATTTTGATACAAGCTCAATTTTTATGAATGTTGACTAAAGTCAACCATATCAGCTTTTCAACCTTCCAAAATGAGATACTTGCATAATACTCAACCAACCATCTCGGAAACCTTGCCACCCATTCACACAATCTATGAATACCATAATATAACTATCAAGAGGGTTGAAATGGTCAAAATACACCAAAAGTCTAAAATTACTATGAGGGTTGTTACATTATCCACCACTAAAATATACATTCATCCTCGAACATAAGAGTAATAAAAGTACCAAGACTATCGAGAAACTGCATATACCTATAGTAGACTTCATAATAGCACTCTCAAGCAAAGATTAAATCTATGGTACCGCTTGTTTACCATAACTGTCAATATCTTTCTTTGTTTTAACTCTTAGAGCTACATCTCCAGTATACAAAATCAAAACGTCTCCAAATATCTGATTTCCATACTTTTAAACTGCCTCTGCACGCAATAACTGAATTGATCATATCCATAGTTCTGAACATACCTAGTTCACCAAACCCAACATAGTTACCATAATCTAATAATTAAAATTCTAGTGCAAAATATGTACCAACAGAATACCATGACCTTACCAATCCTCTATTCACACTTTTAAAACCATCATTAGTACCAAACACCCTTAAAATACATATTATCGCTCTTCAAAACCTTGAGTTATGACTTTCTATTTTCCCCCAAAAGTGATTCCTAGTCTTCTGAGTCCATTCTTTAAGTATTTTTTGTCAAAAGCTAGCCTTATCCAAGGCTGATAGCACTAATTTCAAGTATGGTAGTATTTTCTCATCGAGCTGAAGCTACTGAGTCAAAAACTAATATCAATTACATATAAATCTTCAAATGTAATGCTTCAACTATTGTTCCAACAATCATAATCTCATGCCAAAACTTGGAAAAAATCACTGATCACTCCAACAACTTTTTATACCACAAGCATATACCTCTATACATCACCAAATACATATACAACTCATCATAATAGTTCGTGTAGTTCCCATCAACTAGGTAGTATTGATTTCATCCAAAATACTCAATAAACCCTTAGAACTACAAATTTTTTCGATAATACACCTGCAAGCTACTTGATAAAATATGAATAATTGAACCCAACATAAAAATGCAAAATCACCCACATATCACTGATGGTCACCAAAACCAACACCAAATCTGCAGAAGATCCACTACTAAATTCTTCATGAGTCTATGCCAAAACCACTCCACCTTCCACTAATGAATGTTCCAACTCGTGCTGTCATTTCTAAACTCAAAGGCTGAAATTCACAGAAACCTTCAATTCTGTACTAAGGATCATGTATAATGACTCACATTTCTCGACTTATACCGCTCATTCAATGATGATAGAATTTCATATAAATTCGAATACATTTAATTCTTTAATATAAGAGCCCCTTGCTCTTTTATTTAACTTATTTACCATTCAGTATTATTAAACACAAGACCCGTTGCATATTACCTCATACTCTAAACCAAATCTTTGAATGAAATACTTCATTATACCCTTTAACATCCCATAATGATAAACTCTTCAACCCAGGTGCTTTTCTATGCACAAATCCTTCCAAGCCCTCTATAACCAGCATTCTCATTGTTTTACCAATCCATACCCTGAAATAATCCACTATCACGAAAGTAGCCTTACCGCAGAAAGCCTGAATTCTAATCCAAACTATAAAGAAAATTT
The DNA here is from genome assembly GCA_003996215.1 of Jaltomata sinuosa. Classification (NCBI taxonomy): domain Eukaryota; kingdom Viridiplantae; phylum Streptophyta; class Magnoliopsida; order Solanales; family Solanaceae; genus Jaltomata; species Jaltomata sinuosa. The sequence goes on from QJPP01000039.1 coordinate 1,524,083, forward strand.
CCCTTACCGATCAATATCTATCCATTCACTTATGAATGCTATAAAATCAGACACTTTAGTACACCACCAACTATGATCCCCTTGATCTTATCACATCCGTCATTTGAAATCTGAACCTTACTAGTTATCAAACTCAAAAGCATCATAGAATTTATCACAACACTTGACTCAAAAATTTGTAGACTTCTTTTTTTAAGAATACTCAGTAGTTCACAACCCATCTGAAAAACAAGTGATAGTATCACCATAACCTGAATAAGATCCAGTGACCAGGTAATTTTAAAACCAAGTTTCACCTCCTGAAGATGAATCCTTATCTTTTCAAATAGATTCAGATACACTCGTCTTATTTTCCAAATGTCATATTCCATTTCCAATCACTTTTACCTATATAAGTTGAAATCCCTTTAGGTCTACCCGAGGAGTGTTTCAAAACACCATAAGCATTTCCATATAAACCAAGCCAATCACCAAAGTGGTAATAATCCATAAATCTTAGACATCTGAAAGTTTTTCCTTCCTTACTAGAATCTTTTAAGCGAAAACCCTTCTAAATTAGTCACATCACAAGTACGACCCATCACAAAGTCTTCTCATTAAATTTACTTGGTAGCCCTAGTCATCCCACAAAGTTGATCTTGTCGTTGATATGATACCTCAGATCACATATGCACTGGTTCAATCCTGTAAAAAAATCAATCATTTCACACACCTTCCCACTAACATTTTTAGATGATTCCAAATAAGCATACCTGCTGAAACTCTCTATTTCAAAAAGCTCATCATCCCAATTTCAATAAGTTCCCTGGGTCTAAATTGATATCACTAGCCCTCGATTAGATCTCTGAAATGCACTTCACAACTTGAACATATCAATGCCTACCATTGATCCACCACTTTAATTTCCCTTATAGACCGATGCTTCACTCAAGGGTCTGTAGTAAAAACTAGTTGGTCCTTCGAATTTGAATGTAGTGTCAAACTCTATTATCCAAATAAGTGAAACAATTGACAACTACGTAGGTAATTAACATTTTACACTGCTTAACCAATATATTTTCTTCCATTCTTCACTTGCTCTAGTTTAGTAGTACTACATCAAGAAAGACCATAAGATCCATCACTTTTCTACAAAATAACCATTGAGAAGGTCATCCCTAGATCACACCATACATTTCTATCCATCATGTAACAATAACACATTACATAAACTACTTATTCTTTAGCCCCAAGATAAGACGTACCCTTGCCTTCATCCTACACAAACAAGTACACATATCCCTCACTAAAGAAATATTGCTACATAGTACATAAAATCCAATCATGAAAGGAACTTTTCCACTCGTGGCCTAAAACCGACAATCATCTCCTTTCAAGAACTCTTAATACTTGATCTTCTTTCATCCTTCATGTCACCCCACACATTGTCAATTTACCCTTTCATATATTCAATCGATAGCAAAATTAGTACACCTCGTGACCCTAGCCAAGTAATACAAGTCCTACTATGAAAGTCATATACTAAAACTCAAACCATTCAAATCCTCTTTGTCGTACAACCACTTCACAAGATAGAAGGCATACTCTTCATAGAAACTGTGAAACTAGTCATACCACCTCAAACCTTATTATAAGAAGCTTTCCTTCATACTCTATCATAATCACTATTCTTTTACCCAATCTGTTGGTTCCTTACAACTTTAATCATTCCTTAAAATAATAGTAGTTCCTATCCCATCACTAAACCATTGAATCCTTTCCAATACACTCATGCCATAAGACTGTAGTACAAATTCTAATCTCTGTTGAAGCATCATTTTTCTCATCATACATTGAGTAACCCACTCTTGCCATGACAAACTTCCTTAACTATAGTCTCCAGGTCACCACGCTCATTACCAAATTTTCTTTTAGTCATTCCATTTCCAATTGTCAACACTATTACAGATACCATCTATGCCACATATATACTCTTCCCACTGCTGAATAGCTAACCATAAAAGATAAGGCAATCATGGAGTTCTACAAACCATTGCTCCCACTTTCATATGAATACCCTTAAAATGCACAAGCTAAACCACAATCTTACTCAATTAGTCTTCGAACCATAGATACCATTTAGATCTTGATATGCACACCCTCACACTAGTCTACCATTTTCTCCCTAGTACCCAGTCTTGTATCGAAGCACATCATGTCACCCTCAACTGTAAGCGTGCAAATCCAAGAACGTATCCTCACTATAAGTAAGTGAATGGAATGAAGAGATTTTAAGAGTTAGATCGAACCAAGAATGCACGATAAGAGTTAATAAAATAGAATTTCCTTAAGTCCTATAGCCTCCCAAAGATAGATAACTGATGTCTCCGCACCGATCCACAAGACTCTACTAGACATTGGTCTTGTACTCATGAGACTGGTAAACCTAGTGCTCTGATATCAACTTGTCATGATCCATAATCCCAAGAGTTGTGATGGCACGTACCTCAACCCAACCATGGTAGGTAAGCCTAACTCAACACATGCAAGCAACTTAGAAATAAAGAACTAGCAAAAAAACACAGTGATTAATCAATAATAACTCAAATAAAAAATAATCAAAATGAGATTGAATAGTATACTCTAATACATCCCAAGACTCAGCTATCACGAATACAAAAGCAACTCTAAGTATAGAATATACTAACCAAATACTACAATATTGTTTGAGAAAGTAAAAAAAAATAGAGATAAGGAGTAGAAAAGGTTGGGACAGTCTCCGAATACAGGAGCTCACCACAGCTTCAAAGATATCAAAAATGTGAACACTAGTACTGGGGTCCACTTGTACCTGAATCTACATCAGAAGGATGCATAGAAGTAGGGATGAGTATGTTCCACTTGTACTCAGTAAGTATCTATAACAACTGGGTCTGTCATTACAGGTAGACCAATCTTTCCAAGTTTTAGAGTTAGAAAACTCCGAGTTTGGGAGTTTGAAATTCTAGGCTAGGCTAGCCTCGGCTGGTTTTGGAGCGAGGTAGAGTCTAGGGAAATCTGGGTAAAAATAGATTTAGGTATCTTGGTGTGAGCTATTTTTCCATGTAGCCAAGATATAAAGGAGTCCGAGGGACTTTTTGGAATCACATTTGGGTAAGTAGAACTCTCGGAATCGCGTTTGATGTGAAGGGGTTGTTTCAGAACATCGGGGGAAACAAGTGTGTTGTGAAATGGCCAAAACTGGCAGAGTTTCGGACTTTCTGTCTGTGACAAGCATTGTCACGTGCGATAGTAGCCACCACTATAGCGGCAGTCAAGGGAAGGTCAACCCACTTAAGACCGCTATAGCGGCAGCCTGCCGCTATAGCAGAGCGGGGACCGCTATAGCGAGCCGATGGGTTTTTAATGTAGAAACAACTCCCAAAATATTCTGTTTTATCAAGTTTGTTTTGGAGAAGGGCTGGGTGATTTCCAGGTGATTTTCTTCATTCTTTCGTCAAAATTCTTCCCTAAGGTAAGGTTTTCGTTCTCCAATCTTTGTACTACGTTTCCTATGCGGTAGAATTGCTAGAAGGGAACTTGGGGAAATGTTAGAATAACCTAAGGATGGTGGAATTTGGGGAAGAAAGGGGATTTTAAGCATGTGTGTTCTTGGGTATGGATAAAAGTACATTAAAATGATCATAGGTTGTTTAATTTTCTGTTTTTATCCGTAAAAATGATAGAACTAGGGGAATTAACGGTGAAAAAGCCCGGGAAAAGGGTGGGATAATCATGGATGACCTGGGGTTTGGGGATTTTGTATAATCCAGGTAATGTGCAGGCCTTGTGTATTAATTATATGCATTATGTGTTGTTTTTAGACCAAGAACGAGAGAGGAATCCGGAGCACGGAAAAGCTCAGGTCGAATAGAGCTTAGAACATTTCGAGGTAGGTGATGGCTTATGATTTTATGCAAATATATATATTGGTGTACTCATGTCTAAGTGATTGTATGCATTACATTGCTTAGGAAATTTGTGTGGAATGTTTAGGTTCCTGTTTACAGTCTGTGATTGAATGGTTTACTTGTTAGTTTTACAAGTTGTGTGTGTTCATATATTGACTGTGGTTGTTGAAATTTGATTTGCTCGGGTACCATGCCTGGTACGGGTATAATTAAATGGTTGGCATGGGTACCACGCCTGGTATGGGTATATCGTTTGGTTGACACGGGTACCATGCCTGGTACGGGTTTACTTTATTGCATCTTGCATTATTTCATTGACTGTTGTATTGCATTGGTTGTTATTTTTTTCATGAGTGGACTGGGTTGTTTACTGGATGTAATACTTGGTATCGGTTTCGTGAGTGAACCGGGTTGTCTAGTTAAAACTGCTATTGTTGATGGTCCTTGAGTGGTCGGGAACTGTTGTATAACTGATGTGTTGGTCTTGGTTTAGGCCGGGTTGAACAATTACCTTTGGTGTTGTCTAGAGGGAATTTCAGGGTGGGTCCGGGCTAGACGGAAAGAAAAATTATGGTTACATGTTTGTGGATTAGAACTGTAAGAGATGGATTCATGCGGTAACAAGCTAGGTAGAGACCTGTAGTCTAGATGTGCCTGTGATTATTGTTGCATGTTTGCCATACTCCTTACTTAATATTGTTGTACTAATTATATATTGTTTACTTGAAAACTGGTTGATGATCCTACCAGTATACAGTGGTGGTGTACTGATACTGTACTTGTCTTTCTTTTAGTGAGTACAGAAAATATACCAGCGACTGAGACACGACCTCGCATCTAGCACCGGCGATTTCTGACTTTCAAGGGTGAGCTGCTTGATTCGAGCTACCTTGGGTTATCCTTAGAGTTTCAGTCCAATTGTTTCAGACGTAAAACTATTTTAGTTTATCTTTTGGGGATGCATCCCCGTATTCTAGATTTGGTATTGATGTTTGGTACAATGACTTTCAGTTCCTACGAGGGATTTTCCGCAGGATTAATAATTATGGTTAGTTTTTAACTTGATTGATTGTTAGTTTACTTTTCGCTTGCTGGTTTTAGGATGTTAGTCTAGGAAAGAGTGGGACTCTATTGGTTTGCTCATCCGGGGGTTGGATAGGTGCTACTCACGATGGGTTGGGCCGTGACAGCATCATAAGCCGATTGAGCTTAAGGAATTACTATATCAAATAAAGAATACTAAAATAACCCTGCATGCAAAAAAGTCCCAGTATTTCAATATCAATAATAACACGGTATATCTCAATCAAAACAACAATCCAAATAATAATGCAATGCAATAATATGGGATGAAATGCAATGGCCATGCCTATCGATATGCACCCCCTTCTTAGTCTATGCTGGAAGGTAGGACCTATTGGATACTAGCGAGGTCTATATACCCCACCCAAAATTCCACCACGGGCATAATCGATATCAATACTCCATCCAAAATGTCGCATCAGATCGGGTTTATAAAAGTGAATATCCATCTGGAATGTCACATCAGATTGGGTTTATAAAAGTAAATCTCCATCCGGAATGTCACACTGGATCGGGTTTATACAAAATGTTTAATCCTCTTTCAAAATCAGTGTTTCCAATAGTACAACTCAGTGATCCATGATATGAATGAATGAAGATGCATGCACACGAAACAATAATCAGCCAATCAAAAGATATAATCAAAATCTCATAATTACAATAATTTTATTAACACCGGCTATGAGGCTCAATCTCAATCCAGTAATCTAAGTCCTCTATAACCGACACAATATAAGGCTCAACTCGGGCATCACAATGATAATTTATCTCATTTACTATCATTATCAGCATAAGCCCTAATCACTAAGTCAACCCTTCCATAGCATGCTTTATACGATAAGTCCCCACCAAAGCAAAGTCTGAAAGAAGTTAATCCATAACCTACTGTGAAGCCGAACAACAAACTCTATAAGGTCACCCTGATCTTTTCTTTTATGAAAAGCCTTTGAATGCAACCACTCTATCAAAAACAAGTTCTACAGGTAAACATGAATCCAATGACACCCATATTGCTAAGATTCTAAATCGAGTCCACAAATTTAACTCAAAAGTCAATCCCGAGACTGAAAAGGCAAAATTGGAAATTTATTAGAAAATTAGTTTACCTATAGATTAAGGATTTAAAATCTAAAATTTCATCAAAAATGGATTTAAAATCAAACTCGAAATCATTATTTTATCAAACTTTAATAACCCGGGAAAACCCCAAAATTTCCAAGTTCAAATGTAGTTTAAAAAGAGAAAAATCTATAAATTTATGCTAAAATCAATTTATCCATACTTCAAGGACCTTAGTTTCAAAAATCAATAAAAACCCATCAAAAATTAATCCTAAAATGAAGAACTTTTAATTTCATAAGATTTGGAATTTTAAATATTAAATTGTGAATCAAAATCATGAAAAACATAAAGGATAATCTTGGAAAATAAATAAAATGAAATTAGAAACACATACCCAATGATCGTACAAGCAATACGCATCAAAAATTGCCTCAATCGGAGCTCCTTATCTCCCAAAATGTTAAAAAAACTAGAATCCTGAAGTATGTCTTTTAACACAGTGTTCAGGTGAAATTCTTCAGCGCTATCACGCTCCTTTGGTGCGATTGCATCAGCGCAATCGCGCTCGCACTAGAACATAACACTAGAAGTTTGTGCTAAAATAATCATATCTCCCTTATACGGACTCGAAATACGATTATTCTTTTTGTGTTGGTTCAAAAATTTTGATACGAATCTAATGATACCATTCAAACATCAAATAGAGCTCATTTGCTTCAGGTGACACTACTAAAACTCAATAACAATAAATTTTCAAACTCCAAACAAGTACCCAAAACTTATTTGAGACCTCTCGGACACAAACCAATATTGCAAACTAGTTGTAAAATACATTTCAGACCTAATGAAATCATCAAAATACCTAAATGAGATAATTGATGTGACGCCAAATTACGTCACTTTCGACTCCTTTTTACTAAGAACAATCGTACGTTTTCAAGCAACCGTTGTTGTTTTTGATGTTTTTATGTTGTATTTGTAGGAAATGGGAACAAACACGGAAACGGAAGAAAATACGAGAAAAATGACGTTCTGCCTAAGAGTGACGGCCTGAGTGACGGCCCGTCACACATGTGACGGTCCGTCACATGGACCGTCAAGTGGAAGCAACGTAGTGCCTAAGGATGACGACCAAGGTGACGGCCCGTCAAGGGTGTGACGGTCCGTCACCCCCACCGTCGCACCAAGGCAGCAAAGGAAACAGTACCACTGCCTTAAGGTGACGGTCCAGGCGACGGTCCGTCACTGCCTTGACGGTCCGTCAGCTTGGCCGTCAAGTTAAGGCAGTAGCGTCAGGCGGCAACCCGCGTTTTGGGGATTCCTAGCCCGTTTTGGATTTGGTTTCTACTACTCCTATAAATACCCTATGTTAGGTTTATGTTAATTATTATTCACCCATTAGTTTAAACACGTTTTTGGTTGGTTTTTTAGCGCAATAACACGGTTCATTGTCTTGAATTCGTGTTCTTGATTCGTTCGTGAGTTCTTAGTTTTCTTGCTCTTGGATATTGGAAGATTGATTGTTTTCATTATATTGTAAGACTTTTCTTCCCTTTATTATGAATACAACTATTTTCTCTTATTTATCGAGCATGAGTAACTAAAACTCCCGCAACTAGGGTTGTGGGAGCCATGGAAAATGTAGCAATATAGATTCCGGGTAGCGTTGGGTTCGATATATGTATTGTCACGTTGTTAATCATACTTTATGTCACGTTTTCTAGTGGTTGCAAACATTAGAACATGCCTAGGTTTAATTTGCTTGAGTAAAGAGATTAAAACCGGGAAAACTTGATTAACAACAAGAATTCGAGACTACTAACTCTCGTCTAATGATTAATGCCGTAACTGGATTAAGCTACTTGATGTTAGGATTGAAAGCTAAAAAGCACATCTTTTCGAGGTCGAGAGAATAGAAAAGGAAATTTGTTTATTTGGTCGAGAGACGTTTAGACGATACAATTGACGCAATCACATCGCGACACGCATATAGAAAGAACCCGGTTAAGCCTAGAATCGACATTGTTACAACGCCATGGTGAACACGTCCCTAGTTCATTCTCTCCTACTGATTATTTCTCTTACATAATTGTTGCTTTTGTTCACGTTGATTACAAAACCCCCCCTATTTACTGGAAACTATTGACGACTAGTCATCTACTTCACTAAAGTCTTAATCATCACCATATTCTCTGTGGGATTCGACCCCAACCTTGTTGGGTTATATATTTGACAACAATCGCTTACGCTTCTTAAATTGAGGTGTAGTTTGAGCGTTATCAAAAATGGCGCCGTTGCCGGGGAGTGACATGATCCCGGAAGATTTGAACTTCCACCAGAAAAAGAAGTTTCTCCATGATGCAAGTAAGTTTTTCTGGGATGAGCCGTATTTATTCCGGTTGTGTGCTGACAACATAGTGAGGAGATGTGTACCGGAAGCGGAAATGACAAGCATCTTGCAAGCTTGCCATTCGTCCCCAGTTGGAGGACATCATGCGGGTGATCGAACCGCCCGAAAGATTTTACAGTGTGGTTATTATTGGCCGACAATCCAGAGAGATTCATATGAATTTGCCAAGTTATGTGATCAATGTCAACGAAGAGGAGCAATCTCTCGCCGACAAGAGCTACCCATGTCCACTATTTTCGAGGTTGAATTGTTCGACGTATGGGGAATAGATTTCATGGGCCCTTTTGAAAGATCTTACGGGAACCGCTACATCTTGGTAGCGGTGGATTATGTGTCAAAGTGGGTAGAGGCGGTTGCTTTGGCCGATAACGAAGGGAAAAGTGTGGTGGCGTTCTTAAAAAGAAACATCTTTGCTCGGTTTGGCACCCCTCGCACAATCATCAATGATGGAGGTTTACATTTTTGTAATAAGGTGTTCCGGGCTGCTCTAGAAAAATATGGAGTGAAGCAACACAAGGTAGCCACACCTTATCACCCCCAAACCAGTGGGCAAGTCGAGGTGTCAAACCGGGAGATTAAAGAGATCTTGGCTAAGTCTGTGAATGTGAACCAGAGAGATTGGGCGAGGAAGCTGGATGACGCACTCTGGGCGTATCGAACAGCGTTAAAAACGCCAATAGGTATGTCTCCTTACCAATTTATTTTTGTTAAAGCGTGTCACTTGCCCGTGGAACTTGAGCACAAGGCCCTTTGGGCGCTCAAAAAGTTAAATCTCAGTTGGAAAGAGGCATCGGAACTAAGGTTGGAACAATTGAATGAGATAGACGAGTTCCGATTGCGAGCATATGAGAGGTCCGCTCTCTACAAGGAACGAATGAAGCTGTACCATGACAAGAAGATTGAGAAAAGGGAGTTCAAAGTAGGGGACTTGGTATTGTTGTTCAACTCCAGGTTCAAATTATTTCCCGGGAAACTCAAATCCAAATGGTCCGGATCATTCAAAGTGCACCAAGTGTTCCCATCCGGTGCAGTCGAACTCGAAAATAAAGATGGTGAGTTGCTCAAAGCCAATGGGCAGAGGATAAAGCAATATCTGGGCCTCCCAGAGGAGGTACATGTTCTGTCTTTGGTGTATCTTGATGAAGTCTGAGTAATCAAGACACCCGCGTCGTGCCGCGATGTTAAATCAGGCGCTGTATGGGAGGCAACCCATAAATTGTTGTTGTAGTATAGTCTTGGAAAAATTTTACTTGTTGGAATTGGTTAATTTGTTCGTTGAGTGTGCAGGTACAAAAAGTGGACGTAACAACGTATTCTGTCTAAGAGTGACGGTTTGAGTTGACGGACCGTCAAAAACACGACGGACCGTCACTATGGACCGTCACTTGGAGACAAATATTCATATCCACTGGTTAGTAGTGACGGTGTGAGTGACGGACCGTCAAGTAGGTGACGGACCGTCAACTCAAACCGTCACCCATAATCCTAAAATGGGCTCACTGCCTAACTGTGACGCCCCAAATGACGGACCGTCGAGCATGTGACGGACCGTCACACCAGGTCGTCACCCATCAGGTAAGTTTTGTTTTAATTTCGGGCGACCCGACCCAAAACCAAACCGACCCGCCCGGTTACATATTAATTTCATCTTCATCATTTGACCGCGTTTTTTCAAATCCCAAACTCCAAACCTCCATTAAAAATCAAAATCCGTCTTCTCCCCAAGCAAATCTACAACTTGCTCCCAAGTACCTCACCATCGTTCAAAACGCACCAAACCAGCAAGTTCCCGCTAGTTGTCCATCGGTTCATATAACTCAAAAAGGGAATAGCGGTTTCTTCGTACTAACAAAATCAAGGTATGTTGCTAAACTCTTCATAGTTAGATTTAGTGAGTAACACGGGGCGAATCATTGGAGGTGTAGTCGGCCGAATGGTGTATGTTTATGTGTTTGTGAAATTGCGATAAGGTAATTGTTGGGTATGAGTGGTATTGTTGTTTGAAATCGAAAGTGTGAGTGGTATTGTTGTTTGAAATCGAAAGTGTGACATGGGTGAAGTCTTGAGTAACCCATGAGAGCAAATACATAATTGGTGGTGACTTTGGGAAACCAAATCCCACAAAGGAGGAGAAAACCCGTAATCGAGCACAAGGTGTTCGAGAAAATGCCTCAAAGAGAGAAAAACACGCTGCCTCAACTTGACGGTTGGCATGACGGCCTGTCACACATGTGACGAACCGTCAGTTAAACCGTCAAGATGAAACAGTTCACTGCCTTAGAGTGACGGTCGGTGTGACGGTCCGTCACACTTGTGATGGTCCGTCACCCAAACCGTCACTCCGAGACAGTGAGTATTATTGAGTGTTTTCCTATTCTCACATGTTTTAACTTGTTCACATGCAGGTACATGGCCCCCAAACAACAACCGCGTCGCGGTCAAGCACTAAAGAAGAAAGAAAGGATCGCTACCACTCGGACCCTAATTGATAAACCGAGTAGCGACGAAGAAATAGTTGCAGCCCCGACTTACCAAACCAGACTAGTTAAACGAAGAACCACCCAAGTCTCCCAGTCTGAAGAGGAGAGTGGGTCATCTAGCAATGCATCGGGGAGCGGTAGTGGGTCAGATGAAAGTGGTAGTTCCAGCCCCAATCCGGAGGATGTAGGTGGTCCCGAAACCACCAAAATTGCAGGGAGTGCACCCACAAACAGAGAATCGATCCGGTGGGCATTTAAGGAGGCGCAGAAGCACTATCTTGACGGTCTTACCAAAACAATGTCAAGAAGCCACAAAAGACCGATCGCCGAAGAAGTGCAAATCATGACAACAGATCTGCCCGAATACCCAGTCCTTCAGACACAGTTTCAGAGGTATCAGCTCGAGTGGATGAGCTCACCCCCGGGATTCTATTATCCAGAACTAGTCCGGGAATTCTACGCCAACTATTTGGCACTGCTGGAGAACAAATGTGAGCCAGAAAAAGGGGTTAAATCAGCACCAAGGCAGGACAGGGTGCTAGTTCGGGGTAAACAGGTGGACATCTCACGGGAAATGATCAACAGAGTCATCTTTAGCCCGGAATATATCCCTCCACCTGACATGCCAGAGTTCCATGACAAGATTCCAACGCCCACTCGCAGAGGCCGTGGTTGGCCCGAACATTAACTGAGGGCTCACCTTCTTGGCTGACTCAGAAGGGACGGATATCGAAGCAATCACTAAGCTTCGAAGCCAAGTTTTGGTGGGCGGTTGTGCGGCTCAGGTTATTTCCAACAGGAGGAGACAATAATTTGGATGAGGGAAGAGCCATACTTGTAGCAAGCTTGATAGCCGGGTACGTCATCAACTTCGGAATGATCATTGCAGATGAGATGCGAACCAGGGCCATCAAAACTACTTCTTCGTTGCCGTTCCCGTGTCTAGTGACTGAGTTATGCAGGCGTGCGGAGGTGCCAATATGGGATGGTATTGATAAGCAAGTGACAGCGTCATCAAAGCAGAATATTGACAAATCAAGGGATGACACTAAGTTTGAAGTGAGGGTTCACAAGCCTCAGATCTTCGAAGAGCCAACCACAACCACCTCCGAGGCAACCGACACCCCATCAAGCACAGAAATGCCACTTGCGGTGTTTGATCCAAAAACGTCACAGACAACGAGAGCTACTGCTGAAAGCTCTGGCACTGCGGCAAGGCCTCCTCTACCACCAGAATATCACATGAACCCCCGAAACTTTGCTAAAATGGTGCAAAAGCAGAAGCAATTGGATAAACAAATTGCTGCATGGACGGACTTGTTTAAACCCACCATTGATGAAGCAATACGGGAGGCTCTGAAGCCATTTGAGGGGCTGCGCGCAAGGGTAGATGCCATGGAAACCCGGATGGATGCAAGGCTAAACGAAATGAGCATCCCGGACCTGGCGAGATTTGATGCGGAGCTAAAGAAGGTGAAAAATGATATCACAGTCCTCAAGCAAGAAAAAGCGCTTTATGAGGAGACTTCGGAGTTCGTGGACTTGGACGAAGAAACCACGATTGTGGATTTGATGGGTCGGCCTCTGAAAATTAGTAAGCCCCAAGTAGGTGAAAGTGGGGTAAAGAAATCAAAGAAGAGGAAGCACAAAAAGACATCAGCTGAGGAGGACGAGTTAGAGGTCGCGAAGCAGCGGTCGGTAATAGATGAGCAGCTGCGACAGGAGAGAGTGCGTGCCCAAGCAGGTGGGGCATCATCCAGTGCGGCACCGGAGTCTGAAAAGACCCCAGATGTTGATGAGCCGCGTACGGAAACCTAGGTTTCCCAGGTACCCCAATTCCTTTATTCTGAATATCTGTTTACTTGAGCATTGAGGACAATGCTACATTCTTTTGCTAGGGGTAGGAGTACCACCACCGGAGGTTTTTGTTGCCATGTTTCTTTTCCTCCGGTGTGCTATCTAGTAGAACTGGCATGTTTAGGTTATTTTTTTTTAATTTTTTTAGTGTCTATAGCAAGCATGCGTTTTTCTTGTTTAAAAATGAAGCCCCTTTAACAATTTTTCTGGTTTTGAGCTTATGTTGAAACAATTGACTGTCTGGATCCTTGAATGTCATTGTGTGATTATGATTAGAATGAGTATGCTTAAGCCGAGCGGTTGTTTGATAGTTGGTAGTGATATAGTTTCTTGGTGCCAAGTGTGTGTGAGATTATTGTTATAAATTCTTACTCTGTGCATGCATCTAGAACTTTCCTGGTCTATTTTGTTAAGTTTGAAGTTGGTTGCTTAGGAAAGGATCACAGGCCCTTTTTGTGTGCAGTCCACTTAACCTATAAGACCGTCCAAATGCAAATAGTCCCTTTGATCCCTGTTTGAGCCATAATTGACCTTGTTCTTTCAATAACCTGTCACCGTTCCTGTTTAACTTAGAATCCCTATTTTGGCCCTGGTCCTTCCTTGGACATCGTGCACCTCAACCCAGGCAATCAGCCTAAGTTGAGGGTGGCTACTATAGAGGTAAACCCTGTTTTGGCCCTGGTCCTCCCTAGGACATCGTGCACCTCAACTCAGGCAATCAGCCTAAGTTGAGGGTGGCTATTATAGAGTGAATGATAAGAAAAAGAGGACGGAAGAGATTGGTTGTGAGTAGAGTGAAAATGCGGGTGTGTGCCTAAGAAAAGAAAGAAAAAAGAGATAAAAAAAAAAAAGATAAAAAATGATCGAAAAAGAAATAAAAAGAATTGTCAAAATAAAGAGGCCGCATCTGTAGCTAGAAACAAGGAAATAAAAAAGGTGAATAAGGATGGACAAAGTAAAGTTGTGTGGTAATATGATGTCAATGGTTTCAAGGAGGGCTTAGTCACTAACCCCTAAATGTATCCTACCTGCACATGAAGCCTCATTACAAGCCAAAACAAGTCCTGTAGTGATCTTGAGCGGCTTTCTGAAGAACTGAAATAGAATAGTAAGGGCAAGCCTATGGTATCGCATGTGCATTGTTTGAAATCGTTTGTGAGTGTGAGCGCTTACCTAGTCCCAAATCGTGTGTGTGGGATTTCTTTGTGGTGAGGGCACCAAGATGTCTGTATTGTCTATTGATTGTTAGGATAGCTGCGCGTGTGTATGCATAATGTTCTATCATAACGGAATGACATGTTTGGATCCTTGCAAGTTAGTGTTTCATACATTCGTGTGCTACGAGGGAGCTTGATTGAATTGAATAAGTTTGAATGACCATGAGTTGCTATAGACACGAGTTTGTGTTCTTAGTTGAGTCGTATTATTGTTTTCTGTCATGTTGCTTGAGGACAAGCGAACGTTTTAAGTTGAGGGTGTTGATGTGACGCCAAATTACGTCACTTTCGACTCCTTTTTACTAAGAACAATCGTACGTTTTCAAGCAACCGTTGTTGTTTTTGATGTTTTTATGTTGTATTTGTAGGAAATGGGAACAAACACGGAAACGGAAGAAAATACGAGAAAAACGACGTTCTGCCTAAGAGTGACGGCCTGAGTGACGGCCCGTCACACATGTGACGGTCCGTCACATGGACCGTCAAGTGGAAGCAACGTAGTGCCTAAGGATGACGACCAAGGTGACGGCCCGTCAAGGGTGTGACGGTCCGTCACCCCCACCGTCGCACCAAGGCAGCAAAGGAAACAGTACCACTGCCTTAAGGTGACGGTCCAGGCGACGGTCCGTCACTGCCTTGACGGTCCGTCAGCTTGGCCGTCAAGTTAAGGCAGTAGCGTCAGGCGGCAACCCGCGTTTTGGGGATTCCTAGCCCGTTTTGGATTTGGTTTCTTTACTCCTATAAATACCCTATGTAGGTTTATGTTAATTATTATTCACCCATTAGTTTAAAACACGTTTTTTTTTTTTTTTGAGCGCAACAACACGGTTCATTGTCTTGAATTCGTGTTCTTGATTCGTTCGTGAGTTCTTGGTTTTCTTGTTCTTGGATATTGGAAGATTGATTGTTTTCATTATATTGTAAGACTTTTCTTCCCTTTATTATGAATACAACTATTTTCTCTTATTTATCGAGCATGAGTAACTAAAACTCCCGCAACTAGGGTTGTGGGAGCCATGGAAACGTAGCAATATAGATTCCGGGTAGCGTGGGTTCGATATATGTATTGTCACGTTGTTAATCATACTTTATGTCACGTTTTCTAGTGGTTGCAAACATTAGAACATGCCTAGGTTTAATTTGCTTGAGTAAAGAGATTAAAACCGGGAAACTTGATTAACAACAAGGATTCGAGACTACCAACTCTCGTCTTAAAGATTAATGCCGTAACTGGATTACTCTACTTGATGTTAGGATTGAAATCTAAAAAGCACATCTTTTCGAGGTCGAGAGAATAGAAAAGGAAATTTGTTTATTTGGTCGAGAGACGTTTAGACGATACAATTGACGCAATCACATCGTGACACGCATATAGAAAGAACCCGGTTAAGCCTAGAATCGACATTGTTACAACGCCATGGTGAACACTTCCCTAGTTCATTCTCTCCTACTGATTATTTCTCTTACATAATTGTTGCTTTTGTTCACGTTGATCACAAAACCCCCCCTATTTACTGGAAACTATTGACGACTAGTCATCTACTTCACTAAAGTCTTAATCATCACCATATTCTCTGTGGGATTCGACCCCAACCTTGTTGGGTTATATATTTGACAACGATCGCTTACGCTTCTTAAATTGAGGTGTAGTTTGAGCGTTATCAATAATCTTGACTAAATATTGACTGAAGTCAACTCTTAACCTAGAAACCTTCAAATTCCTAAATAATGATACAAAACTCATTCCAAAGCCTCGGGAATCAAACCAAACCTTCAACTAGACCAAAAGTAACCCTCTGAACCTAGGAATAGTCAAAACTCAAAAATAACCTTTCTAAACTCAAATCTTGACTTTGGTCAACTCTCTTAAGTTTTCAACTTCCAAAACTCAAAAACTCTTCCAAACCTCATCCAAATGTCTCCAGGTCCTAACCAATAGTCCTAATAACCTAAAAATGACATTTCAAAGATGATGGCACTGATGAAATTTTGATACAAGCTCAACTTCTACGGATGTTGACTAAAGTCAACCATATCAGCTTTTCAAACTTTCAAAATGAGAAACTTGCATAATTCTCAACCAACTATATCAGGAATTAAGACATCCATTTCCATAATCTGTGAATACCATAATACAACTATGAAGAGAGTTAAAATGGTCAAAATACACCAAAGTCAAAAATCCCCATGAGGGTTGTTACAAGCAACAACCTTCAAAACGGCTAAAAGTTTCTTTTATTTGGCAAAGCCCAAATAGATGAATAGTTACAGAAGTTCATGGGGTAAAGCCCAAAATATAATAGGACATGTGTGGCAATAACCTAAATAGACAAAGAGATAAATTTGGGCCAAGCCTAAGAGAACGACAGTGGCCAAAGCAGAAATGAGCTGAAAAAGCTCAAGTTTATCCTTTTTTCCCTAATTGTATTCATATATACGCTTACTTCAATTCTAACTTTGATTATTTTCCTTAACTTAATTGTTGTCTCCTTTGAGTTGCCATTCTATAATTTCAAACAATTATTTCTTTAAGTTTAGTTAAATTTTAGAATTAGCTAACTATTTTGAAATCCTCACTCAAGATTGTCACTTCTTAAATAGTTAAAATGGATATTTTCATAGTTGCTTCCATGTATTCTCTCCAGTGTTTCCATTTAGGAAATATCTAAAAGTCATTTCTCAAAAACTTATGATCAAGACTCAATTTCTTAAAGTTAGTCATAAAAAAGAGTTAGTTTTAAACAAATTGGATAGCCACAAGTATGTGGATATTCCAAGTGCCATAAAAAACTTCTTGGAATATTAATAGGAACCTGTTACTCGGATTTCTCAAAATTCTAAGTGTTTTTTATTTTATGACGTAAGAGTTTTCTTTAGAAGATTTTCTTAATTTCTCTTTAATTAATTAAGTGGCGACTCTTGCTTTCTAAAGTTGATTTTTAAAAAAAGTTGAATTAGTTTTCAAAATAATTGAAGTCAAACCATTTTTACGACGATAAAATAGAAATGATGACTTTGCTAGAGACTTTTTTACTAGGTAATAACCAAATATTTTGATTAACTATGTGGATTTATAATAAATAATTATGTAATTGCCTTATTTGCTTACTTATTTAAATTTTGCAAATATAAACTGTGGTATTTTTATGGCATCTTTCACCTCCCTGGCTAAGCATTAGAATGCATTAGGATAAAGGCAGTTATGTGAGTCTTTGCAACCATTCTTCGGTAAAAAACACATTTCTGAAATAGACAAGTGAGTAGTCGATTTGCAATCAATTAATAGTTATTTGTTATTTCAGTCCGCGGTTGTCCGCCCGAGTTCCCAGTCTCTTTAAAGCAAACCCACTCTAGTCTACCTAAGATAGATTGCAATCAAATCCCGTGAATAGGCATTGACCAAAGATGTCTTAATATCATAGGAATATTAAGTCCATTAGAGGATCACCTAAATGTGTCAAAGGGTCCCCGACCCAATGATACTGCATCCAACAACGTGTTATTTGGAAAAACGTATGTGTTATAACCAGACTATTATCCAAGGGTAGGGACAAACTGGTTGATCTATTTTATAGCATTTCGAGATTCTTGAAGTTTTACATAGTAGTAGAGGCACCGTTGCTACTCCAAATATGGTGGGGAAATTTGAACCAGTTACTTAAAAGGAAGCTAGAATAGTACATGGGTCATTGCCAACCTTGACGGAAATAAAAGCTTGGTCGGAACAAATTGAAATGCTTACCGATATTGGGATAGCAAAAAAATGGTGTTTCATTTTGAAACTATGTATATAACTCCAACTCCCAAAGGGATTAGGTATTGTATTGATTCTAATGGGATGGCTTTCGAGAGAGAAAAAGTCCTCAACAAGGCATACTAGTTCCGGACAAGCCAACCTCGAGTCAAATTGCCAAGTTCCTCAAGTTGTACAAAAATCAGTGTTACTGGATCCTTAGTTCAAGTATTTTCTTCCAAGACCTCTACAACTGCTTTGAGAATCCAGACAGGTTTGTTCAATTTCAAAAGAATTCTATACATATCTAGAGTGGAATGAGACTCAGTTTTTATCCTTTTTCATAGTCTTGTTGGGAATCATGGTCTTCCCTTTGAGTGCAATCCAAACCATCGACGCTCAAGTCATTATGGTGGCCCACACCATCTTCAATGGTATGACTTCAAATGGAACAATCAAATACTTTCCATTAGCTCAGGTTATTCTGGATGATATCTACAGAGCCCTAGAAAAGTGTAGAAATGGGCATTGTTATTTCCAAGGTAGTTATTTCCTTCTACAATACTGGATTCTCAGTCACCTAGCCAAAACCAATGAAGAGTAAGAGATTACCAAACTAGATGGAAGGAATGACCTTGCCAATCTACCATAAATGCTTTGTTACAAAAACATGGATAAGAATAGGACCAAGATACGGTAGGCCCAAGCCTTCTGCAAGTTGGGAGAAGATAACATTTAATGGATGTTGGACATGTTTATTTCACCAACCGTAGTCATAAAAAGCCAAAAAAAATGTCTTTCCTATGGATACCAGGTATTAGGGGAATCCATATTTACGCCCCCTCCTTCCAAAGGGTCCTAAGGAAGTTCAGGAGGAAATAGACTAAGATAGAAAAAGCTTACATGAATTGCTATATCATCGACTATGAAGAGAAAGACAAGGTGCCAAAAGATGGCAAAATCTCCTGAGATTGGGAGACACTGATAAAAATGAGGCCAAAAACTATAGTTGAAGATAGGTTCTATGTTGTATATTAAAAGATTATAAGAAATGGTTAAAAGAAGACATTCAAAGTTTAGATGTTTCCAGACACTCAATTCCAGATACAATGCCCATACATAACTCCAAAACCTTCAAGAAAAGATGGACAAAAGGAAATAGGAATTCCTTGAGAATTAGGAAAAGGATCGACACATAATATCCAGTTAGACTCAGGAAATCAAAGACATGAGAAGCGGGTTAGAAGAGCTTGATGCCAAAATAATATCGCAAATCTTAAAAGCTGAAAAATTGATAATGGAACAGAAGGTGGTGAAACTTCAAAGTGACTTTTGGTTGAGCCAATTTGTTCTTTGAGAAATCATGGTAAATTCCAAAAAGAGAAGAACCGGGGAAGGATCGTCTACGTCTTACCCACTAGTTACTTCACCCCTATGTGGTCTTGCTGTCTATGTATTTTAATTTTTCCTACAATGCCCCTGCATGGGCCTATTTTTTTCTATGTACCTATTTTCCTAGATTGCCCTGTAAGGATATGGTTTTTATGTATTTTTGTTTTCCATACATTTCCCTTGCGTGGGCATGCCTTTATGCATTCACCCTCTTTTTTTTTGAAAAATGTATCCCCCTATCGGGTTGCTTTGTATCTCTTTTTTTTGGAAAAATTTAGTTATATAAATATGCTATTTTAGGGGTAATAGAATGATCTAAATATGACACATATGTTCCAAAATTCGCTAGGCCTACCTTTGGAATGATAGTCACTAAGTTAGGATACACGTGGTTTATTATATTATTATGTTATATAACAGCCTTATGTGCTTATGTGTGTTTCTTCAATCAAGGGTGAATTAATAGACTCCCAATTTAAAATTTTCTAGAACCCTTTAGGCCAAAATATAAGCCCACTACACCAAAGTCCAACCAAAATATTCCAAGTTTCTCGGAATACCTTAAAACCCATCCCTTAATTCTAAAATACTCCACTCCGTTCTTTCATGAAAAGCTGACAAGAAAATTGAGAGAGAAGCCATAACCATGGTTAGGAGAATGAGGAAGATCCGGGAAGAGATTGAGGAAGTTTGAAGGAAGGGTGAACAAATTGATCGACTAACGGAGGATGCCATAGCCAAAACCAGAGAGGTGAAGGAAAAAAATGCCAAGGCTAAGGCCAGAATTATTGTGCTTGACCAAATGCTAGCGAAGCCAAAGGAAGCACCAAAAATGGACTTTACTCGAGAAATTAAGCAACTGATCTTTGACTATGAATTGAATGCCTAGGCAATTGGAGAGTTGGAGTAGATAAACAAAGGAAAAGGAAAGATAATTGAAGAACCTGAGGAAGGAAGTCTCGTGCATGAAGAAGCACCAAAACACCTAACAGAACTCATGAATGAAATCATGGACTACGCTAAAACTAAGGACAAAACCTTCTGGCCATCTAGGTTCAGACAAGGGGATGAACAAATCATTCTCAAATCTCACTTTAGGGACTTCTTGAAAGACCATGAGGTCGTAAAGGTCTTGACGATCTATGGAACTCTGCAAACAATGGGAATTTTACACTCGGTTGAAACCTAAGGACCCTGGTGTGACCCAAAGAATGAATATAAGAAATATGCTTATCATCTGCTCCAGAGGGAGCACACCACTGATGAATGTGAAATTCTGAGAACCAAGGTCCGTGATATGGTTAATAGTGGACAAATTGCACACATATTTTGGTCCCATTCCATCATGGCCTACAACTGTGTTAAGCCTGGATGCCTATCATTGGGGATGTCCTAATTCATCATTTGGACTACACCACTTTCAAGGACAACAATGAAGATATCTACTTCAAGTCGGTGCACGCCAAAATACTTTACCCCTCTGGGAGAATAGAAAAGAAAAGGAGCTTTAAAATGGAAAAAGGGTGACAACATCTACCTTTACTATGAAGGAATGAAAGGCCATGACATTAAGAAGTTGTGCCTTACATTTTGACGTGGTACATTTGATCAGGATTGGAAATATAAATCTCTAGTTTGCACCAGACCATCCATGAAGTAAAGAAACTGAATAAAGAAAAAAGCACCCGCCACTATCCAAATCAAGCTTTAAAAGTAGCATAGGTTTCTTTTAAGTTGTTATTTTCATGTTTTTCCCATTTCTCTAGTAAATGAAACATAGTGGATAAGATGAAACGAATCAAAGAACTTATCATTTACATACTCAAACTACCTATGCTTGATTTCTCCTTTGTGAGATACGTAGGCAACCTTTCAGGGCCCAACCTCTATCTTTAAAAACTTTCATTTCCCCTCATTTTGATGAAGATGTTGAAGAAGAGTGACAAGCAGAGATGCAAGAAGATCGAGATAGGGCAAGTCAACCTTTTTGACAAAAATCACTTACCCAAAATAAATGCACAAAGTCCTATATATTAGAATCCTCAAGTCAATATTCACTCGTGCCCTTGATAAAGGCAACTTTTATGTGTTTATTTTCTGTCAAATATCATGTATTATTGGTTACTAACAAGATCTAGTACATTTTCCTTTTGATTGTTTTACTTTATCAGGTAACAACATAAATAAAAACTAATCTGTGTTGGCAAAAGCTGGTAGAACAAAGCTAATCGAACTTAGTCCCTTAACCATTGCTTGTCCTTTGAGAATGAAAAAATGACTAGTAGTGATAGTGATAATGCTCTTACTGAGATCACCATAAGAGACAACATGATAGAAAAGTGAAACGAGATAATTGTTGAGTTACCCAAGAAGCTAGAAAAGCTTAAAGAAGAGATAAAATACACCAAAGATCTGGCCAATTTGGCGATTGCCACTTACACCCCAATCTCAAGAGACCATTGACCTCCTCTCTAGTTCCCTCCTCTAAACTCTCCCAACTCTAAAAATTGTCCGTCTCTCTTCATCCCAAGGCCTCTCATAGATCCCATGTACAACAACCCACCTTATATCAGATCATCATACCAAACCCATACTCCTTCAACCCAGCATACCAATCGAAATAATAACCTGAATGCCTATAATCCCTAGAACCTCCCCCAAAACTACCAAGATACCCCTCAAAGCACCTATAATTCCAAGAATAACAATCAAAATATCAAAAATCCTCAAAACATTAACTTCAGATACCAGAACTCCACTCTGAATGTCCAACACCTTCCATATACCAAAAATATGCCACCCGCCACTTTCCATGACACTACACTCGAACCCTACCCCACCTTTCTAAAGAACCCTAAACTTGACCATTATGAGGAAAAGAAGAGGGACTTAAATACCATGGAATATAGGTGCGATAAGGATATTATGTTAATAATGAAAGAGATTGCTAGGATTAAAGAATCACGGGGTTTGCCCAACAAAGCAAGATTCAGTTATGATGACCTTCGTATCCACCCATATTAAAATATGCCAGAAGTATTCAATGTCATACCCCGAGGCTATTCCTAGACGCAACACGGTGCTTAGTTTCATGAGTGACCCCAAGCTAACATATGGTCTGGCGTATCTAGGTAGTTTTAAATCAACTACAATCTGTGTGGAAGCTAAACTAGTTTAAATAAGTAGGTTAAAAAAATAATCCAAGCATATCTAAATATATAAATATCTGAGAATGTAGCAAGGCTAAAAGTAAAACTTACAACCCAAAGTTGATTCTAATTTTATGTCTGAAAGACTCTAACTGAAGTGAGTTACTGGGACAAGCCCCTAGCTAACTCTAAAAGTCTGAAAACTGAAGTATAAGACTAAAATGAATAAACATAAGTATTGTCCTCAAACTATGAGGACTCACCATTGAGCTCCTGAGTAAGGACTGGAAAGTTGCACTAAGCACGACCTGGATGTTGGGCGCCTGAACCTACATCATGATAAGATGTAGCACAAAAGTATGCGTCTGTGCTTCGAATATACTGAGCATGAGAGATATATGCAAATCTGTAAAACATGAATACTGAACATGGAAATATATATTGAAGCATGAGCTGAGAGATAAAATGAATGCAATGACCAAGTATTAAATCATGAACTATAACATGCTGAACTAAACTGAATAACTGAAAGACTAAATACAAGGTCAATGCAAGTACTGAATCTGAACTGTGGGACTACTGTTAACCGATATACCCCAAGTTGAGCTAATTATGGGGCCAACCTATAACCCTGGCTGGGAGGGTCGTCATACATTGCCAAGTGTACAAACAAATATGACGTGGATCCACCAAACTGATGTCTACAAGGGACAAGGGTGTCATGCCTAATCTGAAGGGTGACCCCTTTAGAACCTACGGTGGTGCCATAGTTCTTGGACTCGGGGACTTCTACTAAAGGTCTCAGCCTAAATTGATAGGTGAGCCTTCGTCCCTTCATCCACTTGGTGCTAAGTCTACTCCTAACTGAATATATAAGCAATGAATGCAAACTAACATACTGGGTAGCTCAAATACTAATATAACTGAGAATGCACAATAATACTTGAAAACTGAAGGCATTCAAATCATGAAGCATGACTAACTGAATTATCTGACTAGCAAGTATAAATTATGAGTACTGAAATTAACGCATGCTAGGGTTACTGAATTCTGTACATATGGCTATCCTAGGTTCCCAAGAAAACACGTAATAAATTTCATACAAGCAATAAAATTTGAATTACAATGATTTCATATAGTTTAGGAACCCTAGGTCTGAAAAACTAATTGAAAACTAAAGAACTAAACTTAAGTTAGGGACTCAATGGGTGAAAGGGACCCATTGATGAAATCCCACATACATGGAAGAGAATCTATAGAGGAAATCCTTGGATTGAAGCTTGAACTTGAGAAACCCTTCTGCTAGTTCTTGAGAGGAAGAAGCCTTTCTTTTCTCCAAATTTTGCTAAGTATCGGTGTAATCTGAGAGACTGAGGGGTTTGGGTAGTTTTAGGCTTAGTAATTAGGCTTAGATAAGTTAAAATGATGTACTTTAGGCTTTAAAAGAGGTAGGAAAAGTCTGGAATACCCCTAGGAATTTTGAAAGAAACTGTTAAAATTCTCAAAACATCGATCCACGACTTGGTCGATGGACCATGGTTTTGGATGACAGATCGTCGACTGAGTCGTGGTTCTGTCCCTGAGTTTTGGGGTTTCTCTGGTCTAATGAAACCATGAGTCACAAGATGGACCATGGTTCTAAACTACGGTCCGTGGTCTAACTCGTGATTTTTGGGACCTGAACTGAGGGTCCGCTGCTAAAAGGGAACCACGAGTCACAAGATTGGCCGGGTTCTAAATGATGGTCCATTGTTTGACTCGTGGTTTTTGGGACTTAAGCTGAGGGTTATCTGATCAAAAGGAACCACGGATGACAGGACAGACCGTGGTTCTAAACAACGATCTATGATCTTGACTGTGGTTTCCGACAACTTGAAGTTTTCTGCAATTTTTCCTGCTGAGTGTTGTATAGTATCAGGTTCAGATACTAGGGTGTTACAATATCTCCCCCTTGGGATTATTTGTCCTCGAATGAAGGCTAGAAAGATGAGTTTGGAGGGAACGAGTTGCAACTCCTACCAACTGAGTTTTAGAAGCCAATATCTAACTGAATTAAGTTCTAAGTACATAAAAGCATGTTGGAACTGCTGGAATAGTTAAGGAAACATGATATTGGGACTGAAATGCACATTAGGAAACTGAGAAACTGGAGAGGATTTATTACCTCTAGCTAAAACTAGACCAGAAGGAAAGAGATAAGGGTGCTTGGCAATCATAGCTGCTTCCGCTTCCCAAGTAGCTCCCTCAATGGACTAATTTCTCCAAAGAACCTTCAATAAAGAGACCTCCTTATTTTTTAACCTACGAACCCGACGGTCAAGAATCTTAACTGGAACCTCCTCATAGGTGAGGCTATCTTTCATAGCCACACTCTCTAATGGCACAATCAATGCCGGATCACCAATACACTTCTTCAACAATGAAATATAGAACACTAGATGAACCACTGCTAGTTCGGCTGGCAATTTCAACTTATAAGCTACATTACCAACCCACTTCAGAATTCTATATGGACCTACTTAGTGGGGACTGAGCTTTCGGCTTACTATGATTTTCGGGTGGGAAGAAAGTCATTGCCAGTTCTTTGAACGAATACGCTCTTGGGCCACAGGAAGAGCATTTTGTATATAGGCCTTCGTATAAGATAGGATTTTCATTCCTCCTGCCAAAGCTAGGAAAGAAAGGAGCTCTCTCTTCTTGCTGAATCTCATCACACCCTTCATGGGTGATACTTTCAGAAAAACCCAATCATTAATCTGAAACTCCAAATCCCTCCTCCTCACATCTGCGTAGGACTTCTGATGACTCTGAGCAGTCTTCAACCTTTCCCTAGTAAGATGAACTTTCTACATATCCTCATGAACTGAATCCTTCCCAATCAAGGTTGCTTCACCTACTTCAAACCAGTCAACTGGTGATCTGCACCTATGCCCATAAAAGTGCCTTATATGGGGCCATGTGAATGCTAGAATGGAAGCTCTTATTGTAGGCAAACTCAATGAGAGGTAAGTGATCATCCCAACTACCTTTGAAATTAATCACACAAGCTCTCAACATGTCCTCTAAGGTCTGAATGGTACACTCTGCCTAACCATCCCTCTGTGGATGAAATGTTGTGCTGAGATTTACCTGAGTACCAAGACCTTTCTGAAAGGATCTCCAAAAATGAGTCATAAATTGAGTAACCCTATCTGAGATGATAGACAAGGGAACACCATGCAACCTGAATATCTTACTGATGTAGAGTCTGGCATAATTTTTTGATGAATCTGTAGTCTTAACCACTAAGAAGTGCGCTGATTTGGTCACCCTATCCACATTCACCCAAATGGAGTCATGCTCTCTGCGAGTATGAGGCAATCCTATAATGAAGTCCATGTTGATCACTTTCCACTTCCAAGTAGGGATGCTAATCTCTTAAGTCACACCTCCCGATCTCTAATGTTCTACCTTCACCTGCTGATAGTTGGGATAGTTGACCACAAAATCTGCATTGTCCCTCTTCATTCCATTCCACCAATAGATTTCTTGTAGGTTACGATAGATCTTTGTGGCACTGGGATGAATAGAATATCTGGAACTATGGGATTCTATGAGGATCTGTTGCCTCAACTCATCCACATTAGGAATACATAAATAACCCTGGTAGTGAAGCACACCATCTCCCCCTTGGGAGAAAACTTCTATCCCCTGGTGATGAACCACACCTTTTAACTGAAGTAAGATGGGATCACTATCTTGTTTCTCCTTCACCTCGGCTACTAGAGAAGATTTTGACCCATTCTGTACTACCACACCACCGTCTGTCGTGTCCATAAGGCAAACTCCAAGGCGAGAAAGCCTATGAACGTCCTTATCCAATTATTTCCTTTCTTCCTCAACATGAGACACACTATCCATAGAAAGTTTACTGAGGGCATCAACCACAATATTAGCTTTACCTGGATGGTAGAGCACATTCATATCATAGTCTTTGAGGAACTCAATCCATCTTATCTGATGAAGATTTAACTCTTTCTAGGTGAACACATACTAGATACTCTTATGATATGTGAATACATCTACATGAACACCATACAAGTAGTGTCTCCAAAATTTTAATGCAAAAACAACTGCTGCAACCTCAAGGTCATGAGTCGGGTAGTTCTTCTCATGAATCTTAAGCTGTCTGGAGACATAAGCTATGACCTTACCATGATTCATCAGGACACAACCCAAGCCAATTCTGGATGAATCACAGTAAACTACAAAACCATCTAATCTTTCTGGTAGAGTCAAAATTGGAGTTGTAGTCAACCTGGTCTTCAACTCTAAGAAGCCTTTCTCACATTCATCCGACCACTGGAACTTGACCTTCTTCCGAGTCAATTTGGTTAATAGGGAAGCTATGGATGAAAATATTTCAACAAATATCCTATAGTAACCAGCCAAACCTAAAAAGATTCTAATGTTTGTCGGAGAAGTGGGTTTAGGCCAGCCCTTCACTGCCTTTATTTTATGAGAATCAACTCGGATTCCCTCACTAGACACCATATGACCAAAGAATGCAACTGACTTCAACCAGAATTAAGACTTGCTAAACTTAGCGAATAACTAGCAATCCTTGAGAGTTTTTAGCACAACTCTCAAATGATCTGCATACTCCTCTTCACTCCAAGAATAAACAAGGACATCATCAATGAAAACAATAATGAACATGTCCAAGTACTGCTTGAACACCCTATTCATCAAATCCATGAAAGCTGTAGGAAAATTCGTTAGTCCAAAAGACATAACTATAAATTCATAGTGACCATACCGAGTCATGAAGGCTGTCTTTGGGATGTCACTATCTCTGACTCTGAGCAGATGATAACCAAATCTGAGGTCGATCTTAGAGAAGCAACTAGCACCTTGAAGAAGCTTGTCAAATAAGTCATCAATCCTGGAGATGGGATACTTATTATTGATTGTGATTTTGTTCAACTAATGGTAGTCAATGCACATCCTAAGAGAACCATCTTTCTTACGCATGAAAAGAACTGGAGCACCCTATGGAGAGATGTTGGGTCTGATGAAGCCCTTATCGAGAAGGTATTTCAGTTTTTCCTTCAATTTCTTAAGCTTAGCTAGAGCCATTCTGTAAGGAGGAATTGAGATAGGTTGGGTATCTAGGAGGAGATCTATTCTGAAGTCGATTTCTCTCTCAGAAGGAACTCCAGGAAGATCTTCTAGAAACACTTTTGGGAATTTGTTCACCACTGGGACTGACTCAAGAGTTGGGGTCTCAGAATTTGAATCCTTAACCCAAACAAGATGATAGATATACCCTTTGAAAATCATTTTTCTGGCCTCAAGGTAAGAGATAAATTGATCTATAGGAACTGAGGTATTACATTTCTATTATAGGGCTGGTTCATTGGGAAACTGGAATTGAACGATCCTAGTTCTACAATTGACTGAGGCATAATAAGAGTGTAACTAACCCATGCCTAGAATGATATCAAAGTCAGTCATTTCTGACTCTACTAGATCGACTGAGGTGACTTTCTGGGAAACTGTGACAGAGCAATTTTTGTATACCCGCTTAGCTATGACTGAGTCACCAACTGGAGTAGAGACTGAGAAAGGTTCTGGGAGGGTTTCTTGACTGACACCAAAATTTTTTGCTATATATGGATTTAGAAAATAACGTGTAGCCCCTAGGTCTAATAATGCATAAACATCAAGGTGGAAGACTTGTAACGTACCCATGACCAAATTGGGAGAATTCTCCTAGTCCTATTGAGTCTGAAGGGCATATAATATGTTTTGGCACTGACCATCACCTACACTAGATGAGGAATCCTGCTGAGTCAAGTGACCTGCTGGAGCTGCGGTAGAGTTAGCCTCATTCTGCGGATGAGTATCCCTGCTCTTTTGAGAAGTCATTGGGCACTCTTTCATTCTATGGCCTGACTTTCCACACCCAAAATAGTTTCCACTACCTGCCATACACTCACCTTGGTGGTTCCTACCATACTTGTTGAAAACTGAATGAGTGCGACCACTAGTGACGCTACCTTATGACTTGGAACCTGATGCCCTATACCGCCGATCCTGTCTAAACTTAGGAACCGGGGCACTAGCAGAAGATGGGGCTAGAGCTGAAGATTTATCATAGAACCTACCACCATTTGACCTCTGCTGAGAGTAACTGAAGTCACCTGTTCTATCCCTCTTATTTTTTCTTGCCCTTATTTTGATCTTTCCCTCCTCAATCTGTTGGTCATGAGTCATTAACCTGGAGATATCCATGTCCTTTACTAGCATAGCAGTCCTACACTCATTGACCACATCATCTGAAACACCTGATATAAACTTACTCATGCGGGCCCTGGAGTCAGCAACCATTTCCAGAGCATACTTTGACAATTGAGTAAACGTGAGAAAGTACTCCTTCACGCTCATACCATTCTGCCTCAAGTTGATGAACTCCTGAACCCTTGATTCTCTGAGTTCAATCGGGAAAGGCATGTCCAGAAAATGCAGTTTGAAAACAATTCCAATCCACTTATCATGTATAAGCACCTCGTGACTCCTTCCATTGTTGATACCATTCATGAGCCACTCCCTTCAACTGAAAAGTGGCTAAGTCTGCACTATTAGCTAGGGTGATACCCATAACCTCCGTTACCTTCTGGATGTCATCTAGGAATTCCTGTGGATCTTTCTCTAACTTGGAACTATGGAACTTTGGAAGGTTCATCTGAGTGAAGTCTCAATCCCTAGATGTTGTAGTGTTAGTCTGTGGCAGGGCTGGTACCACAGCTTGCTGATTGATCTGGACAGTCATGGCCTGAGAAAGCACCTGAAAGGCAACCCTGAACTCTGCATGAGTGACTTGCTCATACAGAGGGTCTGTTGGAGCTGGTGCTGCTTGTTGGTTGCCATTCCTATTTCTGTTCCCTCTTGTGTTCACTCTTCTGGGAGGCATTTTCTGTAATGCGTAGAACACGAGTTAGATGGAGATTAAATAGATTTCATACTCTATAGCATGAGATGGAATAAAAAGAAGGGAAGTTCTTCTAAAAACGTCTTGTAGCTTCTCCCCCATAAGTGTGGCACGCTTCACACCCATAAAGAAAGGTTCTACTCAATGCAACTTTTAGACACCCTAGGACACTTGAACCTTATGCTCTAATACCAAATTTGTCATGCCCTGAGGCTACCCCTTAGATGCAACATGGTGCTTAGTGTCACAAGTGACTCCAAGCTAACCCATTGTCTGGCATATCTAGGCATTTTTAAATCAAATACAATCTGTGCGGAAGCTAAACTAATTTAAATAAGTAGGTTAGAAAAATAATCCAAGCATATCTAAATATATAAATATCCGAGAATGTAGCAAGGCTGAAAGTAAAATTGACAACCTGAAATCTGAGTCTAATTCTATGTCTGAAAGTCTGTAACTAAAGCGAGTTGCTGGGACAAGCCCCCAGCTAACTCTAAAAGTATGAAAACTGAAGTATAAGACTGAAATGAATAAGCATAACTATTGTCCTTGAACTATGAGGACTCACCACTGAGTTGCTGAGTAAGGACTGGAAAGTCACACTAAGCATGGTCTAGATGTTGGGCGCCTAAACCTACATCATGATAAGATGTAGCACAAAAGTATGCATCAGTACTTTGATTATACTAAGCATGCGGGATATATGCAATGTTGTAAAACATAAATACTGAACATGGAAATATATACTGAAGCAGGAGCTTAGAGATAAAATGAATGCAGTGACCAAGTATTAAATCATGAACTGTAACATGTTGAACTGAACTGAATTAATGAAAGACTGAATACAAGGTCAATGCAAGTACTGAATCTAAACTATGGGATCTACTGTTAACCAACATACACCAACTGAGCTAACTATGGGGCTAACCTGTAACCCTGGTTGGGAAGGTGTTCATACCTTGACAAGGGCAAAAACAAATCTGACGTGGATCCACTAAACTAATGTCCACAAGGGACAAGGTTGTCATGCCTAATCTGACAGGTGACCCCTTTAGAACCTACAATGGCACCGTTGTTCTGGGACTCAGGGACATCTACTAAAGGTCTCAGCCTAAACTGATGGGCGAGCCTTCATCCCTTCATCCACTCGGTGCTAAATCTACTCCCAATTGAATATATAAGCACTGAATGCAAACTAAAATATTGGGTAGCTCAAATACTGATATAACTGAGAATGCACAATAAGACTAAAAACTGAAAGCATTCAAAACATAAAGGATGACTGACTGAATTATTTGACAAGAAAGTATCTATTATGATTACTGAAATTAACACATGCTAGGGTTACTGAATCTTATATGTATGGCTATCCTAGGTTCCCAAGAAAACACGTAATGAATTTTATAAAAGAAATAAAATCTGAATTGCAATGATTTCATAAGGTTTAGGAACCCTAGGTCTGAAGAACTAATTAAAAACTAAAGAACTAGACTTAATCTAGGGACTCAATGGGTGAATAGGACCCATTGATGAAATCCCACATACCGGGAAGAGAATCTATGGAGGAAATCCTTGGATTGAAGCTTGAACTTGAGAAACCCTTCTGCTTGTTATTGAGAGGAAGAAGCGTCTCTTTTCTCCAAATTTTGCTAAGTATCGATCTAATCTGAGGGAATGAGGGGTTTGGGTAGTTTTAGGCTTAGTAATTAGGCTTAGATGAGTTAAAATGACTTACTTTAGGCTTTAAAAAAGGTAGGAAAAGTCTGGAATACCCCTGGAAATTTTGAAAGAAAACTGCTGAAATTCTCGAAATTGATTTAGTCAAAATTGGTGAGATAGTCAAAGAAGGTATCAAGAATGGAAAGATTTCTAAGATTTAGTACAATAGGGATATTTGGGATTCTAAAAAATAAAAGAGAAGATGTGTCTTCAGTGTCCTCCAGTCCAAGCATGAGATCAGGAGTCCCTTAGGTCCCAGCTTTGGGAGAGCGCCTAATGCCATCAACCCACCCTATAACTCCACAAAATCTCCAACCTATTTTTTACACCCAACCTATTCCCCAATCTCCATAGCTAAATTATCCAAGTAACCAACTGAACTACCAAGATCCATTGCAAAATGTTTAACCCACTCACTGAATCTCTCTTTAATACTTCCAATTTACCAAAGAGCTGCAAATAACTAAAATTACCATCAAGTTCCCCCACTTGATAACTAGAAAAATTACAATCTTCCCTATCCCAATCTAGAGAAAAATATTCCCAGAAACTTTAATCAATTGGCTGAAAGCAGAACTTAACTGTTCGAAAGACTGAAGAGATAAGATTCATCCAACCAATTAAGCCCAAGCCTAGTAATAATGACTCTTGATTTTTTAGGGAAGACTGATTGTGCCTATCACTACAAAGGTGTAGAAACTATCTCTCTATGTTGAAGTTGTAATGACCGAATCCGTTGTTACTTCAGAAACCATGAATTGCAAATTCTTGAGAATGATTTAAAAATATTTTCATATTAAGAGGGGTTGATATGATGGAAAATTTTGTAATTTTTGAAATTTGGTCTGGGCTGACATCACTCTGCTATAGAGGTATTTATTTTGCTATAGTGGAACTGTTATAGCAGATGGCCATCCTCTATAGCAGGGTGATGTGAGGTAGTAGCTTGTTACGCAATTTTAAGTAAAGTACTTCTCCTTCTCAGTGGGAAAACATACGAGAGTTTCTCCAAGAACCCTCCTGGGCTTCTCCAAGGCTTGGGAGCCATGAGGAGGAGGGATTTTGGCAAAAAGAGATGCGAAGTAATGGATTCGGGATCGTTATCAAGCTGGTAACGCTTTCACGGAGCCAGAAAATGCATCGGGGATTGCTTGGCATCTAGGTAGTCTAGGTTATCTTATTGAGTAGATTGACCTGTTTACATTTTTATACTTATTATATAGTTAAAAAGAGGTATCCATACTTAGGCCTTCGGGGATGTAGTTTGGTGGAGTGTGGTGTTAGTTATGTGTAAAATAGGTTTTGGTTGGAAAGGATTATCGTGTTGTCATGTTTCAGGCTGTACATGATTAATTAGGTATGGAAAAATGATAGAATTCAAGGACTAGGATGTCAGAAGGTCCGGGGAACCGGGAATGCTCGGGTAACTAAATGGCTAGATAAAAAGGGAAATCCTAGATATGAATTTGGCAAAATAAATATACTAGTAAAGGGTGGTTGAATTGCTAAGGCTAAGGTGTGTTTTTCCCCATATTATAGTATCTAAGGAGGATCTCGAGAATCAATGTATCTAAGGGGGTTTGGTCTTTAGATGGGACCCAAGGTTGAGTTACGTACCCAGGGTAAGGGTAGGTGATGGTTATTGATTTCTAATATGCATTATGTGTTCACAAACTATTTCATAGTAGTGTATGATTTGCATATTTAGGGAATGAATTGTGAATATCTAGTTGTCCAGTAATCAGTCTTGTGAAATAAACTTCTTTTGTTTGCTTGTTGGTTTTACAAGTATGTTTGTTCATTGGTTGTGATTGATTGGACTTGTTATGACATTCGGTTGGCTTGGGTACCACGCCTGGTATGGGAATTACTAAAGGTTGGCTCAGGTACCACATCTAGTACGGGTATACTAACGGTTAGCTCGGGTACCACGCCTGGTATGGGAATTCATAATGGTTGGCTTGGGTACCACACCTGGTACGGGTTGCTTTAATTGCATTATTGTATTCTTTCGATGGTTTCATGAGTTGACCGGGTTGTATTCTTGAATTATGAATTCTGCATATGGTCCATCAGAGGCCGAGTGATTTTATGTAAATGTGAGGTTGGTCTTAGGGTAGACCAGGACTACATATTTAACACTTAGGTGTTGTTAAGGGGATCCTAGGGTGTGTCCGGGCTATGTGGAACGGAAATGTTTATTGTTGTCTTTGATTGTTGATCATGGTTATAAAGTGGATTACATGTGGTTGATAAGCTAGGGGAATGACTGAGAGTATGGCGTTGTGTGACTAGATGGTATTATCATATGGGGATTTGTCCAGGGATCCTTGAGATGTCTGGATACTTGTGAGTAGTACCATGATGGTAGTGGGTCTAGATTGACAGTTACTGGGTTGTTTCTGGGTGTATAGCCATAGGAGTTGGCTAGAATAACAGGGTGGTAGTTCGGGTCTTGGCTAGGGGTTGGACTAGTGTGAAGTGACTTTGGAAGTCTAAGGTTAAGGTCACTTGGGAAGTTTAAGGTTAGTGTGACTCGTGAAGTCCTAGGAGACAGGGTACAGGGTCCCAAGTGAGGGAGTTAGCAGCGGAAGGAATAGGAAGGGTTAAGGAAGAATCCATAAGTAGATGGGTGTTGATATTGGGTTTGGATGAAGGTGAATGTTGGAGGATGGGACTACATTGGTTAATTTCATGCTCTCCTTAATTTTCTTATATGATGGTATGAGTGGATTCGGGTCGACCGATGATGCCTACCAGTACGTGTGTTTGTACTGATTTTACTCTTGCTATACCTTTTGGTATAGTCTGGTTGTAGGGTTGGTGATGTTTCATAGGTACAGGATGACAACAATCTTCAGCAGCTTCTACTCTTGTTCCATGGTGGGAGCTGTGTCATCTTACTTTTCCTTGTATTATTTATGTAGTAGCTCTTGTACCTTTTTTAAACTAGATCCTAGAGAGGGTGATTTAAAGTCGTACAACTGTTTTATTGTATTCTTCTTAAAGGAGTTTTCCTGAATAAAAGGTTGTAAAGGTTTTTCATGTAACAAAAAGGAAGATTTTATGGTTATACCTAGCTTTTCCGCATTTACCTATTGGCATGGGTGGTAAGGGTTCATCTATCTAGGTTCATAGAGTAGGCGCCCTCACGGTCCGAAAGGTTGGGTCATGACAGATGGTATCAGAGCCTAGGTTACCGGTCTCCCAGTACAATAGCAAAATGTCGAGTAGAGTCCCACAGATTGATGTGTTGACATCCACATCTAATCTTTGGGAAGCTATGAAACATTCTAGAAAACATTTCTTTCATGTGGTTCGTTTACTTACTTGTATGAGTTGAGTCCAATTTGTATCTCTCGATTCCAATTGGTATCTCGATAAGAAAAAAGATGTCCTTTGACTCCGGCAGTTGTGAAAACAAGCAAGAGGAGTTGGAACCGGGAAGGTTCCAATTGGTATATGTCCTGAGAGGCTGTGGTAGGCATGGATGACCGATTAATTGTCATCCATGGGATGAATAGGGAGTAAATTTATGTGACTTGATTTCTTTGTTGCCTAAGTTGAAATGTTGGGTGTTCAGTGCTTGTATGACTTACTTGATTGATATGTGATTAGTTGCCTTGCTGTGAATTCGTGGGTCTAAAGGTAGCCATAATTTGAATTGGTATGATTGATTTGTCGTAAAATGCTATGTGCGTGGAGTTAAGATTTCATGTTATTTTCAGAAAGGGACTCATCATTGGTTGAGATGGTGAGGGGAAAGGATTTACGATTGTAGGGAAACTTTGATTTCAGGACAGTCGAGACTTGGTTGGGAACAATGGGATTATACCTACGGGATAGCGGGAAGGTATTGTTGTGATTAAATTTCTTTTGTAAATCTTTTATGATTGGTGATAATCGGATGCTAAGTTTTAATCTGTACATTGCCAGGAATGGTCTTGGAGGTTGTTTAAGACCATGGCAGGATTGACGGGGTTAGACAGTGAAAACCAAGAAGGGGGGATGAGTACACTTGCTGGAAATTTTAAATTTCTAGACTGTTACCATTGGGACTGCCATAGAGGACCTGGACCGCTAAGGTGATCCCGCTATAGCGGTATTTTCATCGCTATAGCAGTGCCGCTATAGCGGAGTGGCAATCGCTATAGCAGAAGGGTGCGGGGCAGAATGCCTTCCCTATTTCCCCTTGTTTTCATTTCATTCCCGGGGGTTAAAAACGCAATAAGTTAAGCTGTAAAATGCAATGTGAAACAAGGAAATCATCTATATAGCTAATATAGTAGGCATATAAGGAAAAATGTTTGAAATCTAGCATCCACGCAAACGGAGGCAAAACCCAAAAAAGCAGTAAATAGTCTTAATAAATGGGGGATATCCTAAGACTTATTATCACTCAGGAAGGGGAACTCCTACCTGTCTTCGGGCTCAAGTGTGGGAAGCTCCTGACCCAGGGCGACATAAGAGAATATGACCTTGACGGTCTTCCACATCCGGGGAAACATGCGATCCCGGGAGCGCCTCTTCTTTTTCTCTTCCTCTAACTCCCTGCGGAGTGCTACAAATTCCTAAGAAGAAGGGGGAATGGATACACCTCTAGCATTAGTGTCCTCCGTGAACTTCCTGACAGCGGCCAGATTCTCCTCGAGTTGGTGGCTAGAAATCAGAGGATGAGGCTGGGGAGGGGAAGGGGTGTTATCATCATCATCATCGTCAGCCTCCTCAACCGGTTGGTTGTTTCCTGCTTCATCCACTTTCCTCTTCTTCTTGGAAGAGACCACTTTCACCTGGAGAGGGTCGAAGGGTTCATCCATAGCTACCTCCAAGCCAGTGTGATCTTTAGGCACCCCAACCCGCTGGCACAATTCGGACACCAAGCCCTGAAGATAAGGGTCCTTCCTATGACCCTGGTGGAATTCCTTCCACTCGGAGATTATTTGTTCCCCCACATTCATGATAATGCCCTGCATGGCACAAACAATCACCAGGGCCCGAGCATAAGTCACACCAGTCTTGTTTCCCGAGGGGCGAATTCTTTGGGATACCAAGTTTAACCATCTCCTAGCATCAACAGAGAAGTAAGCACTAGTGATGCCCTCGGGACTGGGCCTGTAGACCTAATCTCTAAACTCTGCATCTACTAAGGTATCTCTCAACTATGTCATATCCCAAAGTCTAGCCTTGGCCTTATATGTAGCATTGGAGACGTGAGGCACTCTTAGCACCTCATTGATAGTCTGAGCATCCACAGGGACATCTACCCCTCAGATTCGGATAGTGGGGTTGGGATCATCCCAAAGGACAGTAGGAAGTATGGCATAAAACTTCCATACCCAACCTGTACAAGTCGGAGGGGGAGCCACTTCCAACGAGCCCAAGTCAAACACTTGAAGTCTGCGATGGAAGGCAGCTACTTTTCCATTTATCACTACCATTTTGCACCCCCTCTCATAACAAAAGTCCAGTCTCCGATAATCTATGAACCTCTCTCGGCTAGCTTCATCGGGGAAATGCTCATAAGGATATATGGGCAATTGTCCTTCATCCATTAGGTATGATAACCAGCAATATAATAAGGGGTAGGGTTAGAACTCGATAAGGGATAAGGGATTAAGAAAAAAGGGAAAAAAATTCTAAGTTTTAGCCTGGAGGAGATACTATTTTGCGGTAGTCCACTATAGCGGACGATCGTCCGCTATGGCAGAATTGCTGTAGCGGATATTTCTCCGCTATAGCAAAACCCAACCGCTATAGCAGTATTTATCATCCCAAAAACTCCAAGGGATTCAACAATGGCGCCCCTTGACCCAAAACTTTGTTTTTAACAATCCAAGTTCAAATCAGTGCTTCTAAAGTATCCTATTACAATTTTCTCTCAAAATTGGGCATTATAACCCCTAAATTCCGTCCAAATGAAAAGTTTATCCAATAACAATCCTTCACCTCCCACACCATTTTTGTCCCATTTTTGGCCAAAAAGTAATTAATCCTTACGCCCAGAACACCGGGGAGGCATTGTAAACATAAGGGGAGCAACCATGCTTCGAGAAATTCAACAAAAATCCAACCCAAGTTCAAGTTCACAAAGACAACTACAATATATACCCCAAATCCTTGTTTTCTACCATAACCATGACTAAATTCATGCAAAGAAGTAGTAGAGGGAGTAGAAGCAATTATTACCTGAAATTTCTGACGTC
The DNA here is from genome assembly GCA_003996215.1 of Jaltomata sinuosa. Classification (NCBI taxonomy): domain Eukaryota; kingdom Viridiplantae; phylum Streptophyta; class Magnoliopsida; order Solanales; family Solanaceae; genus Jaltomata; species Jaltomata sinuosa. The sequence goes on from QJPP01000039.1 coordinate 1,561,290, forward strand.
GGGAGCGGGGTGATTGGGAGAAGAAGGGAGTATTTTGAAAGGAAATATAAGGGAATGGGGATGAAAACCCATTTCTCCCCTATTTCAACCTATTGCTCACCGCTATAGCGGTTGGTACTCTATTATAGCAGAACCATTATAGCAGTATAATGTCCACTATAGCGGATGTGTCAGTCCATTTTAGGAAAGAAAAGGTTCTCCCGGGACTTTTCAAATTCTTTTGCTCCGACATTATCTGAGGCCCCAGATTTCTTGGGTGCTCGGAAGAGGTCACGTGTAAATTTTCTTTGGGTGGCTCAAGAATTCCTCGTCAGAGCGACATGATGTTATGTTCTTTTTAGTCGATGCGACTAATTAGGGGGAAGGTCGATATTTTGCGTAAGTTTGCAACTATGCGGTCACTTGGGACAGTATGGGTCCCAGGCTAGTTTTTTTAATCTTCTGATTTTAAGATCATTCAGAGATGAACGATGGGTAAATTGGTATTTGTTGTAACGACCAGATCCATCATTATTTAAAAAACAACAATATCGCAAAATCTCGGGAACGATTTTAAAAAAATTCGTATTAAGAAGGGTTGATGTGATAAAAAAATTGTAATTTTTAAAATTTGGTCTGACGTCACTCTGCTTTAGCGATATTTATTCCTCTATAGAGAAACCGCTATAGCGGATGGCCATCCTCTATAGCGGGGTGATGGGAGGCAGTAGCCTGTTACGTAATCTTAAGTAAAAGACTTCTCCTCCTCAGTGGGAAAACATACGAGGGTTTCTACAAGACCCTCCTAGGCCGCTCCAAGGCTTGGGATCCATGAGGAGGAGGGATTTTGGCAAAAAGAGATGCGAAGCAACGGATTTCGAGATCGTTATCCAGCTGGGAATGCCTTCATAGAGCCATAAAATGCATCGGGGACTGCTTGGCCTCCAGGTAGGCTAGGTTTTTGATAAGTCGATAATGTACCAACTTATTGAGCCTTTATCCATGAAATATTGCTATGTTTTAAATAGATTTAGAGGTTCTTACAGCCTTTATTGATATCTATGTAGATACTTGTGATCAAAGATGGATAACAAGGAAATGGACCCAAAAAGAGCTCAAAAGGAGTGAAGTGTGAAGTGATCGAAAAAAGGCAAAGAATATGCCCTGATATGCGGCACTTGTGAGACACGCACAAGCCGTGGTGCATTTTGCACCTCCCACTGCATGAAACTTACGATTGCCTGAAGGATCTTTAATGGGGTCTGGTCGTCGTGCAATGCGCACAACCCATGGTGCAAACTGCACCCACTTTTCATGACATCTCCCAAGTTGGCTGAGTCACTGGTTCAAATGAAGAAGTTGTGCAATGCGCACATCACGACGTGCGAACCCCACGTCGTGATGTACACCACCCGAAGGGCAATTTATCCAAAAAATTAGTGATGTTTTGGGAAAGTATAAAAGGTCAATTTAGGCACAATTGTATATAACATTCTTCAGTCCTGAATATTCTGAAGAGCTTTTTACTTTGAGAACAAGTTTTCCTCTCCAAGAAAAAGAGGGTTTCAATCTATTCTCTCTTCAAACTCTTGGTTAACCATTTGTGTACTCAAATTGTGCTTAGAACTTGAGATTAAGCTTGAATGATGAGGATTGTGACTTACCCATTTGGGATATCTCTCTCCTTTGTTATGAGTGGCTAATTGCATTTGTCTAGGGATGTGTTGATAATGGTTGCTTGACAAATGGGAGTGGATGTTGTTTATTCTTGCATATAATTGCTTATTTGACATGGGTCTAGTAGTTTCACTAAGTTTTAATCCTAAAATTGGTAGTTGCAAACATTAATTTTCATTACTTGACTATGTTGTTGCTTGAAAGAGAATTTCATGGTTTCGGATGTGAGATTACTGGTGGGAACTTGGGACTCCATTCAGATTGAGGCTAGAAATAGCTCATATCGATGGAATCACCTATTTATGGGTCTAAGCTAGAGATAGCGTGACCTCCCCAAGCTAGATATTGGTTGCTTGTTGATTTAACCAATGATGCTCTAAATGGGATTATTGGATATATGGTTGTTGATCGAGAGATAAACGACCATACCCATGACCAATGCTACTTGTGTCAATAAGCGAGAAGGAGTGCGAATTGATAAACACCCTATCCCATATTAAAGCCCCGTTGGATACACATCCCTAGTCTCCTACTTAATTTGGTACACCCGTTTTACTTACTTGCTTTAAATTCGAATTGTGATTATAGTGACAGAATCCCAATTCCCCCAACATTTTACTTTTATGTTTTTAAACAATTACTCTCTTTGTGAACTCAATTCGATACAATCTTCATATAGCTAGCATCAAGTTTCTGTGGGTATGAACCCAACACCTGTTGGGTATTTAAAATGTGTTTTGCTTGACGATCGTCATGCCTCCATCTTTGGGGAGTACGATTTGAGCATTTATCAAAAATGGCACCGTTGCTGGGGACTTGAATTGATAGCTATTTTTGATTATTGATTTGAAGTCACTTTGAGAGTGCTTGTTTCTTTTACTTTTGTCTATTGTTTGTGTTGTGATTAAGCAGGCTAGCCTATGAATGAGGCCGATGACAATGAGAGCTTTGACGGCTACATGGAGGTCGACAAGGCTGAGCCTATGATGCATGGGGGTGTGGGTGCAATCCGCCTACCCCCCACAGTGGGAAATGTTGTCTTTCATGTGACTAGCATGATGCTCCACTTAATCTAAATAAAGGGCCTATTTGGTGGAGAAGCACATGAAGATGTCAACCAGCATATTCGGAATTTTATGGAGATTTGCCAACCGTTCATTTTTCAACATATCTCCCAAGAGTCCATCCAATTAAGCCTATTCCCTTTTTCCTTAATGGGGGAAGCCACACCGTGGTTGGAAGAGTTGCTGGATGACTCTATCACATCTTGGGTTGAGTTGGTTAAGGCATTTACATCGAGATTCTTTCCTCCATCTCGATTGATGAAGCTAAGAGAAGAGATCACCAACTTTAGGCAACTCCCGGATGAGCCTCTACATGAGGTTTGGTTAAGGTTCAAAAAGAAGCTTCTCTAGTGTCTGAACCATGAGTTGTCGAACAATGTATTGTTACAAAGCTTCTATCGGTCGTTGAACTCTCTAAATAAGTCAGTGGATGACAACCTTGGAGGTGGTACCTTCATGGACTTAGAATTTCCCATTGCCTAGACTTTGTTAGAGCGAATGACCAAAACTAATCAAGCTTGGCATATGAGAGAAGCTGATGTGCCAACTTTGGGAATGCCCTCATCCATCTTGACCAATGAAATGAGAAAATGAGATGAGGAGCGGGATGAGTCAATGGCCAAGATGATGACACAAATTGACTTGATGGCCAAGCATGTAATGGGAGTAGATGGTGCGAAAGTGGTGAATGTTGTGAGTACACCAGAAATCAAAGTGAGTGATGATGAGCTGATGACAGTTGTCTATGGTAAACTGTGCTTTGTGTCGGCGGGTTCTCATCCCGGGTATTATCTCCCTAGGAAATAGAATCAAGGTTGGATATGAGATAAATAAAAGGATGGAAATTGGAGGGATAGAGACAAAGATGGTGATCGCTTCAATCACCAGAGCTCAAATCCCTCTATACCTCCGAACAAGGCAGACTCTCTCTACCAACTGGGCACAAGTAACCCCAATCATTCCAAGCTAGAGGATATGTTGTTCTTGGTTCTCAAAAAGGTGGATACGACAAATACAGGATTGAGTGAGCTAAATAGTGAAGTTTCAACTCTTTGCCAAACTGTGAACTCTTATTCAGCCTTGATCAAGCATCTTGAGGCACAAATGAACCACCTCTCAAGCCAAATGAACCCTAGGATGAAGGGAATTCTTCCCAGTGATACCATCACCAATCCAAAGAACGAGTGAGATAAGGTAGTATCATCGAGCCACAACGTTAAATCAAGTGCTTCTTGGGAGACAACCCAAGTTTCTTTACTTTGTTTTTGGTTGTCTTTTGTTGTTTTGGTGTGTTTGTAGGGAATGCATAGAGTAGAAACATGGACAAGTGAAAATATGGGCTGTGCGGAGGACTGTGTGGACCACACAAGAAATTTTGCGTGTCGCACAGCTCATCGCATGCCAAAATATAGTGCCTAGAAGGAAGTTGAAAAATTAGAGGTGACGTGCGTTGGGCCGTGCGGTTCACACGAGCCCAAGTGCACATCGCACCTCCATCGCATGAAAAACTAGAAGCCTGAGTAAAACCCAGGGAGAAAAAGGGCAATTTGTGAAATTCCATATGCGGTCCGCACCAAGGCTGGTGTGAATCGCATATCGCGGCGCACAACAGGTAAAATTGAATTTTAATTGACCTAACTCATTGACCGACCCGATTTGGAGATGACCCGACTGACTTTTCTTCTTTTTTTCTTCTTTAAACCACCTCCATCACCACCTTCACCATATTTTATCTCTAACTTCTCAAACTCTCTCTCAAAATTCTCTCTAAATCCCTCAAACTTCCCCAAAAATCTCTTCTCCTCTCACCCAACCATCTCTATTGCTCTGCCACTGTTGCTGCCGCTAGTCTCTCCTGGCGAGTTGATTGGGTCACTATTGTTGCACTACAAAAGTGGGGAGGGGTCAATTATTGCTAAGTTTATTAGTGCCCATTCTTACAAGTAAGGGTTTGATGTTTCCGATGATAGACGGGGTAACGTCCATCTTAAGGGAAGTCATTAAGTTCTTTTCTTGCTTGATGTTTTCAATGGAAATCCGGAGAAGTCTGAGTACCCGAATGTTTATGGTCAAGATGCCCTTACTCCCTTATTTAATGTTGATTGGTTTGTTGCGTGGTGCAAAGTGCCTAAGCACATCTTGCTCTACGGATCACATGCATAATTCACAAGGACACAAGGAACCAGAAATTTCATTTGTGCCTTTGTGCATTTCGCATGTGATACATAGAACTTGATGTGCGGGTCGCACAAGGCATCGCACCATGTCAAAAAGATAACCAGCTCACTGTTTTGAGAGGCGAAGCATAGTGCAATTCGCACATTGAATGGTGCATTCTGCACTAGCTTCGCACCTCGATGGAAAAATCCCTATAGGATTCTGTAAGCTTGTGCGATAGCATATGCGATGCTCACTCCTTTTGGTGCATTTTGCATGTGGTCCGCACAAGCCTTCAGTCACCTACTTTGTTTTTCTAGTCCATTGCATTCTAACCTTTTTAGTTTGTTAACTTCTTTTTAGATTTTTGTTTTGTTTTGGCTCACAATCTATGGATGCAGAATATGTCTTCTAGCAGGAAAAACAAGGGAGGCTAACAAAGGCAAATATCTGCCGCAGAAGAAGCAAGGCTCTGATTTGGTGTGGAAGGAATGAAAGCCTATTATAAGTGGGACAAGAATAGAACCTTCAACATGGAGTAAAGTTATAACCTGGGGGAAGTTGGGGATGAGCTTCCCAACTTGCACCATCAATTTTCCGACCAAAAGTGGCAACCATTAAAAGATGTGCCTAGTGGGTATTATGAGGAGATAGTTTGAGAATTCTTTGTAGCCTATCAAGCCACACAGGATTCCAAGGGCTACAAAGGGAACAAGGATAAGTTCTCGAACTTGGATTCAGTTGTCGTTAGGGGAAAGAAAGTTTTTGTCACTCCCGCTGCAATTAATGCCATCTACTAGAGTCACCCAATTGCACCTGCCCCAGCACTCTTAGCTAGGTTAGTTGCAGAGCCAAAGCCCTATTGTGAGACAGCCCATGTCATTGCTCAGGGTGTCCCTATTTGGTCCACTATGGGGGGAGACATTCCAAGGAAGTCCCTGATCTTCGAAGCTTGTCTTTAGTATGATCTTGTTTGAAATTGCTTTTTGCCTTCCCAAAATAATCAGAAAATAACTCAAGATGGGGACATTCTGATTGTGGCTATTTTGATGGGGGAGCTTGTTAATTTAGGGGAGTTAGCAGCTATGGTGAATATGAGAAAAGCTCGTCGAGGAAATGATTCTTTCCCCTTCCCGATGCTGATTACTAAGCTTTGTGCTAAGGCTGATGTCCCTACCCTCAGTTGTGATGAGTTCACTCATGCTATTGGGGCCATCGACCTTGACAAGAAAATAGGCAGGGACACCCCCAGGTGTAAGAGGCAAAGGACTGAGCAGTTGGGGGAAGTTGACAATGATGAGCTTCATGCTAAGTAGATTCTTCATCTCTCTCCTGGGCTACTTCTGAGGCACGTACACATGCCCTCACTCCCATGATGACAAAAAGTGGCCTTTAAGACATGGTGGACAAAACTCATAGCCATGAGCTGCAGCTTGCCAGCCTAGCCATGAAGCTACCCAGAATAATCAACATGGCTGTTAAAAATGCAGTATAAGGGGTAGTGGATAGCTTGAACACACTGTGTGTAACACCCCGGGAATGTACCTAGCTTTTAAACTCACACTTGCATAAATATTTTGGACTTCCATGGACCAGGGGTCAAGTCCACGAATTGTGGAAGGTTCCACGAGTCGTGGAAGTGACTCGTGATTCTAGTCCTGCAGACCATCCTCAGGTCTGAGAACCACGAGTCAATTTCACGACTCGTGAATGTTTCCACGAGTCGTGGAACAAAATCGTGGAACTCATACATAGAGTGGTCAAGTTCCCTGTGTTCCACGACTCAGCCATATGACTCATGAAAGCTTTCACGAGTCATCTTGTGGGACCATAGGAAACATCCAACAGCCTAGAATTTTGGCTCTGGAACCACGATTCCATTCCACGAGTCGTGACTGGTTCTACGATTCGTGGGAGGGACCCGTGAAACCTAAAGCCGGGTTTTTAAGTCAGTTTTTCTGAGTTAAATCCCTGGGGTATTTTATTCATTTCCCACCCTTTTAACTCCTAAGTGAGGTCATTTTGACTACTTCAAGAAAGGTTTTCACCCTTATTACCCTAAGTTCCTCCTAAACTATTCATTCATCTCCCAAAAAAAGAAAAGTTCTTCCTCAAGCTTCAAGTCTCCAAGCTCCAAGTCAAGTCTCCTAATCTTTTCCATTGAAGTGGGTAATCTTCATCCAAGGTATGTGAGTCTTTAACAATGGGTTCCTTTCACCCTTGTGCCCAAAATCCCCAATTCTTATGTTGAATTATGAACTTATGAAATTAGGGTTTTGATCTAAACTTTGGGGAAAGCTTATGAAATCAGTTCTTATGTTTAAATTCATGGTTTCTTATTGATTTTACATGATTTGATTATGAATCTCTTATTGGTTTAGAAAGCCTAAGCATGAAAGTTGATTTCTAGCATGAAACTATGAATTTACATGTTTTCAAGAGAAAGTTGACATGATTAGATATCTGGCCTCTATGTATTTATGAAATTGCATGTCTAATTCTTCAAGTATTAATTTAGCAAGAAAAGCATTTTTGAATTATGGCTATGCTAAGTCTATATATGTATGAATTTTAATTGCATGGCATCAGATATGTCTTATTATTTTTTGAACAGTTTTGGCATCAGATATTTCACCAGTTATGACCAGCTTTGACATCAGATATGTCATTGGTTATAAACAATTTTGACATCAGATATGTCATCAGTATGAACAGTTTTGGCATTAGATATGCCCAGTATTATATGAGCTATATGTATATTTTAGGAGTAGTATTAGCACCGAGTTGGATAGGGTGAGAGCACCCAAAAAGGTCCCAGAACTACGTGCCCCCGTAGGTTTTAAGTCCCCTCTGTTAGGCATCAGTTTTAGTAATCACGCCAGAGTAATGCTTTTATACCCTGGCAAGGTATATTAGGTCCTCTCGATGGGGTGGATACATCGAATTTCATGTAGCTCACATGGTCTATGTCGGTTAGAGAACCTCTCACAGAAAATAGTTTATGCTTTTAAAACTTGCATTTGACTCTTATTCAGAGTTCAGACTTATTACTTATGATTATGTTTAAGCTTATAGAAAGTATTAGAGTCATTTCGCTCAATTTATCTTTAAAAGCATGATTTCAGTTATTTAAAGTATATTTAGCATATTTCCATCATGTTCATGCATTGCTCACCTACTTAGTACATTCTATAGTACTAATGCATATCGCGATGCATCCTTTGATGATGTATATTCAGGTGTCCCTTTACAGCTTCGTGGCTAGAGTTCCCGGCCACTCACGCTTAACTTTGGTGTGTCCTCATAGTACGAGGACTAGACTTTATTATAGGTTTTCTATGTTTCCTTTCCTTCCATATTATTGCGTTAGTTGGGGTATTATCCCATCAACTCCTTATGCTAGTAGTATAGGCTTTTAAGACATAGTGTCGTTGGGTTCCGTTGGATGATTGTATCTCTCGATTTGACTTTCTGTTTATGATATTCTGAGTCCTTATCTATAATTGCTTCTGCTTATCTTTTGTTATGCTTGAGAATGATATGACCAAGGGTTATCTTGGGATCCTTATGGTTCTAAGTCCCGTGTTACGTCTAGGGGGTAATCTCGGGGTGTGACAAACTTGGTATCAGAGCCTCAAGTTCAAGAGTCCTAGGATGTCTGAAAGCTACATCGAGTAGAGTCTTTTTCATGTGTGTGAAGCATGCCACACATATGAGAGGGAAGCTATGAGATATTTTAGGAAAACTTCACTTCTTTCATGATCACGTCGTGCGATAGAGCTTAACTTTAATGTTCCTCTAATCCTTATGTTATGCATTTCAGACTATGCCTCCTTGACGTGCTATGCCTCCCCGAGCTGCTCAGAATGCTTCTCCTCAAGTTCTAGTTCCCGATGTCACGAATGATGAGTTTAAGAATGCTATTCACTTGCTAGCCAAGACTTTGGCTACTCAGGCCAATCAACAGGCTCCTGCCCCCATCCATCCTCTAGGAGGGGTAGCGGCCTGAGTTTGTGACTTTATCTATATGAACCCACCAGAGTTTTGGTGTTCGAAAGTGAGTGAGGACCCTCTTAACTTTATTGATAAAGTGAAGAAGATCTTTGAGGTTATGCAAGTGGTTGGGGTTGATTGTGTTGAGCTTTCATCCTATCAACTCAAGGATGTGGCTCACATTTAGTTCATGCAATGGAAGGAGGCTAGGGTGAGGGATGCGATCCCCACGACTTGGGAGTGTTTTGAGAGATCCTTTCTTGATAGGTTCTTTCCCCGTGAGTTGAGGCAAGTGAAAGTGGAGGAATTTGTGAACTTGAGATAGGGTTCGATGTCGGTGCAAAAGTATAGTTTGAAGGTCACTCAGTTGTCTAGATATGCTCCCTCCATGGTAGCGGACCCGCATGATCAAATGAGCAAGTTCTTATATGGGGTTTCTGATGTGGTGAAGAAGGAGTGTAGGTCTGCTTTGTTGTTGAGTGATATGAATATTTTCCGACTCATGACTCATGCTCATCAGATTAAGGGTGACAAGCTTAGGGAGATGGCAAGGGAGAATAAGAGGGTTAGATTCGAGGGATCAAGCTTTGATCATCACAGGTCCGGAGGTGGACATCGCTCTTCTTTCCAGAAGAAGTCATCAGGATCTATTCATTGTTCTACTAGTGCTCCTACTCAGTCTCAGAAGCCTCGTTATGATCAGGGTGGTAGAGGATTTGGTTCCTATTCCCAGTCTCAAGGTAGTGTTACTAAGGGACCTTTCTACCCAGCTTGTGTTAAGTGTGGGAAGACTCACCACGGTGAGTGTTTGTCTGGTAGAGAAGGTTATTTTGGGTGTGGTCAGACTGGGCACCATGTTAAAGATTGCCCTTCGGCTAAGAAGGGGCAAGGAGGTGGTAGGACTCAGTCTACCCTAGAAGCTTCAGGTGGTAGACCATCCCCGCAGGGCGCAACTTTTATTTTTGATGGTCAGTGCCAGAACTGTCTTTATGCTATGTCCTCCCGCCAGGATCATGAGAGATCTCCAGATGTGTATGCCTTGTTGGATTCTGGTGCCTCCGTATCTTTTGTAACCCCTTATGTGGCTTGTAAGTTCGAGGTTAATCCTGAATTACTTTTAGAACCCTTTCATGTTTCTACTCATATTGGTGAGTCAGTCCTAGCCGAAAGAGTCTATCGAAATTACCCTATCTCAGTCCTTCATAGAGTAACTTCAGCGGATTTAGTAGAGTTGGAGATGACTGATTTTGATGTTATTCTTGGTATGGACTGGTTTTATGCATATTATGCCTCAGTTTAATATCACACTCGTGTGGTTAGTTTCAAGTTTCCTAATGAACCTGTCCTAGAATGGCAAGGTAGTCCCTCTTTCTCGAAGGGTCATTTCATATCTTATCTTAAGGCTAGGAAGATGATTTCTAAAGGTTATGTCTATCATATAGTTTGGGTTGTGGACACGGAGTCCGAGACCCCGACTATTCAGTTTGTTCTTTTTGTGAATGAATTCCCAGAAGTGTTTCCCGATGATTTGCCCAGAGTCCCTCCCAAGTGAGAGATTGACTTTGGGATAGATCTTCTTCCGGATACGAATCCTATCTCTATTACTCCCTATAGAATGGCCCCCGTGGAATTCAAGAAGTTGAAAGATCAGTTGAAGGAGTTGCTTGATAAGAGTTTCATCAGGCCTAGTATCTCTCCTTGGGGTGCCCCAGTTTTGTTTGTTCGAAAGAAAGATGGATCTCTTAGAATGTGTATTGATTACCGCCAAATGAACAAGGTCACAATCAAGAATAAGTATCCCATTCCTAGGATTGATGCCTTGTTCGATCAGCTTCAGAGTGCTAGTTTCTTCTCTAAAATTGACCTTAGATTCGGTTATCATAAGCTTTGAGTTCGGGAATGTGATATCCTAAAGACAGCCTTCAGGACTCGGTATGGTCATTATGAGTTTTTTCTGATGTCATTTGGTCTAACGAATGCTCCTGCATCTTTTATGGATTTGATGAACCGTGTGTTCAAACAGTATTTGGATATGTTTGTGATTGTTTTCATTGATGATATCCTTATCTACTCTTAGAGTGAGGAGGAGCATGCGGATCACTTTAGGGTTGTGTTTCAAACTTTCAAGGATAGACAATTGTTTGCTAAGTTTAGCAAGTGTGAGTTTTGGATGCAGTCTGTTGCTTTTCTGGGTCATATTGTGACTAAAGATGGTATTCGGATTGATTCTCAAAAGATGGAGGCAGTAAAGAACTGGCCTAGACATACTTCTCCATATGATATTAGGAGCTTTTTGGGTTTGGATGGTTACTACAAGAGGTTTGTGGAAGGTTTTTCTTCCATTGCTGCCCCTTTGACCCGATTGACTCAGAAGAAGGTGAAATTTCAGTGGTCCGGCTTGTGTGAGAAGAACTTTCAGGAATTGAAGACTAGATTGACCACCGGTCCAGTGTTAGCTCTACCCGAGAGCTTGGATGATTTTGTTGTGTATTGTGATGCTTCTCGGATTGGTTTGGGTTGTGTTTTGATGCAACGTGGTAAGATTATTGCCTATGCCTCTAGATATCTTAAGACTCATGAGAAGAACTATCCTACTCATGATCTTGAGTTAGCAGTCGTGGTCTTTGCTTTGAAGATTTGGAGACATTACTTGTATGGTGTGCATGTGGATGTAGTCACCGACCATAAGAGTCTTCAATATGTGTTTACTCAAAAGGAATTGAATTTGCGATAAATGAGATGGCTTGATCTCCTTAAGGATTATGATATGAGTATGCTTTACCATCCGGGTAAGGCCAATATTGTGGTAGAATCTTTGAGTAGAGTGTCCATGGGAAGTGTAACTTCTATTGAAGATGGAAAAAAGGAATTGGTTAAAGAAGTTCATAGGCTTGCTCGGTTGGGAGTTCGCCTTATGAACTCGACCGAAGGTGGTGTGATTGTGACTAATGGTGCCAAATCATCCTTGGTGGCTGAGGTGAAAGCCAAGCAAGACCAAGATCTCGTTCTACTTCAGCTTAAGGGTGCAATTTGTCAGCAAAGGGTTGAGGTTTTCTCCCAAGGGGGAGATGGTGTGCTTCATTATCAGGGTCGCTTATGTGTGCCAGATGTCGATGGGTTGAGACAGCAGATTTTGTCCGAGGCCCATAGTTCTAGATACTCCATTCATTCGGGTGCCACTAAGATGTACCGTGACCTACGGGAAGTCTTTTGGTGGAATGGTATGAAGAAGGACATAGACGGGTTTGTGGCTAAGTGTCCTAATTATCAATAGGTAAAGGTGGAACATTAAAGGCCAGGTGGTATGCTTCAAGATATTGACCTTCCCACTTGGAAATGGGAAGCAATCAATATGGACTTTATTATGGGTTTGCCTCGTACTCAAAGGTAACATGATTCCATTTGGGTAATCATTGACCGGATGACCAAGTCATCCCATTTCTTGGTTGTTCACACTAAGGATACAACGGATGATTATGCCAGACTCTACATTCGGGAGATAGTCCAATTGCATGGTGTTCCCTTGTCTATCATTTCTGATAGAGTCCCTCAGTTTACATCTCAGTTTTGGAAGTCGTTTCAAAAAGGACTTGGTACCAAGGTAAAGCTTAGCACAACCTTTCATCCTCAGACAGACGGCCAGGCAGAGCATACTATTTAGACTTTGGAGGATATGTTGAGAGTGTCTGTGATTGATTTCAAAGGTAATTGGGATGATCACTTGCCTCTTATCGAGTTAGCCTACAACAACAACTTTCACTCTAGCATCCAGATGGCTCCGTATGAGGCACTTTATGGCTGAAGGTGTAGATCTCCTATTGGTTGGTTCAAGGTTGGTGAGGCATCCTTGATTGGTCCAGATTCTGTACATGAGACCATGGAGAAAGTTCAGCTTATTCAGGAGAGGTTGAAGACCGCTCAGAGTCGACAACAATCTTATGCGGATGTGAGGAGAAGGGAGTTTGAATTTGAAGTTGATGATTGGGTTTTCCTTAAGGTCTCACCCATGAAGGGTGTGATGCGGTTTGGCAATAAAGGGAAGCTTAGTCCCCATTTTGTAGGTCCTTATTGGATTTTGAGGAGAGTTGGTAGTGTTTCTTATGAGTTTGAGTTGCCAACGGAGTTGGAAGCGGTTCATCCAGTTTTCCATGTTTCTTGTTGAAGAAGTGTGTTGGTGATCTAACATTGATTGTTCGTTTGGAAGATGTGGGTGTGAAAGATAGTCTCACTTATGAGGAGGTCCCCGTGGATATCCTTGATCGTCAGATTCAGATTTTGCGGAAAAAAAAGTCGCTTCGATGAAAGTCCTTTGGAGGAATCATCTTGTTAAGGGTGCTACTTGGGAATCAGAAGAGGCCATGAAGGCCAAATATCCTCATCTCTTTCCTTCCAACTCAGTTCCAGCTTGAGGTACAAGTTTCCTCCTTAGTATGCCCCTCCGATTCTATTCCACCGGTTCCTCTCATGATCCTAGCATGCATACATGTTTTATGAAGTTAGTTTATCGTGTTTTCAAGTTAAGAAATTCAGTTTTATGATTACTCTATGATTTCCATGTTTTGATGTTTGGTTGGGCTGTTTTCCCCTCAGTTTTTCCTTGTTTAGTCTTCATTCGAGGATGAATGATCCCAAGGGGGAGATATTGTAACACCTCGTAAACGTACCCATCTTTTAAGCTCAGACTTGCAAAAAAAATTGGACTTCCAGGGACCACGGGTCAAGTCCATGAATCGTGGAAGGTTCCATGAGTCATGGAAGTAACTCGTGATTCCAGTCCTGCAGACCATCCTCAGGTCTGAGAAGCACTAGTCAGTTTCACGACTCATGAATGTTTCCATGAGTCGTGGAACCAAACCGTAGAACTCATAAAGAGAGTGGTAAAGTTCCCTGAGTTCCACGACTCAGCCCTACGACTCGTGGAAGCTTCCACGAGTCATCCTGTGTGACCATTGGAAACATCCAGCAGCCTGGAATTTTGGCTCAGGAACCACGACTCCATTCCACGAGTCGTGACTTGTTCTACGATTCGTGGGAGGGACACGTGGAACCTGAATCCGAGTTTTTTAGTCAATTTTTCTAAGTTAAATCCCTAGGTATTTTAGTCATTTCCCACCCTTTTAACTCCTAAGTGAGGTCATTTTGACTACTTCAAGAAGGTTTTTCACCCTTATTACCCTAAGTTCCTCCTAAACTATTCATTCACCTCCCAAAAGAAGAAAAGTTCTTCCTCAAGCTTCAAGTCTCCAAGCTCCAAGTCAAGTCTCCTAATCTTTTCCATTGAAGTGGGTAATCTTCATCCAAGGTATGTGGGTCTTTAACAATGGGTTCCTTTTACCCTTGTGCCCAAAATCCCCAATTTTTATGTTGAATTATGAACTTATGAAATTAGCGTTTTGATTTAAACTTTGGGGAAAGCTTATGAAATCAGTTCTTATGTTTATATTCATGGTTTCTTATTGATTTTACATGATTTGATTATGACTCTCTTATTGGTTTTGAAAGCCTAAGCAAGAAAGTTCATTTCTAGCATGAAACTATGAATTTACATGTTTTCAAGAGAAAGTTGGCATGATTAGATATCATGGCCTCTATGTATTTATGAAATTGCATGCCTAATTCTTTAAGTATGAATTTAGAAAGAGAAGCATGTTTTGAATTATGGCTATGCTAAGTCTATATATGTATGAATTTGAATTGCATGGCATCAGATATGTCTTATTGCTTTTTGAACAGTTTTGGCATCAGATATGTCACCAGTTATGAACAACTTTGATATCAGATATGTCATTGGTTATAAACAGTTTTGACATCAGATATGTCATCAGTATGAACAGTTTTGACATTAGATATGCCCAGTATTATATGAGCTATATGTATATTTTGGGAGTAGTATTAGCACCAAGTTGGATAGGGTGAGAGCACCCAAAAAGGTCCCACTACTACGTGCCCCCGTAGGTCTTAAGTCCCCTCTGTTGGCTACCCTACAGTAGTGGCAATTTACATGAAGGGCAAGCCTATGGTTTAACACGTATGCACTTGAACTTCCTAGAGAGAGTGAGAGTCTTCTTTGTTCTCCTATAATCTCGTTGTTTTGTGAATTAATTGATTGTGAGTGGAATTCTCTGTTGTGGTGAGTGACATCATGCACTCGAATTGAAACATGAAGTCTCTATCTCAATTAAAGGGAATAAATGAGACAAGTTGTGTAGCGAATCTTGAGGAAAACCTTGACGGTCCATGCCAATGACTTGATAAGCTTAAATGTCTTGTTTTGAATGACAAAAATTCCCTTAATTTTGAATGAGAAATGAAGTCTTTTTGGAAAAGATTTTGAAATAGCCAAATGCCTTCAGTTTGTGGTGGTTCAAATTGAGATGAGCATCGTAGTTGAGTCTTTTGCTTATTCTTTTTCTTAAATTTTAGTATAGATCAGTCTTTTGTGCCTTGATTGAGTCTAGAGCATAATTCATTCCTTTCCTTGTGAGTATCTTGCTTGAGGACAAGCAATAGTTCAAGTTTGGGGGTTTGATAAGACGGTAATCTACCAACTTATTAAGCCATTATCCATGAATTATTGCTATGTTTTGAATAGATTTAGAGGTTTTTATGGCCTTTATTGATGTCTATGCAGGTACTTGTGATCAAAGATGGAAAACAAGGAAATATACCCAAAAAGAGCTTAAAAGGAGTCAAGTGTGAAGTGATCGAAAAAAAGGCTAAGAATCTGCCCTGAGATGCGGTGCTTGTGCGACATGCACAAGCCATGGTGCGTTCCACACCTCTCACCGCATGAAGCTTAGGATTGCCTAAAGGATCTGTCATGGGGTGCAGTCATAGTGCGACGCGTACAACCCATGGTGAGAACTGCACCAACTTCGCATGACGTCTCCTAAGTTGGCTGAGCAACTGGTTCAAATGAAGAAGGTGTGCGATGCGCACATCACGACATACGAACCACACGCCGCACCGCACACCACCTGAAGGGTAATTTTGTCCAGAAAATTACTTACGTTTTGGGAAAGTATAAAAGGAAAATTTAGGCACAATTGTAAATAACCTTCTTCAGTCCTGAATATTTTGAAGATCTTTTTACTTTGAGAACAAGTTTTCCTTTCCAATAAGAAGAGAGTTTCAATCTATTCTCTCTTCAAAATCTTGGTTAACCATTTGTGTACTCAAATTGATCTTAGAACTTGAGATTAAGCTTGAATGAAGAGGATTGTGACTCACCCATTTGGTATATCTCTCTCCTTTATTATGAGTAGCTAATTTCATTTGTCTAGGGATGTGTTGATAATGGGTGCTTGACAAATGGGTGTGGGTGTTGTTTATTCTTGCTTATAATTGCTTATTTGACATGGGTCTAGTAGTTTTACCAAGTTTTAATCCTAAAATTAATGGTTTCAAACATTAATTTTCATTACTTGACTATGTTGTTGTTTGAAAGAGAATTTCATGGTTTCAGATGCGAGATTACTAATGGGAACTTGGGAATCCATTCAGATTTGAGGCTATAAATAGCTCATATCGACGGAATCACCCATTTAAGGGTCTAAGCTAGAGATAGTGTGACCTTCCCAAGCTAGATATTGGTTGCTTATTGATTTAACCGATGATGCTCTAATTGGGATTATCGGATATATGGTTGTTGATCTAGAGATAAACAACCATACCCATGACCAATGCTACTTGTGTCAATAAGCGAGAATAAGTGTGAATTAATAAACATCCTATCCCACATTAAAGCCCCATTGGATACACATCCTTAGTCTCCTACTCAATTTGGTACACCCATTTTACTTACTTGCTTTAAATTTGAATTTTGATTGTAGTGACAGAATCCCAATTCCCCCAACCTTTTACTTTCGTGTTTTAAAACAATTACTCTCTTTGTGAACTCAATTCGATACAATCTTCATATAGCTAGCATCAAGTCTTTGTGGGTACTACCCCGACACCTGTTGGGTACTTATAAATGTGTTTTCTTAATGATCATCACGCCTCCATCTTTGGGGAGTACAATTTGAGCGTTTATCAGTTTTATTATCGAGTAGATTAACCTATTTACATTTTTATACTTAATGTATATTTAAAAAGGGGAATTCATACTTAGGCCCTCGGGCACGGAGTCTGGTGGAGTGTGGTATTGGTTATTTGTGAACTAGGTTTTGGTTGGAAAGGATTGTCGTATTGTCGTGTTGTCGTGTTCCAAGATTAACATGTTTAATTAGGTATTGAAAAATAATATAATTCAGGGACTGGAATGCCGGGAAGGTTTGGGGAACCGGAAATGCTTAGGTAACTAAATGGCTAGATAAAAAGGGAAATCCTAGATGAGAATTCGGGAAAATAAATATACTAGTAATGGGTGGTTGAATTGCTAAGGCTAAGGGGCATTTTTCCCCATATTGTAGTATCTAAGGAGGAGTTTGGGAATCAATGTATCTAAGGGGGTTTGGTCTTTGGATGGGACCCAAGATTGAGTTACGTACTCGGGGTAAGGGTAGGTGATGGTTATTAATTTCTAATATGCATTATGTGTTCACGTACTATTTCGTAGTAGTGTATCAGTTGCATGTTTAGGGAATGAATTGTGAATGTCTAGTTGTCCGGTAATCAGTCTTGTGAAATAAACTTCTTTTGTTTACTTGTTGGTCTTACAAGTATGTTTGTTCATTGGTTGTGATTGATTGGACTTGTTATGACATTCGGTTGGCTAGGGTACCACGCCTGGTATGAAAATTACTAATGGTTGGCTTGGGTACCATGCCTGGTATGGGTATACTAACGGTTGGCTCAGGAACCACGCCTGGTGTGGGAATTCATAATAGTTGTCTCGGGTACCACACCTGGTACGGGTTTCTTTAATTTCATTGTTGTATTCTTTCGATGGTTCCATGAGTGGACCGGGTTGTATTCTTGAATTGTTAATTCTGCATATGGTCCATGATAGGCCGAGTAATTTTATGTAAATGTGAGGTTGGTCTTAGGTTAGATCGGGACTGCATGTTTAACACTTAGGTGTTGTTAGGGGGATCCAGGATGGGTCTGGGCTATGTGGAATGGAAATGTTTATTGTTGTCTTTGATTGTTGATCATGGTTATAAAGTGGATTACATGTGGTTGATAAGCTAGGGGAATGACTAAGAGTCTGGCATTGTCTGACTAGCTGGTATTATCATATGGGGATTTATCCAGGGATCCTTGAGAGGTCCGGATACTTATGAGTAGTACCATGATGGTAGTGGGTCTGGATTGACAGTTACTGGGTTGTTTCTTGGTGTATAAACATAAGGGTTGACTAGAACAATGGGGTGGTAGCCCGGGTCTTGACTAGGGGTTGGACTAGTGTGAAGTGACTTGGGAAGTCTAAGGTTAAGGTGACTTTTGGAAGTATAAGGTTAGTGTGACTCGCGAACTCCTAGGAGCCAGGGTGCAGAGTCCCGAGTGAGGGAGTTGGCACCGGAAGGAATAGGAAGGGTTAAGGAAGAATCCATAAGTAGATGGTTGTTGATTGTAACACCCCGTACACGTATCCAACTATCCAAGATAAAAATTTTAGAAATTTTCAATGTTCCAGGGACTACAGTTCCAAACCATGGATCGTGGTTTGAACCACGACTCGTGGAATGGATTTGTGGGATTGCCTTATGTTGATTTAGCCTCTGGTCTGAGAACCATGAGTGGGTTCTATAGTCCGTAGTTCATTCTACGAGTTGTAGTTCCACTCGTGGAACTAGACTTGAGAATTGTTAAAGTGTTCCCAGAAACCACGAGTCCAAACGATGACTCATCGTTCAAACGACAGGTCCGTCCTGTTGACTCGTGGAATATCTTCAGAGGATTTACATTTTCCCAAGTCCCATTCAGGAACTACGAGTCATGTCTACGACTCGTCATTGGAACGACGAGCCATAGTCTTGAGTCATGGTTTAACCATGTCAGCCCAGCTCTCTGTGAACGACTACTCCATTTGATGACTCGTCTCACTTCTACAGGTCCGTCCTGTTGACCCGTGGAAGTGAAGCTCTAACTTGAAATTCCCAGCTGAGTTCTATGACTCCAGATGACTAACCGTCATCCAAACCATGAGTCGTAGACTGAGTCGTGGTCACTGAAAGTTGACCAATTTCCAGCTTTTTCCCAATTAATTCCTAGGGGTATTTTGGTTATTTCCCACCCTATTATGTATAAAGTGAAGTCATTTTGACTACTTTTAGAAGGGTTTTCACCCATATTACCCTAAGTCCCTCTTAAGTTCATTCATTCTTCACTCAAAGAGGAAAACTGCTCTCAAGCTCAAGACTCTAAAGCTCCAAGTCAAGTCTCCTAATTCTTTTCCAATTAAGTGGGTAATCTTCCACCAAGGTATGTGGGTTTTTAACAATGGGTTCCTTTCAATCTTGTGCCCAAATTCCCTAACTCTTATCTTGAAGTATAAAGTTATGAAATTAGGGTTTTGATCTAAAATTGGGGAAAGTTTATGAAATCAGTTTCTATGTTTAAATTCATGATTTTCTCTTGATTACTCATGATTTGATTATGATTCTCTCATTGGTTTTAAAAGCCCAAGTATGAATGTTGATTTCTAGCATGAAACTATGAATTTACATGTTTTCAAAAGAAAGATGGCATGATTAGATATCATGGCCTATATATATTTATAAAATTGCATGACTAATTCTTTAAGTATGAATTTAGCAAGAAAAGTATATTTTAAATTATGGTCTTGCAAAGCTTTAGGATTCATGACTTGTGAATTGCACGACATAAGATATGTCCTTATGCTTTTCCAACAGTTTTTGGACATCATATATGTCCCTATGTTTTATGAAAGATTTGGACATCAGATATGTCCCTATGTTTTAAGAAAGGTTTGGCATCTAGATATGTCCATCTAAGCTAAGTGAATTGTATGGTATCAGATATACCCTTATGCTTTTCAAACAGATTTGGCATCAGATATGCCCAGTATGATATGAGCTATATGTATGTTTTGGGAGTAGTATTAGCACCGAGTTGGACAGGGTGAGAGTACCCAAAAGGTCCCAGAACTACATGCCCTCGTAGGTCTTAAGTCCCCTCTGTTGGGCATCAGTTTTAGTGATCACGTCAATGTAATGCCTTTATACCCTGGCAAGGTATATTGGGTTCTTTTGATGGGGAGGATACATCGGATTCCATGTAGCTCACATGGTCTATGTCTGTTAGAGAACCTCCCACAGAAAACAGTTTATGCTTAAAAACTTGCATTTGACTCTTATTCAGATTTCAGATTCATTACTTATGATTATGTTTCAGCTTATGGAAAGTATTAGAGTCTTTGTGTTCAGTTTATCTTTAAAAGCTTAATTTCAGTTATTTAAGTATATTTAGCATGTTTTCTTCATGATCATGCATTGCTCACATACTTAGTACATTCCATAGTACTAATGCATATTGCGTTGCATCCTTTGATGATGCAGATTCAGGTACCCCTTCTCAGCTTCATGGCGAGAGTCTCAGGCCTCTTCCTTAGTCATTTGTGTTGAGTCCTCATGGTTCGAGGACTAGTTATGCTTTTCCTTATCTTAGCTTTACTTTTATACTCCGAGTTAGCTTTACTTTTATACTCCGAGTTAGCTAGGGTCTTGTCCTAGCAACTCTTTATGTTATGACTAGAGTCTTTCAGACATAGTTTGTATTCGAGTTCCTTTTTTGGATATTGTATGTTATATGGCTCTTAGACCCTTAATCATTCCCTTATTGGATTTCCGTATTATGCTTCCGCTTATATTTTGTTATGCTTGAGAATGTTATGGCCAAGGGTTAGCTTTGGACCCTTGTGGTCTCAAGTCCCGTGTTACGTCTAGGGGGTAACCTCAGGGCGTGACAAACTTGGTATCAGAGCCTCAGGTTCAAGAGTCCTAGGATGTCTGAAAGCCGCATCGAGTAGAGTCTTTTTCATATGTGTGAAGCGCACCACACATATGAGAGGGAAGCTATGAGATGTTTTAGAAAAACTTCACTTCTTTCATGATCACATCGTGCGATAGAGCTTAAGTCTAATATTCCTCTAATCCTTATCTTCTGTGTTTCAGATTATACCTCCTCGACGTGCTATGCCTCCCCAAGCCGCTTGAAATGCCGCTCCTCATGTTCTGGTTCCCGATGTCAGGAATGATGAGTTTAGGAATGTTATTCACCTACTAGCTCAGACTTTGGCAAATCAACAAGCTCCTGCCCCTGCTCATCCTAAAAGAGGGGTAGCGGCCCGAGTTCGTAACTTTATCCATATGAACTCGCCATAGTTTTGGGGTTCAAAAGTGAGTGAGGACCCTCTTAACTTTATTGATGAAGTGAAAAATATCTTTGAGGTTATGCAAGTTGCAGGTGTTGATTGTGTTGAGCTTGCATCCTACCAACTCAAAGATGTGGCTCATATTTGGTTCATGCAATGGAAGGAGGCTAGGGTGAGGGATGCGATCCCCATGACTTGGGAGTGTTTTGAGAGAGCCTTTCTTGATAGGTTCTTTCCCCTTGAGTTGAGGCAAGCGAAAGTGGAGGAATTGCTGAACTTGAGACAAGGTTCGATGTCGGTGCAAGAGTATAGTTTGAAGTTAACTCAATTGTCTAGGTATGCTCCCTTCATTATAGCGGACCCTCTTGATCAAATGAGTAAGTTCATCTATGGTGTTTCCGATATAGTGAAGAAGGAGTGTAGGTTTGCCTTGTTGTTGAATGACATGAACATCTTTTGTCTCATGAATCATGCCCATCAGATTGAGGGTGATAAACATAAGGAGATGGATAGGGAGAACAAGAGGGGTAGATCTGAGGGATCAGGTTTTGGTCATCACAGGTCCGGAGGTGGACATCGCTCTTCTTTCCAGAAGAAGTTATCAGGTCCTGTTCACTCTTCTTCTAGTGCTCCTACCCATGCTCAGAAACCTTGTCATGATCAGGGTAGTAAGGTATTTGATTGTTATTCTCATTCTCAGGGTAGTGTCACTAAGGAATCTTCCTACCCAGCTTGTGTTAAGTGTGGGAAGACTCACCCCAATGAGTGTTTAGCTGGTAGAGAGGGTTGTTTTGGGTGTGGTCAGACCGGACACCGTGTTAGAGATTGCCCTTCAGCTAAGAAGGGGAAAGAAGGTGGTAGGACTCAGTATATCCCAGTAGCTTCAGGTGGTATACCAGCCCCGCAGGGTGCAGCTTCTAATTCTGGTGGTCAGCGCCAGAACCATCTTGATGCCATGTCCTCCCGCCAGGATTAGGAGAGTTCTCCAGATGTGGTTACTGATATGTTAAAAGTATTTTCTCTTGATGTGTATGCCTTGTTGGATCCCGGTGCATCCTTATATTTTGTAACCCCTTATGTGGCTTGTAAGTTCGAGATTCATCTCAAATTGCTTTTAGAACCCTTTCATGTTTCTACTCCTGTTGGTGAGTCAGTCCTAGCCGAAAGTGTCTATCGAAATTGCCCTATCTCAGTCCTTCATAGAGTCACTTCAGCGGATTTAGTAAAGTTGAAGATGACTGATTTTGATGTCCTTCTCGGTATGGATTGGTGGTATGCATGTTATGCCTCAGTTGATTGCTGTACTTGTGTGGTTAGTTTCAAGTTTCCTAATGAACATGTCCTAGAATGGCAAGGTTATGGACACGAAGGGTCATTTCATATCTTATCTTAAGGCTAGGAAGATGATTTCTAAGGGTTATGTCTATCATATAGTTCAGGTTATGGACACGAAGTCCGAGACCCCGACTATTCAGTTTGTTCCTATTGTGAATGAATTCCTTGAAGTGTTCGCCGATGATTTGTTCGGTGTCCCTCCTGAGCGGGAAATTGACTTTGGGAAATATCTTCTTCCGGATAAGAATCCTATCTCTATTCCTCCCTATAGAATGGCCCCCGTGGAACTCAAGGAGTTGAAAGATCAACAGAAAGACTTTCTTGATAAGGATTTCATCAGACCTAGTATTTCTCCTTGGGGTGCCCCAGTTTTGTTTGTTCGGAAGAAGGAAGGATCTCTTAGAATGTGTATTGATTACCATCAATTGAACAAGGTCACAATAAAGAATAAGTATCCCATTCCTAGGATCGATGACTTGTTCGATCAGCTTCAGGGTGCTAGTTTCTTCTCCAAAATTGACCTTATATCCGGTTATCATCAGCTTTGGGTTCGGGAATGTGATATCCCGAAGATAGCCTTCAAGACACGATATGGTCATTATGACTTTGTTGTTATGTCTTTTGGTCTAACGAATGCTCTTGCAACTTTTATGGATTTGATAAACTGTGTGTTTAAGCAGTATTTGGATATGTTTGTGATTGTTTTCATTGATGATATCCTCATCTACTCTCGGAGTGAGGAGGAGCATGCGGATCACTTGAGGGTTGTGTTGGGATAGACAGTTGTTTGCTAAGTTTAGAAAGTGCAAGTTTTGTATGTAGTCTATTGCTTTTCTGGGTCATATTATTACTAAAGATGGTATTCGGGTTGATTCTCAAAAGATCGAGGCGGTAAAGAACTGACCTAGACCCACTTCTCCGTCTGATAATAGAAGCTTCTTGGGTTTGGCTGGTTACTATACGAGATTTGTGAATGGGTTTTCCTCCCTTGCTTCCCCTTTGACCCGATTGACTCAGAAAAAGGTTAAGTTTCAGTGGTCCGACTCTTGTGAGAAAAATTTTCAGGAATTGAAGACTCGATTGACTACAGCTCTAGTATTGGCTCTACCCGATGGCCTTGATGATTTTGTTGTGTATTGTGATGCCTCCAAAATTGGTTTGGGTTGCATTTTGATACAACGACAAGGTGATTGCTTATGCCTTGAGACAGCTTAAGGTACATGAGAAGAACTACCCTACTCATGATCTTGAGCTAGCGGTCGTGGTTTTTGCTTTGAATATTTGGAGGCACAACTTGTATGGTGCGCATGTGGATGTTTTCACCGATCATAAGAGTCTTCAATATGTGTTCACTCAAAAGGAATTGAATTTGAGACAAAGGAGATGGCTTGAGCTCCTTAAGGATTATGATATGAGTGTGCTTTACCATCCGGGTAAGGCCAATGTTGTGGC
The DNA here is from genome assembly GCA_003996215.1 of Jaltomata sinuosa. Lineage (NCBI taxonomy): Eukaryota > Viridiplantae > Streptophyta > Magnoliopsida > Solanales > Solanaceae > Jaltomata > Jaltomata sinuosa. The sequence goes on from QJPP01000039.1 coordinate 1,585,227, forward strand.
GGATGCTTTGAGTAGGTTGTCCATGGGTAGTGTAGCTTCTATTGAAGATGGAAAGAAGGAATTGGTTAAAGAAGTTCATAGGCTTGCTCGGTTGGGAGTTTGGCTTATGGACTCGACCGTAGGTGGTGTGATTGTGACTAATGGTGCCGAATCATCCTTGGTGGCTGAGGTGAAAGGCAAGCAAGACCAAGATCTCGTTCTACTTCAGCTTAAGGGTGCAGTTCGTCAGCAAAGGGTCAAGATTTTCTCCCAAGGGGGAGATGGTGTGCTTCGTTATCAGGGTCGCTTATGTGTGCTAGATGTTGATGGGTTAAGACAGCAGATTTTCTCCGAGGCTCACAGTTCTAGATACTCCATTCATCTAGGTTCCACTACGATGTACCGTGATCTACGGGAAGTCTTTTGGTGGAATGGTATGAAGAAGGACATAGCCGGGTTTATGGCTAAGTGTCCTAACTGTCAACAGGTAAAGGTGGAACGTCAAAGACCAGGTGGTATGCTTCAGGATATTGACCTTCCCACTTGGAAATTGGAAGCAATCAATATGGAATTTATTACGGGTTTGCCTCGTACTCGAAGGCAACATAATTCTATTTGGGTGATCATTGACCGGATGACCAAGTCATCCCATTTCTTGGTTGTTAAGACTATAGATACAGCGGATGATTATGCCAGACTCTACATTCGGGAGATAGTCCAATTACATGGTGTTCCTTTGTCTATCATTTCTGATAGGGGTCCTCAGTTTACATCTCAGTTTTGGAGATCATTTCAGAAGGGTCTTGGTACTAAGGTAAAGCTTAGCACAACTTTTCACCCTCAGACGGATGGCTAGGACGAGCATACTATTCAGACTTTGGAGGATATGTTGAGGGCTTGTGTTATTGACTTCAAAAGAAATTGGGATGATCACTTACCTCTTATCGAGTTTGCCTACAACAACAGTTTCCACTCTAGCATCCAAATGGCTCCATATAAGGCACTTTATGGCCGGGGGTGTAGATCTCCTATTGGTTGGTTTGAGGTTTATGAGGCAGTCTTGATTGGTCCAGATTCTGTGCACAAGACCATGGAGAAAGTTCAGCTTATTCGGGAAAGGTTGAAGACCGCTCAGAGTCGATAGAAATCTTATGCGGATGTGAGGAGAAGGGAGTTAGAATTTGAAGTTGATGATTGGGTTTTTCTTAAGGTGTCACCCATGAAAGGTGTGATGAGGTTTGGCAAGAAAGGACAACTTAGTCCTCGTTTTATAGGTCCTTATCGGATTTCAAGGAGAGTTGGTAGTGTTGCTTATGAGTTGGAGTTACCAACGGAGTTGGAAGCGGTTCACCTAGTTTTCCATGTTTCCTTGTTGAAAAAGTGTGTTGGCGATCCGAGCTTGATTGTGCCTTTGGAAGATGTGGGTGTAAAAGGATAGTCTCACTTATGAGGAGGTTCCTATGGAGATCCTTGATTGTCAGATTCGTAGGTTGCGAAACAAAGAAGTCGCTTCGGTAAAAGTCCTCTGGAGGAATCAGCTTGTTGAGGGTGTTACTTGGGAAGCGGAGGAAGCCATGAAGGCCAAATATCCTCATCTCTATCCTTCCGATCCAGTTCCAGCTTGCGGTACTAGTTTTCTCCTTAGTATGTCCCTCCGATTCTACTCCATCAGTTCCTCTCATGATTTTAGCATGCATCCATGTTTTACGAAGTTAGTTCATCATGTTTTCAAGTTGAAAAGATCAGGTTTTATGATTACCCCTTGATTTTTATGTTTTTATGTTTGGTTGGGCTATTTTCTCCTCAGTTTCTGTTGTCTAGCCTTCATTCAAGGATGAATGATCCCAAGGGGGGGATATTGTAATACCCCGTACACGTATCCGCTCTCCAAGATAAAAACTTTAGAAATTTTCAAAGTTCCAGGGACTACGGGTCCAAACCAAGGATCGTGGTTTGAACCACGACTCATGGAATGGATTCGTGGGATTGCCTTATGTTGATTTAGCTTCTGGTCTGAGAACTACGAGTGGGTTCTACGGACCATAGTTAATTCTATGAGTCATAGTTCCACTCGTGGAACTAGACCTGAGAACTATTAAAGTGTTCCCAGAAACCACGAGTCCAAACGATGACTTGTCGTTCAAATGACTGGTCCATCCTGTTGACTCGTGGAATGTCTTCAGAGGATTTACATTTTCCCAAGTCCCTTTCAGGAACTATGATTCATGTCTAAGACTCGTCATTGGAATGATGAGCCGTAGTCTTGAGTTATGGTTTGACCAAGTCATCCCAGCTCCCTGTGAACGACGACTCCATTTGATGACTCATCATCACTTCTACGGGTTCGTCCTGTTGACCCGTAGAACTGAAGCTGCAATTTGAAATTCCCAGCTGAGTTCTATGACTCCAGACGATGAACCATCATCCAAACAATGACTCGTAGACTGAGTCGTGGTCACTGAAAGTTGACCAATTTCTAGCTTTTTCTCAATTAATTCTAGGGGTATTTTGGTCATTTCCCACCCTATTATGTATTAAGTGAAGTCGTTTTGACTACTTTTAGAAGTGTTTTCACCCATATTACCCTAAGTCCCTCTTAAGTTCATCATTCTTCACTCAAATAGGAAAATTTATCTCAAGCTCAAGACTCCAAACCTCCAAGTCAAGTCTCCTAATTCTTTTCCAATCAAGTGGGTAATCTTCCACCAAGGTATGTGGGTTTTTAACAATGGGTTTCTTTTACCCTTGTGCCCAAATTCACCAACTCTTATCTTGAAATATGAAGTTATGAAATTAGGGTATTGATCTAAAATTGGGGAAAGTTTATGAAATCGGTTTCTATGTTTAAATTCATGATTTCCTCTTGATTACTCATGATTTGATTATGATTCTTTCATTGATTTTAAAATCCCAAGTATGAATGTTGATTTCTAGCATAAAACAATGAATTTACATGTTTTCAAGAGAAAGTTGGCATGATTAGATATCATGGCCTCTATTTATTTATGAAATTGCATTACTAATTCTTTAAGTATGAATTTAGCAAGAAAAGTATATTTTGAATTATGGTCTTGCAAAGCTTTAAGATTCATGACTTTAATTTGCACGACATCAGATATGTCCTTATGTTTTTCCAATAGTTTTTGGACATCAGATATGTCCCTATGCTTTATGAAAGATTTGGACATCAGATATGTCCCTATGTTTTAAGAAAGGTCTGGCATCTAGATATGTCCACCTAAGCTAAGTGAATTGCATGGTATCAGATATACCCTTATGCTTTTCAAACAGATTTGGCATCAGATATGCCCAGTATGATATGAGCTATATGTATATTTTGGGAGTAGTATTAGCACCGAGTTGGACAGGGTGAGAGTACCCAAAAGGTCCCAGAACTACGTGCCCCCGTAGGTCTTAAGTCCCCTCTGTTGAGAATCAATTTTAGTGATCATGCCAAAGTAATGCCTTTATACCCTGGCAAGGTATATTGGGTCCTTTCGATGGGGTGGATACATCAGATTTCATGTAGCTCACATGGTCTATGTCGGTTAGAGAACCTCCCACAGAAAACAATTTATGCTTTTAAAACTTGGATTTGACTCTTATTCAGATTTAAGATTCATTACTTATGATTATGTTTCAGCTTATGGAAAGTATTAGAGTCTTTGCTTTCAGTTTATCTTTAAAAGCATGATTTCAGTTGTTTAAGTATATTTAGCATATTTTCTTCATGATCATGCATTGCTCACATACTTAGTACATTCCATAGTACTAACACATATTGCGCTGCATCCTTTGATAATGCAGATTCAGGTACCCCTTCTCAGCTTCGTGGCTAGAGTCTCAGGCCACTTCCTTAATCAGTTGTGGTGAGTCCTCATTGTTCGAGGACTAGTTATGCTTTTCCTTATGTTATCTTTACTTCTATACTCCAAGTTAGCTAGGGTCTTGTCCTAGCAACTCTTTATGTTATGACTAGAGGCTTTCAGACATAGTTTGTATTCGAGTTCCCTTTTTGGATATTATATGTTATGTGGCTCTTACACCCTTAATCATGTTCCCTTATTGGATTTCTGTATTATGCTTCTGCTTATATTTTGTTATGCTTGAGAATGCTATGGCCAAGGGTTAGCTTAGGATCTTTATGGTCTCGAGTCTCATGTTACGTGTAGGGGGTAACCTCGAGGAGTGACATTAATATTGGGTCTGGATGAAGGTGAATGTTTGAGGATGGGCCTACATTGGTCTATTTCATTCTCTCCCTGATTTTCTTATATGATGGTATGAGTGGATTCGGGTCGACCATTGATGCCTACCAGTACGTGTATTTGTACTGATTCTACTCTTGCTATACCTTTTGGTATAGTCTGGTTGCAGGGTTGGTGATGTTTCATAGGTACAGGACGACGGCAATTTTCAACAGCTTCTACTCTTGTTCCATGTTGGGAGTTGTGTCATCTTACTTTTCCTTGTATTATTCCTGTAGTAGCTCTTGTACCCGTTTTAGACTAGTTCCTAGAGAGGGTGAATTAAAGTCATAAAATTGCTTTATTGTATTCTTCTTAAATGGGTTTTCCTGAATAAAAGGTTGTAAAGGTTTTTCATGTAACAAAAAGGAAGATTTAATGGTTATACGTGGCTTTTCCGCATTTACCTGTTGGCATGGGTGGTAAGGGTTCATCTATCTAGGTGCATAGAGTAGGCGCCCGCACGGCCTGATAGGTTGGATCGTGACAAAATTACTTTACACTAACGAATCTAGTTTCAAATTTGGCTGAGAGGATGAAATTCTCAAATCAAAATCACAAGTGCAGACCACAGCAAAAAGGTTGCAGCATAACATGGAACTTTTTCTTAGCAGCAAACAAAAACATAGTATGAAGAGAAATATTAAACTGTTTGGATGCAACCTGAAGAATGATTTCCACCATCTTCAAACCACACCCTTAATAAAAGGAATGTGGGTATTTTTATTAATCTTAGTTTTAGTTTTGTATCTAGAGTAATATCTAAACATACACTGGAAGAAATATCCCTTTTTCCTCAAAACTTAGGTGACAATACACCTAGAGTGCTAATAATTATGTCCATATAACTGTTATTTATAGGTGTGAGGGCCCCACCTTCATAGTTGAGAAGTAGCAAGCCTCTTTTCCATACCTCAATTTTTGGTCACTCCTCCCTAACCAAAGATCGTCTTAGCATAAAAGATTACCTTTACAACCAATGTGTCAAACTACAAGTAGCCTGATTTTTGAGTCTCAAGATATGTAAGTGGGCTCGATATTGAAAATTCAATTGGATCCAAAAAAAATTATAATCCTCTTACTCTCCAGCTTTTCGGTATCTCCATAATTCAAAATCAGGATAGCTTATTCTTTGAAAATCATGCGTAAAATCAAGCATCTTGAACTATAAGTATCCAGAATTCTCATATATCCTGAGATATGTAGGAAACTCAATAACAAGTTCGGTCATAATTCCTTGAAATTTATGCCAAAAACCAATTGTTTCTAAGAGATAAATTGTGGTCGGGCAAAATTTTGAAAACAGCATAATTTGGTTATATCTCTATTTTCCTTCAAATCAAACGGAATTGGAGATTAAATTGGTATAATTGTATTTATTCAAAATAAATCAAATTTTGTGTTAAAGTCATTGTTTTGAATTGTTAAAATTAGAAGCTCAATTCGTTAGTCCAGATTTTAATTTATCTTAAATTTTTATTGCATGAGTTAATAGATTTGGCCATGTTTTTAATTCAATTTGGTCATCCCTAAAAAATAATCTGGCTACATTTTCAAAGCAAAGTGGTCAGCCCTTAAATCAAGTTAACCTCTTAAACTTAACCAATTTTGGAGCAAATAGCTGGCCCAAAAGCCTTCAGACCCAGCCTACCATCACCTTTATACCCCTCTCCACTGTCTTCTTCAAAAGAACACACCAAACAACCCTTAGCCTCTCTTCAATGACACTCAAAATGACCTCACTAGTTGAAGAACCCTAAGTGACACTACTATCTCTCTTTCTCATTCCCTTCATCAAAATCATACGAGGTATGCTTTCCTAGCACGAACTTAGTACGACAAGCTTCTAAATTTCATTAAAATTGTGTTATTCCAAATATTCTAGGATCCCTTGTCAATTTCTCACAAATTCATACCGAGATTGTTTGAAATCCAACTCACCACAACTTTATCTTCCAAGAAAATTTGAAAACCCCTCAATGAATTTCCAAAAAAATTCCCAGAAATTCTTGCCCACATCGCCCAAATCCTCTCAAAAAACCCCAAAATCTCCTCCTATATAAACCCCTCACTCTTCATCAGTGAGGGTAACCATTGTTTTTACTGATGACAACCCTCTAAGACTCCTTATAACAAGGGATTTTGTCTAGGAAATTCAAGAGTTCTTTCTGGTCGTGTGGTGACATTTTTCTAGCAAGGCTCAAAGTCCTATTTGCTGCTTGATGTGAGGATAAAAGTAATAATTTTAATCTATAGTGTGCCTCACATTTTACTTATTTTAATACTCTTTTGAGCTTACTTTATATAATAAATGCTTACATAGCTTGTCTTGGTGTGTAGGATGAAGAATAAAGGATTTTGCATGGATTTGGAGCATAATAAAGTGATATTTAATATTTTAAGTCTGTGTAAGAGCTAAGGAGATGATCCAGAGCATGTCCATGGATAGTAGATCAAGATGGAGGCTTAACGGAGGCAAAACGATAAAAAGAGATGAAAATACATTATGGAAAGGCCCTAGGTGCCCCCGTAGTGCACATAGGCAGAATGAGCATGTAGATTGTTCCACAAGCCTGTGGTGCTTCACAGGGCATCACACTAGGTGACACAGCAGGCCAATTCCAGGCCTATTTTGGCATGGTTTGATCCTTTTGACTAAGAACTGAGCCGGAACCCTCCAAAACACTATATATACTATTCTTAGTAAGTTTGTAGAGGAAAAAGAATCAATACATCGAGAGAAAACACACAGGAGACGAAGAACGAGGGTTTCTATCTATTTTTTTCCATTCCTTTTCTATTTTTATGATTGAATCATGTTCTATTCACGAATTCTTGCTTTTGTGATCAATTCATGAGTAGCTAAACTCGTAGTATCTAGGATTATAGATGAATATGAACGTTGTTGTTTGAAAGTTAACATAGTTTGATTAGATTTTCATTATTGAGTTGCTTATCTGTTCTTGCTTTTAATTATTTGATTATCTGCCCAATTCTCAAATACAATATATGGTTCTTAAATTGGACTAAGAATAGGGAATTTACATTCGCAATAAGAAAAGGTAGAGCTTGATCGTGAACTGTTAAGGTGGGAATAATTTGTTGTGGATAAGAATATACCCATTAGCCTTACTTAGTTGGTATGAAAGAGAAATAACATGCACTTTTCTATCGACCAATAATCATAGGAATATAGGCGTTAGATATAGTTGAGTAGGCGTAGAGGCAGTTTGGAAAGATGCTCAACATCCCGAATATCAACCCGCAACTAGTAACTCAAGAAATCAGTTAAACTTTTTAATCAATAATTCAATTAGATTGTTCTAAGTCTGCAACTTTGGATCATTAATCATCTCTAAAACCATAAAACAACTTGAAATCATCTTAAGTCTTTTATATTAAAATCATTAGTAGTTAATAATCTCTAAATCAAACATTATCTCATGTTTGCTCACTAAATAGTTAAATAGGAACTTATTGTACTTAACAATTCATTAATTCCCTTTGGGATCAATATCGAGATTTACTAGTCCCAGATTACTTATCAGTCTCTGTACACTTGCGTGTGCAAAAGGACACAACAAGTTTTGGCATTGTTTTCGGGGAATTTGTTAGAAATTGGTGTACTATTTTAAGTTTTTATAAATCTGTTCAGTTTTACTTTTTGTTGTCATTTTTATTACATTAAAAGTTTCAAATAGTGTATGCCAAATACTCAAAGTCAAGGCAGACCCTTGATTTCATTTGATCTTGAAATCAAAATAATTGTTAGGAGATTCAAAACTATGGGAGATGAACTAAACCAAAACCTGAATCCAAACGAAGTAGAATAGTCTGTTGGGGTGAAGGGACAGATCCATGTGCTCAACTTTGCTAGGTCAAGTCATGAGAATGCCTCAAAGGCAATAGTCAAGCTAGCAATTTTAGGTAAATTTGAACTGAAAGAAGGAATGATACGGCTAGTGTAGACCATTTGCCAATTTAGTGGTAAATTGCACAAATACTTGACAGAATTTGTGGAGTTGAGTGATAACTTTTACTATCAAAACATGTGAGATGAGTATGTCAAGCTGACTTTGTTCCCTTTTTTACTTATTGGGGAAGCAAAGCAATTGTGGAAAAATAAGCAAGCAAGTTCAATTACTACTTTGGATGGCTTGTTAGAAAAGTTCCTGAATTGATTTATCTCTTCAAGAAGAACCAAAGAATTAAGAGGAAGGATATCTAGTTTTATGCAGAAAGATACTGAATCATTGTCACAGGCATGGAAATGGTACAAGGGTTATCCCAGAGATTATCTTCATCCTCAGCAGCCTAAGGAGATCACTGGCCACAGCTTCATTGAAAGATTAAGACCAGACTCCAAGTCACTTCTAGATGATATATCACAACGGAAAATCTTATCTAAGAGCTATGATGAGATTGAAGCACTACTCAACCATATGTCTACATGTAATAGAGATTATCAAAAGCTGAGTCTAGTGTTCTCCTTAACTTAACAAGAATATCTAGGAAAGCTAGAGTTCGATTAAGTTACATAAATAAGGGCTAAATTAGGCAGCTTACCATCTTAAGAAAGAAGTGTCTGACAGCCCAAAGTTCAAGTCAAGTTCAGCAAGTTCAAGCAGCCAGTATTATATGTGAGTTATCTTTTGAAAATCACACCTATTCAGGTTGTCCTCTAAATTTAGAATTTGTATTCTATGTTAGGCAACAAAATCATGGAATGGGTTATCAAGGTAATAGCTACAGGAAGAACTACAAAAATCACCCAAAAATTTCTTGGGGAGGTAATAAAAAGTAGCCATTCACACAACCAAACTCTCAAGTAAGTAGTTCTCTTGAGAAAATGTTCAAGCAGTATGTATCTTAGAACAAAAAATATGACAAAGCTCAACAGGTTATCAATGAAGAAAATAAGAAAGCTTTTGCAGACATACAACTATAGTAAGGCCAACATGCTGCAAGATTACATGTTAGACCTCATAGGGAATTACCTAGTGATTAAAGAAGTATCCAAAAGAGGCAGTTAATGCAGTCACTTTGAGAAGCAGAAAAGAGTTAGAAGTAGAACCTCAAAGAAATAGGAGACAGAATGAAGAGTTGAGTTCTACACCAGTCAAAGAGAAAGAGAAAGAGATTGAAGAAACTGAAAAGCAGTTTGAAGAGTTAATAGTCAATCCACCACCACCATTCCTGCAGAGATTTTAGAAGCAGAAAGTTGATACTGCATATTCGAGATTCTTAGACATATTAAAGCAGGTTCATATGAATATTCGATTGGTGGAGTTATTGTAAGAGGTACCAAAGTATGCCAAGCACTTGAGAAGTATAGTTGCAAATAAGAGGCACCTCATAGAATTTGAAATAGTTGCACTCACTGAAGTCTGTAATTCGAGAATCAAAAACAAACTTCCTCCAAAGCTAAAAGATCTAGGCAGAATGAGATATAGGGATGGAACTGTGTGATCTAGGTGCTAGTATTAATTTGATGCCTACTTCAGTATTCAAGACTTTAGGACTTGGTGAACTGAGGTCTACCACATTTACCTTGCAGTTGGCAGATCATTCTTTAACATACCCTGATGGAATCATTTAAGATGTGTTAGTGAAGGTGTGACCATTTATTCTTCCCATGGACTTCATCATTCTTGTTTATCAGGCCGACAAGGATGTACCTATCATTCTTGTTAGGGGTTTCTTAGCTACAACTGATGTAGTAGTAAGCGTGAAGTCTGGAAAAATATCTATGATCGTGGGAAACTGAAGCTATATTCAATGTATTGAAGGCAACTTGCTTTCCTACACATTATGAGGAGCTCAAAGTCATCACTTTGGGGCCTCCAAGATAGGCTAAGGTGAGATAAGAAACTCCTTCAACTGAAATAACCCATTGAGGGGTCCTAGTCGATTGAATCTTGCTAATGTTATGTCTCGAGCCTACACCCTGGATGTAACATGGTGCTTAGAGCCACAAGTGACCCCAAGCTAACCCATGGCATGGCATAATACTAAATATTATGTATAAATAAGACTGAGCGGAAGCTAAACTGATAAAAACATAAGTTTTAGGATTTATTTGAAAACCTCTGAAGATAATATACATCTGAAAGGTAAGACCCAATCTGAATATCTAACTCTATGTCTGGAAGCCGCTACTACTGGCGAACGGCTAGGACAAGTCCCCAGCTAACTTTAAATACTGAAAATGATAATATTAAAGAAAATATCATAAAATTCCATCCTCGGATGATAAGGACTCATCACTGGTAACCTCTGATGTGGCACTGGATCGCACTAACTATGATGCTCAGACTGAGAGACTAAACCTGATATCATAATACGATATAGCACAAAGAAGTATGTGGTCAGTACTTTGAATATACTGAGCATGTGAGATATGCACTAACTTTAAATCATGCAAAAATACGTGTTTACTGAAAGCATAGTCAAAAATTAGACTAAGTATAAACATCTGATAATGCATAAGTCAAGGCTGTAAAATGTGGGAACTTTTACTAAAGAAAGTATAAAACATTTTTGAACTGTAAACTATGATAAACTTAACATGAAAAATAATACTGAGATGCTATACTGATTATGCAATTTAAGTACAAAACTGATCTTACAATACAATGACCCAAATGTAATAATATATAATTGATGAAAAAGGGTAATCTGAAGTAAAAGCATAAGGAGATGCAACTGAGCTAAATTGAGGTTCATGTACAATCTACTAAGTCTGAATATGTGGGAGAGTCTATTGACTGACATAAACCACGTGAGCTAAACATGGAGTCCGATGTATACGCCCCATTGATAGGACCCAATATACCTTGCTAGGGTATAGAGGCATGACTGGCGTGATCCCTAATTCTGATGCCCAACTAAGGGGATAAATAAATCTAGGGTGGCATGTAGTTCTGGGAATTTAAGGTATGTTGAACCCTAGTCCAACTCAGTGCTAAGAACTACTCCCAACTCAAATATTTGATAGCTCATTTAAACTGATGTTCTGAAAACTAGGTCAGAACCTAATTAATCTGAATGATTTATAAAAGATGGTATAACTGAAAACTACTCATAAAGCATGTGGACATATCTAGATGTCATATTAATCATAAAACTTACTAAGTTCATCATTATTTATGGCATATCTAAATGTTAAAACTTAAGTATGATGAACTGATTCTTAAAGACTAAATGCTAAAATTTAACAAATTTTTGTTTAAAACTAAATGCTGACACTTGAACAGAATTTTGAAGGAAAAGTGCAATTCTGAGAAAAATATTGTAAAATCAGGCTAAAAACATGTTTCTCCCAAAAATCTTGGGTTTTGAAACCTATTTGCAGGAATTCATGTAAAAATCATTCTAATAAGGATAGTAGTCATGTATAATCATCAAGAAATCAGATTCATAGCAAAACACATATTTGGGTAAGAATGCTATAATCATAACTTGTAAAAATCATACTGAAATATGAAACTTTGGGCATGAGGGTGAAAGGAAACCCTCATTGAAATCCCACATACTTGTTAGTAGAAGAATTTGAAGTACAATCAAAATCTAAAACTTTGGGGAAGAAGCCCTAGGTTTGTAGCTTAAAAGAGAGCGTTCTTTTCTTTTCCTGAAGCTTGAGTCGATGGAATGAGGATAGGAAAGACTAAGTACGGATAAAACCCCTCCAAATAAGCCTAAAATGACTTAGTACATGTCTTAAAAAATCGGTAAAAAGACTAATTTACCCCTAATGAATGAATTAGAAAAACTAAAATCAGAGTACTATGCCACCTAAATCTTTATATTCTAGGAGTAATAGTCATTTGAAGTTGACCCTAATTTAGTCTTACATGAAAACTTATTTGGTTGGGGTGCTTTCAACTTAACTTGACGATAGGAGTTTCTTATGAACATGATTCGCATCTAAAGAACTCACTATACTAGGAAGATGATCATTACACTCATGAAAATAGTTTGGGTCTTAGCTTAGAATTTTCAGGGTTTTACAACTAAGAAGGACATTGTGACAATAGAAGCCAAAATTGAAAGCGAAATCAAAGATAGAGGTTTGTTCCGAAATGGATGGGAGAGGGATCCCATTTTTCACATCAAGAACTTATTGGATGTGAGTGAAAAGTATGATAAGGTCATGGATGATGACATGAACTTGTACTTGTTTCCCCACTCTCTTATGGGAAAAGCAAGAGAATGGTACATGAACAGTCACGACCCAAATGGCTGTGAGTGGCACCTATACTAACCCCCCGGTAGGTGAACCAAGCATTACCAACCAAACCAAGACTTAACCAATCATTTAAACATTAATAAAATAATTCAAGGTATAATATTCAAAATCTCAAAACATAAATAATTAAGTACGAAAGTCTAACTAATACATCCTCAAAATCCAAAAGTCATTGTACAAAGGATGCTAACTAAATAGTGTCTAAGAGTAAATCAAAAACACTAATAAATAACATTGTCCAAAAAGAAAACATATGTAACTAAAAAGATCTGTGATATCCATGAATGGGAGTAGCTCACCCTCGAGTCGGTCACCAAATTATACTAGATACGAGGTCGCATCAAAGTTTTTGGAATACAATTTGTAACTCACAAAAAAAGTACAGAAATAGCATCATTACAAATACTATGTACTTGTAGGTATAATAGGCCAACTCAAAATAGTAGCAACTATATCTCAGAATCAATAAAACTAGTAGGCAAGTACATCAACACATAATAAATAACTCAGATAATCAAGTAGTCACCATAGTCACGTAGATAAAACCAACACAAACATATAGATGCCAAATAGTCAAAACATATTAGTCACCACCACAGACATATAAAGTCACCTCAGAACTTTGCAATTATAAGCAGTCACATCACAAAACATGGATCTTATCCACACTGACTTCACAGCTATAAATTTATGTCCCTCATCAGTCTCTCTATAAATTATTTTAGAACTCACAAGGATAACTCATTTGTACACACATGCTAAAGGGTCTGATTTCTGCCCAACTATTCATGACTTGCAGGGGACAACTTGGGGTTCATGTATCATACTAGCGTGGTACCCGATCCTCTACATATTTGCTCGTTCGTAAGCTCACATTAGACTCGAGCCACTCATCAACAGAATAGTATGTATATTCTTCATTCTCTCAATGCCTCATAATATTCAAAGTCTAAATATAACAATTACAAGAGTAATTAATCATTTACTCTTTAATTTCAAGCTTTAGGATTTCAAACCCACTTGTTCTACCCTTATTCGAGGTCTGCAACATTATCAAAGGGTCAATTTATCATAATCTAGTGCCATAATATCTATGTTATTATTATTCATAGAGTTACTCCAATTTCCCCCCCTTTTAAGCAGTCTTCATGCTAAAGATGTTATTTTTATGAAACTCAAGGTTCCCGATCTCTACAATTCATGTTTAGGAACACCAATTTCATGCTAGGAAGTGTTTATCTACACCCTAGAAGTATTCTAGATGATTATTACATCTACCTATAGGATTTTCCATACTTTTCATAAACCTAAGGTTCTAACCTATGATTTCCACCATCACCATATCCCTAGTGATTCTACAATAATAATGGATTAATAAGCGAAGAGGTTGATGGAATAACTTACCTCAATGAGAAAATCCACCCTAGTGTTGGAAAAACTCCTTACTGGAGATCTGAAACAAAGTTTTGGAGTTTATGAGGTAAAATTCGAAATAAGTCACTTAAATAAGCATTCTGCCTCCCGTCACCCACTACAGGGAACTGTTTCTCGCTGTGGCAAAACTGCTATGGAGAAATTATGGTTGCTATAGCGAGCCCTAGTAATTTGTTGGGTTTCGCTATGGCAATACTCCAACCTCTATGACAGTCTCACTGCAGCAGTCCTAAACCAGTAAATCGAGAAATCTGCTTTGTAGCCCCATTTCAGAACACTTTTTACACATAAGACAACACAAAACCTCAATGCAGCAACCACTAAAACCACATGCTACGAACGCACTCATAGACCCAAAATTTCCTATGGAGGTCTAGATTACTAGTTCACCCCCTAACAGAATATGACAACACTAAACACAACATCGTGAATCACAATTCACCATATTTACACATAATACCAGATTTTAGTCTTAAACCTCCCAACATTTGAGATTTTATTAGCTCAGCTTACTACAGGGACTCTAACAGGGTATTATGGCCCTAACCACCCTACAATTATTAGGAGGGTCATTGCATCAACTACCAATTAAATAATTGTTTGTCCCCAAATGGACGAGAAGGAAAAATAAGAGGGGATTATTTGACTCAATGAAGAGCTGGGGAAACTTTCTACGTGTGTCTGATTTGGTCTCCCAAGTGGCCTACCCAATAGGACGGTTCTTCAACTGGACCTTTATAGACGCAATCTCTGCTGATCTCAATTTATGGACCTCCCTATCAAAGATAGCCATAGGTTCCTCTTTAATGATAGATTCTCATTTAACTGAACTGAATCCCAACAAATAATGTAGTTCCCATCACCATGATATTTCTTCAACATAGACACATGAAACACCGGGTGAACTCTTGACAAACTTGGAGGCAAAGCTAATTCATAGGGTACCTCCCCCATATGCTTAAGAATTTTGAATGGCCTAATGAACCTCGGACTAAGATTTCTTCACTTACCAAGCCTCATCACACCTTCATGGGTGAAACCTTGAGAAACACTTCCTCTCCTACCACAACTTCCATATCTCTAACCTTTTTGTCTGCATATTCTTTTTGCCTACTCTGGGCTGCTAAGACCTTCTCCTGAATGAACTTCACTTTCTCTAATGAATCCCTCAAAAGATCATTACCAAAAGGCCTTATCTTTAAAGCATTAAACCACCCAATGGGAGATCTACATCTCCTTCTATAAAATGCCTCAAATGGAGCCATGTCAATACTTGAGTGATAAATATTGTTATATGCAAACTCTGCCAATAGAAAAAAAATGGTCCTAATGACCACCAAAGTCTATTGCAATTCTCCCCCACTTCCATTCAGGAATGGACATTCTTTGAAGTGTCCCTCCAAGTCTTTGGTGCTCATACTTAACTTGCTACCAGTTCAAAAACATGGTGAAAAAATTGTGTTTCGTCTTGCCACACCAAAATATTATCTCAGGTCGTGATACATCTTAGTGGCGCTAGGATGTATAGAGTACCTCAAACTATGAGCCACTGCATGAATAGTCTTGATCAAATCATCAACACGAGGAGCACATACATTCCCCTTAATCCTCAAGACACCCCTGTCATCAATCATAGCCTCCTTGGCCTCTCCCTATAAAACATTATAACAAATCTTGCTCAACTTATCATCCTCAAACTGCCTAGACTTAATCTTCTTTAGAAATTAAGACCTTACCTTGACATAAGCCAAAACTTCCCCCAGACTCAGTCATATTAAGTCTCATAAAACTATTAACTGGAGTTTGAACCTCTCTAGCC
Organism: Jaltomata sinuosa; assembly: GCA_003996215.1. Classification (NCBI taxonomy): domain Eukaryota; kingdom Viridiplantae; phylum Streptophyta; class Magnoliopsida; order Solanales; family Solanaceae; genus Jaltomata; species Jaltomata sinuosa. The sequence continues at coordinate 1,600,954 of QJPP01000039.1, forward strand.
AACGAATGTTTTGTAGCGTCCAAACTAGCTAGGCTACCCATACTCTTAGAATTTCTACTCAAAGCATCAGCCACCATATTTGCCTTACCCAGATGGTATAAGATAGTAATATCATAGTCCTTGAGCAGCTCCATCCATCAACACTGCCTCAAGTTCACATCCCTCTAAGTAAACAAATATTGCAGGCTGCAGTGGTGCGTAAACACCTCACAATGGACACCACAAAGGTAGTGCCTCCAGATTTTAAGAGCAAACACTACCACTGCCAAATCTAAGTCATGCGCAGGATAGTTCTTCTCATACACCTTTAACTGCCTAGAAGAATATGCAATGACTTTCTTATCTTACATAAAAACATCACCCAAACCAGAATATGAAGCATCTTAATAAACAACAAAGCCCTTCCCCTCTACCGACAATGCAAGGATGAGAGTTGTAGTTAACAAAGTCTTGAGTTTTTGAAAGATATCCACACACTCATCAGATTACTGAAATGGTACATCCTTTTGAGTGAAACAATTCAGCTAGGAAGTAATATAAATGAACCCTTTCACAAACTGGTAATAGTAACTAGCCAACCCCACAAAAATTCAAATTTCAGTCATTGATGTGGGCCTAACCCAACACTTAACTACCTCTACTTTTGGCAGATCAACAATAATTCCCTCCTTTGAAACTATATGCCTCCAAAAGGATATAGAAGACAACCAAAATTCACGCTTAGAAAATTTAGCATACAACTACTTCTTTTTCAATAACTCCAACACCACTCTCAAATGGTTTTCATGATCTTCCTTACTCTTTGAGTACACCAAAATGTCATCAATAAATACAATTACAAAAGAATCCAAATACGACTTAATGATTCCATTCATCAAACTCATAAAGGCAGCTGGGGTATTAGTAAGCCCAAAAGATATCACCAAGAATTCATAATGCTTATACCTGGTCCAAAAAAAAGTCTTAGGTATATCCTAAGCCCCAATCTTCAACTGATGATACCTAGACTCAAGTTAATCTTTGAGAAGACTGATTCACCCTGAGGCTGATCAAATAAGTAATATATGCGAGGAAGAGGGTACTTATTTCGAATAGTGACCTTATTTAGTTGACGGTAGTCAATATAGATATGCATACTCCCAGCTTTCTTTTTCACAAATATTATAGGAACACCCCATGGAGAGGCACTCAGATGAAGAAACCCTTACTAAGAAGGTCCTGCAACTGAACTTTAATTCTCTCAACCCAGAAAGTGTCATCCGATACGAAGAAATAGATATAGGAAAAGTCATATGACAGTCTATGACAGTCTCACTGCAGCAGTGCCTAAACCAGTAAATCGATAAATCTGCTATGTAGCCCCATTTCAGAACACTTTTTACACATAAGACAACACAAAACCACCTAAATGCAGCAACCACTAAAACCACATGCTACGAACACACTTATAGACCCAGAATTTCCTATGGAGGTCTAGATTACTAGGTCACCCCCTAACAGAATATGACAACACAAAACACAACATCGTGAATCATAATTCACCATATTTACACATAATACCAGATTTTAGTCTTAAACCACCCAACATTTGAGATTTTATTAGCTTAGCTTACTACAGGGACTCTAACAGGGTATTATGGCCCTAACCACCCTACAATTATTAGGAGGGTCGTTGCATCAAATACCAATTAAATAATTGTTTGTCCCCAAATGCATGAGAAGGAAAAGTAAGAGGGGATTATTTGACTCAATGAAGAGCTGGGGAAACTTTCTACGTATGTCTGATTTGGTCTCCCAAGTGGCCTACTCAATAGGACGGTTCTTCCACTGGACCTTTATAGACGCAATCTCTGTTGATCTCAACTTGCGAACCTCCCTATCAAAGATAGCCACAGGTTCCTCTTCAATGATAGATTCTCATTTAACTGAACTGAATCCTAACAAATAATGTAGTTCCCATCACCATGATATTTCTTCAACATAGACACATGAAACACCGGGTGAACTCTTGACAAACTTGGAGGCAAAGCTAATTCATAGGGTACCTCCCCCATATGCTTAAGAATTTTGAATGGCCCAATGAACCTCAGACTAAGATTTCTTCACTTACCAAGCCTCATCACACCCTTCATGGGTGAAACCTTGAGAAACACTTCCTCTCCTACCACAAATTCTATATCTCTAACCTTTTTGTCTGCATATTCTTTTTGCCTACACTGGGTTGCTAAGACCTTCTCCTGAATGAACTTCACCTTCTCTAATGAATCCCTCAAAAGATCATTACCACAAGGCCTTATCTTTAAAGCATTAAACCATCCAATGGGAGATCTACATCTCCTTCTATAAAATGCCTCAAATGGAGCCATGTCAATACTCGAGTGATAAATATTGTTATATGCAAACTCTGCCAATAGAAAAAATGGTCCTAATGACCACCAAAGTCTATTGCAATTCTCCCCCACTTCCATTCAGGAATGGACATTCTTTGAAGTGTCCCTGCAAGTCTTTGGTGCTCATACTTAACTTGCTGACAGTTCAAAAACTTTGTGACAAAATTGTGTTTCGTCTTGCCACACCAAAATATTATCTCAGGTCGTGATACATCTTAGTGGCGCTAGGATGTATAGAGTACTTAATCTTCTTTACAAATGAAGACCTTGCCTTGACATAAGCCAAAACTTCCCCCAGACTCGGTCATATTAAGTCTCATAAAACTATTAACTGGAGTTTGAACCTCTCTAGCCAACGAATGTTTTGTAGCGTCCAAACTAGCTAGGCTACCCATACTCTTAGGATTTCTACTCAAAGCATCACCCACCATATTTGCCTTACCCAGATGGTATAAGATAGTAATATCATAGTCTTTGAGCAGCTCTATCCATCAACACTGCCTCAAGTTCACATCCCTCTAAGTAAACAAATATTGCAAGTTGCAGTGGTACGTAAACACCTCACAATGGACACCACAAAGGTAGTGCCTCCAGATTTTAAGAGCAAACACTACCACTGCCGAATCTAAGTCATGCGCAGGATAGTTCTTCTCATACACCTTTAATTGCCTAGAAGAATATGCAATGACTTTCTTATCTTACATAAAAACATCACCCAAACCAGAATATGAAGCATCATAATAAACAACAAAGCCCTTCCCCTCCACCAACAACGCAAGGATGAGAGTTGTAGTTAACAAAGTCTTGAGTTTTTGAAAGATATACACACACTCATCAGACTACTGAAATGGTACATCCTTTTGAGTCAAACAATACAGCTAGGAAGTAATAGAAATGAACCCTTTCATAAACTGGTAATAGTAACTAGCCAACCCCATAAAAATTCAAATTTTAGTCATTGATGTGGATCTAACCCAACACTTAACTACCTCTACTTTCGGCAGATCAACAATAATTGCCTCCTTTGAAACTATATGCCTCCAAAAGGATATAGAAGACAACCAAAATTCACGCTTATAAAATTTAGCATACAACTACTTCTTTTTCAATAACTCCAACACCACTCTCAAATGGTTTTAATGCTCTTCCTTACTCTTTGATACACCAAAATGTCATCAATAAATACAATTACAAAAGAATCCAAATACGACTTAAAGATTCCATTCATCAAACTCATAAAGGCAGCTGGGGTATTAGTAAGCCCAAAAGACATCACCAAGAATTCATAATGCTTATACCTGGTCCAAAAAAAAGTCTTAGGTATATCCTAAGCCCCAATCTTTAACTGATGATACCTAGACTCAAGTTAATCTTTGAGAAGACTGATTCACCCTGAGGCTGATCAAATAAGTAATCTATGTGAGGAAGAGGGTACTTATTTTGAATAGTGACCTTGTTTAGTTGACGGCAGTCAATGTAGATATGCATACTCCCAGCTTTCTTTTTCACAAATAATATAGGAACACCCCATAGAGAGGCACTCAGATGGAGAAACCCTTACTAAGAAGGTCCTGCAACTGAACTTTAATTCTCTCAACTCAGAAAGTGTCATCCGATACGAAGGAATAGAAATAGGATAAGTCATATGCTCTAAATTAATGCAGTAATTAATATCATGGTCTAGCCTGTGGGAAACACTTCCAAGAACTCACAAACCATAGGAACTGACCTTATGGATAGGACCGTTGCACTAGTGTCCCAAACATGCACTAAAAGTGCTAAATACCCCATCTCTAGTAGTTTCTTAGCATGAATAAAGGATATAATCTTTTTAGGAGCAGGGCTATAGTCACCTTTCCACTCAAGTCTAGACATATTAGGAACTGCTATATTCATAGTCTTAGCATTACAATCTAATATAGAATGATAAGGAGACAACCAACTCATCCCCAAAATGACATCAAAATCCACCATGTCAAGAATCACTAGATCTACCCAAGTCTTGTACCCCATGAATATAACAAGGCATGAGAAGTAGACTCTATCTACTATTACAAAATCACCAATAGGAGTAGAAACATGTACATGCACATCAAGTTAATCATAAATTATGTCTACACCCATAGAAAAATGTGTACACACATAACAAAAGGTGGATCCTAGATCAAATAAGGTTGTAGCCATTTGATCACAGACTAGAATAGTACTTGTCATCAGTGCGTCGAACGCCTCCACCACGAGTCTGCTCAAGAAATCATAGAAATGATTCAGACCACCTATCTTTGAACTACCCTTGTTGGGCTGAGTACCACCTTTTCCAGCATGTCCATTTCCCCAGTTAGACAGGGTGCCACCTCTACCTACCGTGTGTCCACCACTCCAACCCTAAATATGATCTCTACCTTGTGCATCACCTCCCCTACCCACTGGAGGTGGATCTTGGGGATCCTTCTACTGAGCTAACTAACCAATCTGTCTAAATTTGGGACACCACCTTTTAATGTACCCAACCTCACCACACTCATAGCATGAACCATTTAAAGTTGGCGTCTGAGCTGACGCTGAAGAAGTAATGTAATCGCTGTGATATAAAGAAGGTTGGCTGGCCTTGGTAGACCCCTAAATGATACATGCATGGTTGACTAAATGAGGAATCCAGAATACCCCTGAGAAACTGGGCCCTTTGAGAAAGAGCACTATAGCTATCAAGCCTTCTTTTCAATAGACTTAGCATAACCTTCTTATTTTACCCCTTCCACATTCCTAACATAACCATTTCTTGAAAAGTCTTTCTAGAAGACACCATCTGTAAAGTTTATAGCTAAAGTCCTATATTTAACCCTTTGACAAATCAACAAATCCTCTCTTTCTCTGTGTGCAACCGCTACAATAAATACCTGGAGAGTGAATAAAATCAGGCCTCATAGGCTGTAACTGAAGAACTGCCTTGCTCAATACTAGTAAACTCATCTCACCTTTTATCTCACAAAGTACAAGAATATACTTCTTTAAAAAGACCAAATATAACTGGGTCCAGGATAACAGAGGTGACCCAGCTAGTCTACACTCCACATAGGCTCTCCACCATAACTTTGCATCCCCATGTTTTTAGAAAGTGAATAACTCAACCCCATATCTGTCTACTTTCCCCATCATTTGGAGACTCTCATGACAATCAATAATGAATTCATAAGCATCTTCAATCTCAGTACCATAGAAAATCACAGGCTTAATTTTTGTGAACCTTCAAAATAAATCATGCTCCTCCCCGATCATCACCAGCCCAGCCACCAGTCTCAAAAATATCCCCGTCTGAGAAGCCTCATCCATCCAATGAGCCACAGTAGTAATATGTTGAACCCCAGATCCTATGATATTGGGACTGTGGGTCCTACCCCAGTACCTGCTAAATCACTTAGTAGAGTTAATACCTTTTGTAACATATTTGTAAAATCTAGAGTAGGTGCAACACCTCCCTAATCTGGTGCTGCTACCCCGACGTGATCTTCAAGTAGTGAAGGGGACTATGATCTATCATGGTCATGTCCAACAACTAGATCTCTGCCCCTGGAAGGCGCTTCTCCTTATCCCATCACTCTACCACTTTTTCTCGTGCGTCCTCTACCACGAACAGCAACCCCAATGGCCAGCTCGAGTACTGCTTCTCTTATCACCATTACACATGTACTCACCATCTATGAGAAAAAGAATGAAGAGGTCAGATACCAATTTAGATCACCAGATACCAATTGGAATTAAGTAATAGCATGAAAGAAAGAAAGGATTGAGTTTTTCTACTGTCTTGTAGCATCTCAAAGAAAAGTACAAATGTCTCCATACCATTCCGCAAGACTCTACTAGACATGTCCTTGTATAACGAAAATGATGGACCTAAAGCTCAGATACCAACTTTTTCACAATCTAAATGGCCATGAGTGGAAATCACACTAAACCCTCGATGAACGAACCAAACATTACCAACCAAACCAAGCCTTAACCAATTCATTTTAACAAAAAAAAATTGAAGGTATAATAGTCAAAATCACAAAACTTAAATAATTAAGTGCAAAAGTCTAACTAATACATACCTAAAATTCAAAAGTCATCGTACAAAGGATGCTAACTAAATAGTGTCTAAAAGTAAACCAAAATCACAAATAAATAACATCATCTAAAAAGCAGACATATGTAACTAAGAAGATCTGTGGTAGCCATGAATGAGAGTATCTCACCCTCGAATTGATCACCAAACAGCACTAGATGTGAGGTCACATCAAAGTCTCTGAAACACAGTCTGCACTCAGAAAAGAAGTGTATGATTAGCATCAGTACAAATATTATGTACTGGTAGGTATCATTGGCCAACTCAAAATAGTATGAAGTATATCTTAGAATTAATAAAATAGGTAGGAAAGTAAATAAACACATAATTAATAACTCAGATAATCAAGTAGTCACCATAATTAGGTAGATAAAACCAACACAGACATATAGATGCCAAATAGTCAAAACATATGAGTCACCACCACAGACATATAAAGTCACCTCAGAACCCTACAATTATAAGCAGTCACATAACAAAACATGGATCTTGTCTACATTGATTTCACATCAATAAAGTTTTATCCCTCATCAGTCTCACTCTAAATTGTTTCAGAACTCACAAAGATCACTCATCTGTACACATATACTAAAGAGTCTGATTTCTGCCCAACTAGTCATGACTTGCAGGGAACAACCTAGGGTCTATGTATTATACCAGCATGGTATTCGATCCTCTACATATTTACTCATCTATAAGCTCACATCAAACTCGAGCCACTCAATAATAAACTAGTATATATATTCTTCATTCTCTTAACATATCTCAGTATGTTCTCAAACTCAACTATATCTCAAGATATTACCAGCAAGTACATAAAATATAACAAGTGCACTTCATAATCATAATTCAATTAAACACAGGCTTTAAAACAATTATAAGCTTATTTATGCAAGCATTGTCAAGACAAATACATATTCAAGCACAGATTATATTCGAAGAACAAACAACATGCTTATCAATTCAATAACACATACGTAAGACTATATTAAGTCTAACTCCATATAGAAATTGCAACCTACCTCAATTTAAAAACCCAAATCAAGAAAGCTTAATCACCAAAGCCTTTCCTTTCCCCAATGCCTCAGAATATTCGAAGTCTAAAAACAATAATAACAAGAGTAATTAATTATTTACTCTTCAATTTCAAGCTTTGGAAATTTAAACTCAGTAGTTCTACCCTAATTCATTATCTATAACATTATCCAAGGGTCAATTTATCATAATCCAGTTCCACAATATCCATATTATCATTATTCATAGAGTTTCTACTCCAATTTCTCCCCTTTTAAGCAGTTTTCATGCTAAAGGTCCCATTTTTATGGAACTCAAGGTTCCCGATCTCAATAATTCATGTTTAGGAACACCAATTTCATGCTAGAAATTGCTTATCTACACACTAGAAGTATTCTAGATAAGTATTACATCAACACATAGGCTTTTCCAAATTTTTCATAAGCCTATGGTTCTAACCCATAAATTCCACCATCACCATTACCCTAGTAATTCTATGATAATAATGGATAATTAAGCGAAGAGGTTGATGGAATAACTTACCTCAACGAGAAAATCCATCTTAGTCATAGAAAAATTACTTCTCTGGAGCTCTGGAACAAAGTTTTAAAGTATATGAGGTAAAACTCAAAATAAGTTACTTAAACAAGCATTCTGCCTCCCGTCACCCACTATAATGAACTATTTCTCGCTACAGCAGAACCACTATGGCAAAATTATGCTTGCTATGGTGAGCCCTGGCAATTTCTCGAGTTTCACCATGGTGGTACTCCGATCCCTATGATGATCTCGTTACAGCGGGAATCCTTTCACTGCAGCAGTGTCTAAACCATTAACTCGAAAAATCTACAAATCAACCCTATTTTATAACACTTTTTTTGCACTTAAGACAACACAAAACTACCTTAACACGGAAATCACTAAAACCATATGCTACAAAGTCACTTGTATTCTCAAATTTTCCTACGGAGGTCTAGATTACTAGGTCATCCCCTAAAGGAATACGACAGCACAAAATACAATATTATGAATCATAAGCTAGATCATCAAGATAGGATATCACCTCTATGAACACAAGCTTGGTTTATTTTAAAACAAATTGCAAAGAAAGACGATAACCTTGCTTAAGACACCTAAGCTCATTTTCATGACTTGTATACATGTGCTTAATGTGAATTCTTGGTGAATTATTCATTAGAAATCTTTGTGACGGTGTACTTGTATTAAATATGTATTATGTGTGATGTGAGAACTTAGTGAATTCCTTATGTTCAATTGGCGTCTATAACTTGCCTTGTGTGTTTTGCAAAGTGAAATAAAGTTAGTCATGTTTAGGAAGTGATAGCGGAAATTTTTTATTTAGCCATTTTTATCCTCTCTTGCACCCACCCTTGTATGTTATCCATAGTAAGCCCTTTTGAGCCTTTAGCCAAACTTCTTTGATAGCCACATATGTAGCCTAATACCCTTTGTTCTGAGACCTTGAATATTTGATCCAAATAACTCCCATAAGGCACTTGATCTAGTGTTAATCACTTGAAGGAATTTAGAAAAATACGAAGGGAGGTGGTGAAGTTGTGAAACTTGAAAAATAAAGAAAGTTAATGTGTGAGCTAAACCAAAAAGTATAGAATGGAAAAGGAAAAAACAAAAGAAAGAAAAAATTGCAACACAAAATGAGAATCCATGCTAGTAGTAAGAATGCTCAATCAATAAAAAGGGAAGAAAAGGGTGGAACATAAGGGAGGAGTAAAAGAACTAGTAAGTGAAGTCGAAATCACTAAATTGTGAAAAATGTTGTATTTAAAAGTGCCTAGGGAGGATTAATCACTATTTTATAAAAAATATTCCTACCCATCCCTTGGTCTACATTATAACCAAATGAAAACCTACTTACTCCTAGATATTAACATTTTAAATTAGTAGAGCAAGTACACTAAAGGAAAGCTTATGATTCACCTTTTGTCACATGTGAATTTTCTCTGTGAGCGTGAGAGTTTGATACTTTGTATGCCCTTGTTTGAATACTATTAGGTGAGTGAAATGGCATTTCTTTGGTGTGAGGTACATGTTTATCACAATATGCTTAAATGTTTAATCGTCTATGTTGTGATTTTCTATGGTTTTTGTGCATGCTTGCTTAAGTCAGTTCTTAAAGTTGGGATGTCTTGAGTTGGTTGTCATAAGTTTAACTTAAATAAGAGGCACAAAATTTAAGGGATGCTTGATTTTTGTAGTAGGTGTTTTCTTGAATTGAGTGAACTAGTTTTGATTTGAATGAAAGACTTTTAGTTATAGGGTAGAGCTAACTCGAGGGCCAGCAATAGTTTATGTGTGGGGTCTTGATGTGAGGCTAAAAGTCATTATTTTATGTTATAGTTTTGCTCACATTTTTGCTTGTTTCAATATGCTTCAGAGCTTACTTAATATAATAAATGCTTTCGTAGCTATCTTGGTGTGTAGGATGAAGAATGAAGGATTTTGCATGGACTTGGAGCATGATAGAGTGATATTGAAGCTTTGAAGTCTGAGTAAAACCAACAAGCAACACACCGTTCAATCCACAGACTATAAAATAGGACCCTTAGACATTCTAAACAATTCCTCTAAGCAATGTAATTCATACAAACACTTAGATAAGAGTACAAAAAATACAATATTCACAGGAATCGTAAGCCATCAACTACCTCAAAATGATCTAAGCTCTACTAAACTCGAGCTTTCCCGTGTTCTGGATTCCTTTCTCGTTATTGGTCTAAAACAATATACAAGTACTTGAATAAACAAACAAGGTCTGCGTATTACTCGGATTACACCAAATCCCAAATCCCAGACCAACCATGATCATTCTACCCTTTTTCCCGAGTTTTCCGCCATTAATTCCCCTAGTTCTATCATTCTCACGGATTAAAATAGAGAATTTAAAAACATGCGATCAATAAACCTTGTCTTTAACAATACCCAAGAACTTTTATCCCTAGAATCCCCCTTCTTCCCCGGATTCTACCATCCCTAGTTTATTCCAACCTTTCCCCAAGTTTCCACCTAGCAATTCTACCGCGTAGGAAAAGTAGTATGAAGTTTGGGGAGTAGAGACCTTACCTTAGGGAAGAAAAACAATGGAAAATGGAGGAAAATCGCCTGGAATCGCCTTGCCCTTCTCCCCAAACAAAATTATGAAAACTGAACATTTTGGGAAATGTTTCTGCATTAATTCCCATCGAGCCCGATATAGTGATCCCCGCTCTGCTATAGCGGTCCCACTATAGCACAAGCATTTCACTATAGCGGTTCCGACCGGCGTTGACCGCCTTGACTTTTGCTGTAGCGGTCTTTTTCACTGCTATAGCGAAGGTCGCTACGGCAGAACCGTTGCATTTGTCACAGATAGAATTTCTATAAATCTCCTAAATTTTCCTATTTTACAACACACTTGCTTCCCCCGATGATCCGAAACAACCCCTTCACGTCAATCGCAATTTTGAGAGTTCTACTTACCCGAATTCGATTCCAAAAAGTCCCTCGAACTCCTTTATGTATTGGCTACCTGGAAAACTAGCTCAAAACAAGACATCTAACCCAATCCTTACCCAGATTTACCTAGACTCCACCTCGCTCCAAAATTGACTGAGGCTAGCCTAGCCCAGAATTTCAAACTTCCAAACCCGGTGTTTTCTAACTCTAAAACTTGGCACAATTGGACTACCCATAATTATGGACCTAGTCGTTACAACAGATACCAATTTACCTATTGTTTGTCCCCGAACGATCAAACCCAAAATTACAGAATTAAAGGAAAGAAAGTGTAGTACCTGAATCCTCAAGCAAATGAGGGTACTTGTCCTCCATGTCCTTATCGGTTTCACAAGTGGCTTCCTCAACTGCACAATTCTTCCACTGAACCTTTACCATATCAATCACCTTTGTCCTCAACCTCTGGACATCCTGAGTAAGAATCAAGACTAGTTCCTCTTCATAACGAAGATCCTTATTGAAAAGCACCTCATCCCACTTGATGATATAGTCCCCATCCCCATGGTATCGCTTAAACATGGATACCTGAAATACTAGATGGACGCCCGACAAACTGGGCGGCAGTGCTAAATTGTAAGCCACTGGCCCCACAATCTCAAGAACCTCAAATGGACTGATGAACCGAGGGCTAAGCTTGCCCTTCTTACCAAACCGCATAACTCCCTTCATTGGTAACACTTTCAACAATACCTGTTCACCAACCTAAAATTCCATGTCCCGGACCTTGCGATCTGCATACTCTTTCTGCCTGCTTTGGGCAGCAAGCAATTTGGCCTGAATGCCCCTTACCTTTTCTTGCGCTTCATTTACCAATTCCACTCCCAAAGGCTTTACATCGCCTTTCTCAAACCACCCAACTGGTGATCTACAGCTCCTCATATACAACGCCTCGAATGGTGTCATGTCAATACTGAAGTGGTAGCTATTGTTGTACAAGAATTCGCACAATGGTAGGAACTAGTCCCAATGGCCCCCGAAGTCCATCACACATGCTCTCAGCATATTCTCTAATACATGGATTGTCCTCTCCGACTAACCATCAGCCTGAGGATGGAAGGTTGTGTTAAAAGTTTGTTGTGTACCCAACTCTTCATGTAGCTTACCCCAAAATTTAGAGGTGAACTGCGTACCCCTGTCTGAAATTATGGACAGTGGCACCCCATGCAATCTCACAATCTCCTTCACATAGATCTTAGAAATTGCTGTGAATTGTAATCTACCCTGACCGGAATGAAGTGAGCGAACTTGGTCAGCCTGTCAATAATGACCCAAATTGAGTCATACTTCCCCAATGTCCTGGGAAGACCTACCACAAAGTCCATGGCTATCCTTTCCCACTTCCACTCATGAATTGGCATTCTCTGAAGTAGTCCTGTAGGTCTCTAATGTTCATATTTTACCTGCTGGTAGTTCTGACATTTGGACACAAAATTGACTATGTCCCTTTTCATCCTGGGCCACCAGTAACGCTGCCTCAAGTTCCTGTACATTTTAGTCACACCCACATGAATTGAGTACCGCGAACCATGAGCTTTTGCCAATATTTTCTGAATTATATCATCAACCCAAGGAATACAAATCATTTCTCTGAAATGTAGCACTCTACCGGAGTCTAACGTGATGTCCCTAGATTCCCCGAATATTACCTTACCTCAAAGCTTACTCAGTTTCAGATCCTGAAATTATTTGGCCTTTATTTCCTCGATGAAGGTGGCTTTGACCTCAATGCTGACCAACAACCCACCCTATTCTGAAACACCCAAGTGCATGAACTTGGCCTCCAAGACCCAAATTTCCCTTGCTAGTGGTCATTTGGACACCCCCAAATAAGCCAAACTACCCATGCTAACTATCTTTTGGCTCAATGCGTCTACTACCACATGAGCCTTACCCGGATGATATTCAATAGTCACATCATAGTCCTTTAATAACTCTATCCACCTTCTCTGCCTCAAATTCAAATCCTTCTGAATGAATACATGTTGTAGGCTACGAATATCGATGAACACCTCACACTTGACACCATAGAGATAGTGTCTCCAAATCTTGAGTGCAAAGACCACTGCTGCCAACTCTAAGTCGTGAGTCGGGTAGTTTCTCTCATGCACCTTCAACTGCGTAGATGCATGACTATCACATTCCTATCCTGCATCAACACAGCACTCAAACCAGAATGTGAAGTATCACAGTAAACCATAAAGTACAATATAGGAGTCATGGTCAGAAGTGTCTTGAGCTTTTGGAAGCTCTCCTCGCACTTGTCAGACCACACAAATGGTACATCTTTCTGTGTCAGCCTGGTTAGGTGAGTAGCAATAGATACAAAATCCTTAACAAACCTCTGGTAGTACCTTGCGAGCCCAACAAAACTCCTCACCTCTGTCACAGAGCTAGGTCGGGCCCAACTCTGGACTCCCTCAATCTTCTGGGGATCCACCATCACCCATATTCTGACACTACATGCCCTAAGAACGCAACTGAAGTCAACCAAAACTCACACTTAGTGAGCTTTGCATAAAGCTTCTGGCCTCTCAAAATGTCCAACACAATACAAAGATGATTAGCATACTCCTCCCTACTCTTGGAGTAGATCAAAATATCATCGATAAACACAATCACGAAGGAATTCAAATACGACTTAAATACCCCATTCATAAAACTCATAATGGTGTCGGTGTATTGGTCAAACCAAACGACATTACTAGGAACTCATAATGCCCATACCGAGTTCAAAGAGCAGTCGTAGGAATGTCCTCAGGCCTAATCCTCAACTGATGGTACCTCGACCTCAAGTCGATTTTTGAAAATGCCAATGCACCCTGAAGTTGGTCAAACAAATCATCAATGGGGGGTAGAGGGTACTCATTCCAGATGGTCACCTTGTTCAACTGCTTATAATCTATACACATCCGCATACTACCATCCTTTTTCTTTACAAACAAAATAGGAGCACCCCAAGGCGATGCACTGGGATGGATAAATCCTTTATCTAGGAGTCCCTGTAGCTGAGTCTTAAGTTCCATTAACTCTGCCAGAGCCATATGATACGGAGGTATGGAAATGGGATGAGTACCAAGCTCCAAATAAATACAGAAGTCTATATCCCTGTCTGAAGGCATACCAGGAAAATCCGCTGGAAACATCTCTAGAAACTCAGAAACCACTGGAACTGACTCAATAGATAGGGACTCCACACTATCTTCCCGTAGATGAGTCAAGAAGGCTAGACACCCTCTTCCCACTAGCTTCCTAGACCGAACGAACGATATGACCTTAACTGGCTTAGGCCTATACATACCTTCCCACTCTAGTCCATCCTTACTCGGAATCTCTAGAGCCACAGTCTTAGTGTTACAGTTCAACACAGCATGATAAGGGGACAGCCAAGTCATGCCTAAGATAATATCAAAATCAGCTATATCCAGGATTACCAAGTCTATCCAAGTATGCAACCCCACAAACATAATAGAACAGTCACGATAAACATGAGTCACAATCACAGACTCTCCAATTGGGGTAGAAACATGGATATGGGAATCAAGGATATCACAAATCAATTCCAGACCCAACACAAAACTCACAGATATATAATAATATGTAGAACCTGGGTCAAATAATACTGAAGCCATTTTATCGCAGAAAATAATGGAACTTGTGATCACCGCATCTGATACTTCTGCCTCAGTTCTCCCTGGAAATGCATAGCAATAATCCCGATCATCAATCCAGGCAACTTTTCAGGCCGACTGCGCTGCACCACTGCCCGCGCCACCATTCCCTCTGTCACCTCGGCCTCCCTGAAAGTTACCTCGCCCACTCTGCGGATGACCTCTAGCATTACCGCCTCTACCTGTCGGGACCACCGCTCTAGACTACTGCTGACCCTGATTATCTGTCTGCCTGAGTGGGAACTCCCTCTTAAAGTGGCCCAGATCACCACAATGGAAGCAACCATGATCAAGTGTAGGCCTGCTAGCTGATGTATAAGATGCTCCCTGGCCTCTAGGAGCTGAAGACTGATTATGAGCTCCCTGACGACCACCTGTAGCAACTAGCAGAGCTGACTGAATAGGACGGGCGGGGTATGTCTGCTGATTCTGGCCCCTGGAGTATGAACTATCAAAATTCCCCTCATGCCGGGGCTTCTTGGCTAAAGCCTTAGCCTGCCCCGCTTGCTTGACCCCTTCCAACTTCTTCACATAATCTACCACTTCAATGAAGCCTCTCCCTGATGATGTCATATGCACTGACAGTACCTATAGCTCAATATTCAAACCTTTCACAAACAACCGGACCCGTTCCTCCTCAAAACCCAATATTTGTGTGGCAAACCAAGACAAGGCGTGGAACTTAGCCTCATAAGCAGAGACTGATATGCTACCCTGCTCCAAGTTCAAGAACTTATCCTTCTTCTGGTCCCTTAAAGTATGGGGTACGTACTTCTCTAAAAACAAAGTGTGGAACTATTCCCAAGTCAGTGGGGGTAGAACAGAAGACTGACACTCCACATGAGACCTCCACCACTGCTTAGCATCACCCTACAGCTGAAATGCGACAAACTCAACCCCATGCTGACGTACAATACCCAACTTGTGCAACCTCTTATACCAATCCAAGATGAACTCATAGGCATTCTACTTGTTGGTACCCTGAAATGTCGGAGGTTTCAGCTTGAGAAACTTGGTCAACATCTCATGCTTATTCCCTGTCATCACTGGGCCTAGCATTGGCTTGAAGAAGTAATTTGTTCCTGAAGTGGCATCCATCCTAGGTGTTGTAGTAACCGCTGGTTGAGTATTCAAAGCCTAATTTGCAAATGTCGCGGGTATGGCTCCAGCACCCACCAACCCACTCAAAATATTCCAAGCCTATTGAAAGCTTCTGGTGTCATATCAGGAAGGCCTGCACCCCCAACCGGCACTGCCTCCGCCTATGCCTCCCCATCTTCAGCCACAACTTCTACATCTTCAGTAATATGTTCCTGAGGTGGGGGAGGGGTTTCTTCACGCTCTCCAACAGCCACTTGAGCTCCACCCCTGGCGGCAGTGGGTCTACCTCTTCCTCTGTCCCTTACCATGCCTCTACCACGGACAGTCGGGCCCGCTGTTGGGACCGCTGCTCTAGCTCCATTGTTCCTTATATTAACTATCTGCGGACAGAAGAGTGGATGAGGTTAGATACCAATTTTTATCACCAGATACCAATTGGAATTGAGTTATAGCATGAAAGAAAGAAGGAAGAGATAGTTTTTCCTAAAGCCTCATAGCCTCTCGAAGAAAAGTACAGACATCTCTGCACCGTTCCACAAGACTCTACTAGATCTGTTTGGTATGACGAGATCAACAAACCTAGGGCTCTGATACCATCTTTGTCATGACTCAGACCACCGTGAGTGGCACTCACCCAAACACCTGGGTGAGCGAACCGTCACTTCCCCGAACTTACCCATTCTAACAGCTCAAAACCAAAGTGCGGAAATTAAACTAGCAAAACAATAATAACAAAACACTTCATTAATATAAACCTGCGAAAATTACCCCCTAGAATCTGAAAGTCGCAGTACCAAACAATCTACCAATGTCTAGAATACGGGGATCCAACCCCAAAATAAGGAAATAGTTTAAGCCTGAAACAAGTGGGCTACAACTCTAAGGATAGATTCAAGGCAGCTCGATCGCAGCAGCTCACCTTTGAAGTCAGGAAACATCAGTACTACAGATGAGGTCGCGTATCAACCGTTGGAAGATTGTCTGTACTCACAAAAAGAAAAGCAAGTGCAGTATCAGTACACAACCACTATGTAATGGTAGGATCATCAGTCAGTTCCAAATAAAAATGGTGTATAATTAGCACAACAAATCAAGTATAAGTACGGAAGACATGCAGCAAGTCAACAGGCACCCCTAGACTACAAGTCTCTACCTAGTTTGTTCCCGCATGAAATCCACCCTTTCTAACTTTAAGCAACAATAATATAACCAATAAATCATCCCTTTTCGTATAACCCAGACCCACCCTGGGATCCCTTCTAAACAACACCTAAGTGTTAACAGACAACCTAGCCTAATCCAAGGCCAACTCAATAGATATAAAAGGGATTCCCGGTCACTCAAGGACCACCAACAAATATCACATTTCAATAAAACAGCCCGGTCCACTCACGAAACCAATAACAGTTCATGTAATACAACAATATCAATGCAATGATGCATTAAAATAAGCCTGTACCAGGCGTGGTACCCGAGCCAACCATTAGTATCCCATACCATGCGTGGTACCCGAGCCAACCATTTGTTATACCCGTACCAGGCATGGTACCCGAGCTAACCAATAGTATTCCTGTACCTGGCATGGTACCCGAGCCAAACGAATGTCAATTAATCCACAGTCAAATAATGAACAAATAACTTATAAAACCAACAAGCAACACACCGTTCAATCCACAGATTATAAAACAGGACCCTTAGACATTCTAAACAATTCCTCTAAGCAATGTAATTCATACAAACACTTAGATAAGAGTACAAAAATATACAACATTCACAGGAATCGTAAGCCATCACCTACCTTGAAATGATCCTAGCTCTACTGAACTCGAGCTTTCCCGTGTTCCAAATTCCTTTCTCATTCTTGGTCTAAAACAATATACAAGTACTTGAATTAACAAACAAGGCCTGCGTATTACCTGGATTACACCAAATCCCAAATCCCAGACCAACCATGATAATTCTACCCTTTTTCTTGGGTTTCCCGCCATTAATTCCCCTAGTTCTATCATTTTCACGGATAAAAATATAGAATTTAACAACATGCGATCAATAAACCTTATCTTTAACAATACCCAAGAACTTTCATGACTAGAATCCCCCTTATTCCCCAGATTCTACCATCCCTAGGTTATTCCAACCTTTCCCCAAGTTCCCTCCTAGCAATTCTACCACGTAGGAAAAGTAGTACGAAGTTTGGGGAGTAGATACCTTACCTTAGGGAAGAAAAACAATGGAAAACGGAGGAAAATCGCCTGGAATCGCCTTGCCTTTCTCCCCAAATGAAATTGTGAAAACTGAACATTTTGGGAAATATTTCTGCATTAGTTCTCGTTGAGCCCGCTATAGCGGTCCCCACTCTGCTATAGCGGTCCCTCTATAGTGGAAGTATTTCGCTATAGCAGTTCCGACCGACGTTGACCGCCTTGACTTCCGCTATAGCGATCTTTTCCACCCCTATAGTGGAGGTCACTACGGCAAGGCCGTTGCACTCGTCATGGACAGAATGTCCAGAAATCTCCAAAATTTTCCCATTTTACAACACACTTGCTTCCCTCGACGATACGAAACAACCCCTTCACGTCAATCGCATTTTTGGGAGTTCTACTTACCCGAATTTGATTCCAAAAGTCCCCCAGACTCCTTTATGTCTTAGCTACGTGGAAAACTAGCACAAAAAAAGACACTTAACCCAATCCTTATCTGGATTTCCCTAGACTCCACCTCGCTCCAAAACTGGTCGAGGCTAGCCTAGCCCAGAATTTCAAACTCCCAAACCCGGAGTTTTCTAACTCTAAAACTTAGCACGATTAGACTACTCATAACGACAGACCTGGTCATTACAGTAGATTAAAAAGTAAAGGATTTTGCATGGATTTGGAGCATAATGGAGTTATTATGGAGCTTTGAAGTCTGAGTAGGAGCTGAGAAAGATGATTTAGAGCATGTCCATGGTTAGATGATCAAGATAGGGGCTAAATGGAGGTGAACAGTGAAAAAAAGGGAAAAATACACTATGAGGAGGCCCTAGGTGATTCCCCCATTATACAATGCACCAGAGTGCACTAGGGAGATGCAAAATTACACTATAGAGCTGCCGTAGGTGCCGCACAGGGGGAGGCCATAGGCCATTTTCTAGCCTAGTTGGGCCAAGAATTGTCCTTTCAACCAGAATCTGACCCAGAACCCTTCTAAACCCTATAAATTCTACTTTTCTTTAGACTTTATGGAGGAATAACATAATATTGTGTAATGACCCTTTTGGTCATTCTCGTGTTTTCACCTTTGTTGTACTGTTAGAGCTTACTTATAGCGGCCCCAAGTCATTTATGGCTTGCTGAGACCGGTAGTTCGGTGCCCAGGCCATTTGTTTGGTCATTATGGCCATTTTCTTGTTTTAGAGCTTTAACTTTGGAAATCATTGACTTCGGTCAACATTTTTTATAATCGTGCTCAAAATTGAGTTTTGACAGTTCTGTTAGCTCCGGAGCATGGACTTTGGTCTAGGTGGACCTTTGGTTGGGATTCGAGAGCTATTCAGCTTGGAATTCTCTCTTATTTTGTGTTTAAAAGTCAGTTGGACTTGTATGGTTGACTTTGGTCAAATTGGATAAGACTGCCTCGGATGGAAATTCTGTCAGTGTTGTAAGCTCTAGAATGTTGAGTTTAGGGTATAGGGACCATTGGTTTAGGTCACGAGGCTTCCGGACTTGATTTCAGCCCTTGGGTTCCATTTTGGAATCATTAGTCTAAAGGTTGATTTTGGGCGTGGGGCCCACTTTTCATAAATCGACCTCTGATGGGATTAGCATAGTTTTTTTGTGTCTATGGGACCCCAGATGAATCCCGATGGTCCATCCGAGCTTTTTAAACTTAGTTGGTTTTTGCTGAGATATTGTGTCTGGTGGGGTCTGCATTTCTAGACATTTTATCGCATTTGCAGCTACCGCAATTATGGTGATTTGCTGCATTTGTGGTGGTTTGGCCACATTTGTGGAGTTCCATAGTTGTGGTGGTTTTGCCGCATTTGCGAAGGTCACTATTCATCCATGCCTCTACATTTGCGATAAAAAGTGCCACATTTATGGTGTCTGCTAGCATTATATTAAAAATCCTTTCTCATTTGTTTTTTAGCTTTTAATTCATATATTTCCCAACTCCAACTCATATTTCTCTCAAACCAAATTGCTCTCATTAGTTCTAATACTTGGGGTATTCATTTAGTTGACGTATTGTTATCGCTCCCCATCATTTGGTAAGTCTCCTTCTCCCCCAAAGTTGTTCATTATCCATATGCAAACCTCCATTGTTGAGATTCCTAAAAGCTTGAGTTTCATGGATTGTAGCTGCCCACTTGGCTTTGGGAGTTCGTAATTGTGAGAATTTCTTCTCGTTACCTTACTTCTCTCATCGTGGTAAGTTGTTCTTGCTTAATTTCCGATTTTCATTCTTGAATTTTGCTCTTTTATTCGTGATTTGAGCGGGCTATTTTGTGCCCTTTTCCTTGGTAAAATTTTCTCAAATTTGGAGCATGCACTCACGAGAGTAGTATGTTCATCGTGCTTTCTTTCATTTCTAATATCAGGTTATGGGCCCCACGGGCCCACTTTTGACCCAGATTTTGACACGGCTATAAGTATAGCAATATGGGTATTATTAGTCTTGTTTTAATACATAAATTATTATGTTGATAGTGTTTTCGATAATTAGAGCTTCTCGGAGTAGTTCAAGCCTGGACAACGTCATTCTTGTGGTTAATCATCGGATGATAGGTAGGTTATGGTTTTCCCTACCTAGACTCTACGTATATTGGCTATAACTGCATTAATTAGCTTCCTTGGGTTGGTTTTCTAGGTTGGTACCCTCAGACCTTGTCTGCCCTTTTTTGTCCATTTAATTTTTACATTGATTATAGTATTCGTGTAGTATTTCTATATTACCCTTGTGGCCTTTGTATATGCCTCTGGACCATAGACAGCTAGATATTTGGGATTGTCTGCGATTCCCAGACATCTAGATATTGCTTTAGGCTGGCTATCTGTGTTGTAGAACTGATGGTGCTTGTGCAGGGCCGATAGAAATGTTTGTAAGCCATATCATTTATTCAAAGGGTTTTTCTACATGTTTTACTATTATTTTGGCTTCGGGCCTACTATAAATGATTTTCTAAACCTTGCATGGCCCCGGGAGCCCATTTTTGGTAAAAGAATTATGAGAGAATTTTGGTACTGACTTTATGAAACCTCTTGTAGTAAAGAGGAGATTTTGATGATTTCACCACCGGTTTTCCTACTGATACTAGGCTCAACTGGGTCGTAGAACTAGACATGATTTTCTATGGATGTAGACCCGGACACATGTTGGGCACCTTGTTTAGGGTATTTTGAGACTTAATTACTAGTTTAGACCCAGGTACACTCCAGGCAGCCTTTATATGGGTTTTGAGATCATTACTACTGTTTTAGACTCTGTTCGATTCTAGGCACGTACTATGAGGTATTGATTCTTGAGATTTTGCATTCTTTACTGTATGTGGTCAAAGACCTCTATAGGCCTTGTCGATCTAGGACCAGGAGCTTTAGGCTGCGTGTATCAGAAAAAGAGTGTACAGTGTAGTAGAGGTACAGCGAGTACGTCGCACCATGGATCCTCCTATTGGGCCTACGAGTGTTGTGGGAGGTGTATAGAGTAGTTACTATCACACTGGTTCCATCATCATCATCATGCATATTTTATTCGAATTCCACCCATTTTTGTTGTGTGCTCAGCGTACGCTCCAGTTGTATGGGCGGCCGGAGGGTTTGTTTTCACTTGATTGCATTCCTCAGTTGTATGGGCAGTCATTGGGACTGTAGGTAGATTGCATTACTCCTTTCATACTATAGAGCTTATTTTTGGCCTTTGGTTATTGATGGATTAGTAGTTTCTAGCCTGTTGAGGATCTAGTTATTTGGACTGTGATTGTTGAGAGGCTAATGGGGCTTATATTTTTGAGGCATCGTTTATATGGCCTCTTGAGCAGTTGTCAGTTCCCAGATTTATTCTTTACCATGGATTGTGATTAGTAGACCATGGTTCTTGTGGTTAGTTATTCTATCATAAGGTTGCACCTAAGAGACTTCTTTTTATCTATGCTTATCTTATAGTTGGGTTTTAGCAAGATTTTGTTCATATATTGCTTCTAGCTTGAATATATTGGCTTGCTTCCCTTCTTTCCCTTTTTACTTGAGGTTACCGGTATATTGCCCTTCTCTTTAAACTCTCTCTCTATTTATATACTGTTGTTGCAAGGATCCCAGGTGCGTTCTTCTTTCTTTCACCTGTGTTTTTGTGTATGTATATATTCTGCGGCTAGCATAGTCCGTTTGTATTCTTATTGTCTTCTATACATGCTAGTTTCCTTATGCTTCTTCTTTGTTTCTATGACTGATTCCCTTATATTCTGCTTATTACTATTTTTATATCTTATATGTGCTCAGTCGGCCGATGATGCCTACTGGGTACCCGTTTCTTAGCAATTGGTGCTCATACTACACTTCTGCATCTTTCTGATACAGATATTAGTGTGAGCTTTTACTGTTGATCGCATGGAGACTCGTGCAACTTTAGATATTCAAGACTAGGGTGAGCACTGATGACCGGGGCTTGACCATATCTCATCTTTTGTGTTGTTACTCATTATTTACTCAGAGATAGCTGTATTTTCTATTTTGTTACTTCTAGCACTTGTACTCTATTTGAATCTCCTCTACTATCGATACCAAGTCTTGGGTTTGGTGTAGTTCCTTTTGTTTATATATTCAGGTTAATTGCTTCCGCGTTGTCCTAATCTTTATATTCTACTTCTGCTTATTTCTGCTTATAGTGCGTATTGGTTAGGTAGTAGCCCATTACTAACCCTTCCAAGCTACGGGTATTGGTTTGCCTACTGTGGGTTGTAGGTGTCATCATGACCTGAGAAATTGGATCATGATAGCTTAATATCAGAGCTCTATGTTCACTAGTGTCGTGGTACAAAAGCAAATGTCTAAGTAGAGTCTTGTGGATTAGTACGATGATGTTCATATGCATCTGCAGGAGGCTACAGGGCATTATTAGGAAAAGTTCCATCTTTTTGGCTCCTTATCATGCGTACCTGGCTCTATTGACTTCTAAACTTCGATTGTTTCATTCTTTCTCAAATACCCAAGACGAGTATGACAGCGGGTGATGTCGAGGCTTCTGTGCCTGTTACTTCAGTACTTCCATCAGTGCCAGGATTTTACGGTGAACATTTTCTGCATCAGATAAGGGGTGTGGGGCCAACCCAGCCTCCGATAGGGTTTCATGCTACCCAAGTTCTTCATGACACCGTGGCTAGGACTCAGACTCCTCTGGTGGGTGTTTCAGTAATCGATTCTTCGAGTGGTGCTTCAGTTAGGGTTGAGCTTTCGGTTCTTCAGCAGGGTAGTATGATGGTTTTAGAGTATGAGGTGAGGTTTCATCACAGTGGTTGAAAGTGAAAAAAAAGAGTTGATACCCCAAAGAACAGTTATAGGATGGAGGATATGCATTGACTACAAAAACTTGAACATTACAACACGGAAGGATCAATACCCTTTACCATTCTTGGATCAGATGTTAGATCTGCTGGTTGGGTATGTTTATTATTTCTTCCTAGATGGATATTCCAGTTACAATCAAGTCATGTTTTCTCCTGAGGACCAAGAGAAAATCACATTCACTTGCCTGTATGGTATGTTTACCTTCCAAAGAATGACTTTTGGCTTATGTAATACGTCTGGCATGTTCCAAAGATGCATGATGCTAATCTTCACTGATATGATAGAAAAATATGTTAAAGTATTTATGGATGACTTCTCAGTATTTCAAGATTTATTTGACGAGTGCTTAGGACATTTAGATGCGGTACTGGCCAAATATGTATAGACCAACCTAGTATTAAATTGGGAGAAGCGTCACTTTATAGTTCGAGAGGGAATTGTAATTGGGTACAAGATTTCACAAGTGGGATCGAGGTTGACAAGGCAAAGGTAGAAGCTATAGAGAAGCTACCACCTTCTTTATCAATAAAAAGGGTGTGTAGCTTCCTGGGCCATACAGGGTTCTATCGGCGATTTATCAGACTTCTCAAATATTTCTTCTCCTATGTGCAAGCTGCTAGAAAAAGAAGCCAAATTCAAATTTAATGAAACCTGGCTCAAGGCTTTTGACAAGATGAAATTGAAACTGGTGACTGCACTTGTAATCATTGCACCCGACTAGATGTTGCCATTTATTCTCATGTGTAATGCTACCGATTTCACTATAGGAGTTGTTCTTGGGTAGAACAGAGATTAAAAAATTCAACCTATCTACTATGCTATAAGAACTCATGATTCAGTTCCAAAAAAAAATACACTATTATAGAAAAAGAACTACTAGTTGTAGTCTTTGCATTTGACAAATTTCATTCTTATTTGGTGGGCACCAAAGTAATTTTCTACACTGATCATATAGCAGTGAAGTATTCATTTGCAAAGAAGGATGCAAAACCTAGATTGATTAGATGGATTATATTGCTATAGTAGTTTGACATAGAGTTCAAAGATAGGAGAGGTACAGAGAACCAAGTAGCAGACCACCTATCCAGACTAGAGGATAGAGAGCATGTATCAAACGAGAGGATCATCACAGAAACCTTCCCAGAAAAATAGTTATTAGCAATTAATGACCCCAAATTACCATGGTATGCATATGTGGTAAATTTTCTTGTCAGCAATATCTTCCTACCTTGTGCAACTCACGAGTCTAAAAGGAGAATAAGGTATGACATCAGATTTTATTTATGGGATGAGCCATATCTCTACAAAATAGGTCTAGACCAACTTATAAGAAGGTATGTGCCACAAGAAGAGGTTCAAATTATCATAAAAAGCTGCCATTCATCTCCTTATAAGGGACATCATAGTGGTGATAGAACAGTTGTAAAAGTTCTAATATCAAATTTTTATTGGCCAACATTATTCAAAGATACTCCTGCCTTTTTAAGAACCTATGATAGCTGTCAAAGGAGAGGAAACATATCATGTCGACATGAGATACCCCTAATTGGGATTATGGAAATTGAAGTATTCAATTGTTGGGGCATTGACTTTATAGGTCTATTCATTCCATCGAGACATAACAGGTATATATTGGTTGTTGTAGACAATATGTCAAAATGGGCAAAAGTCGTAGCTCTTCCCACAAATGATGCAAACATCATGGAAAAATTCTTGAAAAAGAACTTATTCACATATTTTAGGACACCACGAGCAATAATAACTGATGAGGGAACCCACTTTTGTAATAGACTGTTTGACAAGATTTTAGCCAAATACAATATGAAATATAAAGTGGCTACTGCATACCATCTGCAAACAAGTGGACAAGCTAAGATATCTAACTTAGAAATCAAGTGAATCTTTGACAAAATAGTTAGTATAAATTAGAAGGATTGGGCCATAAAGTTGGATGATGCTCTATGGGTTAATAGGACAGCCTACAAAACACCTATAGTGGTATTCCCTTATAGGTTGATTTTTGTTAAGGCTTGTCACCTACCTGTGGAACTAAAGCACAAAGCTTATAGGACAGTAAAAAGGCTAAATTGGGATATGGAAGCAGCTGGTGAGAAGAAACTTCTCCAACTCTAACAGTTAGATAAATTTCGCTTGGGAGCTTATGAGAATGCCAAGTTATACAAAGAATAACTAAAGAGATGGCATGATAGGCAAATTCATCATAGGGTATCTGAATTAGGACAATGGGTCTTTTATATAATTCAAGGCTTAAACAATTTGGAGGAAAATTAAGGTCAAAATGGACTTGACCATATGAAGTAGTAAGAGTTACACCATATGGAGCAATAGAATTGAGAGCAAACGTATTTGGTAACCAATTCATGGTTAATGGGTTCAGAGTTAAGCCTTACATAGGAGGAATGATCAAAAAAGAAGGAACCTCCAGAACTCTCAAAGACAGCTAAAAAGGTATCGTCGATCCGCGATGTTAAATTAGCGCTGATTGAGAAGCAACCCAATATTTATTATTATCTTTAGTTTCATTTATTTTTAGTTTTCTTTTGTTATTGTTCTTTTTATTTTGTTTTTTCGTGTGCAGATTTAGAAAAGTCTGAGTACTTGAACTGGGAAGCTAAGGAGAATAACTGACGCATAAGTTTGGGGTGGTTAACCCCTCTTGATAGAAATTTTTGAGAAAGAGTGCCATGGGCCACCAAATAAAAATGAAAACTCTGAGGAGTAATTGGGGTAGCCACATCTTGAGGGAGTCCCTTAAACCCTTGTTTTTAATTTATTTATTGTGTGAGGACACTGCAAATCTTTGTGTGTGGTGGGATTCTTATGCTTATTTGTTATTCCTGATCCTTATCTTATGATGTGTTATTGTTACTCCTACATTGGTGGATTGTGATTTGATATTGTATTTTGGTTTTGTTTTAATTTAGTTTTTATTGTAGTTATGGGAGTGTGTCATAGTGTTAGTTTATAGGACTTTTATATTTTAGAAAAAAAATGAGAAAAATTACAAAAAGATTTTCTTAGTTTTCTTTAAGTCTCTTTAGTTTTTATTTGTTCTTTTCAATGACACATCTTTCCACTTACTGGTTTTACTTTCTGTATGTTCTTTTCCAAAAAAGGTGACCATTGAACCGAAGAAATTTTAATTTTTAGTTATTTTAGTTTTAGTAGTTACAGTATTTTTGTTTTTAGTTTTAGAAGGAAGGATGATCCCTTGTAGGCTAGATCTTCAAGTTAGGATATCACCTCAATGAATATAAGTTTGGTTTGTTTGAAAAAATTATGAAAAAATAAGAAGATAACCGTGCTTAAGAGAGATAAGCTCATTTTCATGACTTGTATGCATGTGCTTAATATGAATTCTGGGTGGTTTATCTACTAGAAATCTACGTGATAGTATACTTGTGTTGAATGTGTACCATGTATGATATGAGGAATTACTTGAATTCTATGTGTTCAATTGGTCTCTAGAACGTGCCTTATGTGTTTTGTGAAGCAAAATATAGTTATTCATGTTAAGGAAGTGATATAGGCGATTCTTTGATTAGTCATTCTTCTTATCCTCTCTTGTACCTATCCTTGAATTTTGTCCATAGTAAGCCCTTTTGAGACTTTAGCTGAATTTTTTTGATAGCCACATATGTAGTTGTCATGCCTCGAGCCTACTCCCTAGACATAACACGGTGCTTAGAGCTACAAGTGATTCCAAGTTAATCCTTGATCTGGCATACACTAAGCATTCAGAAAATAACAATAACTGAGCAGAAGCTAAACTGAATTGAAAATATAAGTTTTGAAATATAGACTAAAAATCTCTGAATATATTTAATAATAAGTCTGAAAATATAATGTGACTGAATAAGTTAAAATCTAACTCTAGGTTTGAAAGCCTCTACTACTGATGAGTTGCTGGGACAAGCCCCCAGCTAACTCCAAAATACTAAAACTAGAATGAATTAACGAAAAAGAATCATAAAGTACATCCTCGAATGATGAGGACTCACCGCTAGCTGTCACTAGGGTGGCGCTAAATCAAACTGGTCGAGAGGCTGAATCTGAGAACCTGAACCTGCATCATGATAGGATGTAGCATATAGAGTATGCATCAATACTTCGAATGTACTGATCATACGGGATGTGCAAGTAACTGACATGCTAAAATACTAATATGTTGTTTAAAACTGTAAACTGAACTGTAGTACATAGGCCCAAACTATAATCATGCACAAGAATCTGAGATGTAAGAATAATCTGAAAGCATAATGAAAAGCTGTAAAAGAAACATGAACTGAGGGCCTAGTACATACTACTGAATCCAATTCTTCGGGAGAGCCTGTCAACCAACATAAACCACGCGAGCTAAATGTGGAGTCCGACGTATACGCCTTATCGAGAGGACCCAATACACCTTGCCAGGGTATAAAGGCATGACTGGCGTGATCACTAAATTGAGACCCACTGAGGGGATAAATAATCCTACGATGGCACGTAGTTCTGGGACTTTAGGGTATGTTGAACCCTAGTCCAACTCGATGTTAAGTACTACTCCCAAAAACTGATATACTAGTTTATTTAAACTGAGGTCCTGAATTACTGAGCGAACTAGACTAATTTGGAAATCATATTTTTCTGAAAAGCTATTACTGAAAGATGACTAAATTTCATTTAAAACTTCAATGCTAGTATTCTGAGCTAGATTTTGAAGTAAGCTATTTCATGAGAAAATCCTACAATTTAGGGCTAAGCTCTTGATTTCTCAATTCTTGTAAAAACTCATGAAAACCATTTAAAACATGATACAGATCATTTAAATAAGATAAGAACCACATTTTAAGTATGAGAATTAAATATCATAAAAATCTACATAAGAGGGTCAAAATCCTAGTTTTTAAAATAGTGAATTCAATATAAAAGCCTGAGGTTTTGGGCATAAGAGAGAACAAGAACCTTATTGAATACCCACATACCTGGTGGATGAAGATTTGTTAAGAAAATTTTAAGTTTGAAGCTTGAAGGAGAAAGTCCTAGGTCTGGATGGAGGGAAAAATCACTTATGTTCTTTCTTTCTAAGACTTGAATGAAGGAATTAGGAAAACAAAGCTAATTTCTATTAAAACCCTTTTAAAGTAAGCCTAAAATAACATATAGTCGAAATTAAAAATAAGTGGAAAAGTCTTAAATAATCCTGAAGAATTAAATAAAAAGTTGCTGAAAAGTTTTGACCCAAGCTTCCACGGGCACCATCCACGACCCATGGACTGAACCACAGCTCGTGGTTGGGGCTCATGGTTTCCTAGCCTAAGGGCTGGTCGCAGGTCTAATTTCAACGGGTGAGGTTCATGTCCCATGGAACCCTTTTGTGGTTCCTGGGGAAATTGATGACCCTCAGGTCTGATTCCATGATGAGCAACCACGGCCCATGGTTTGATCCACAATTGGTGGATCCCACTCATGGATTTGGGACCTGAGGCCTGACTGGCAAGTATCATTCCATGGACACCATCCATGGCCTGTGGATTGTGCCACGGTCTGTGAAAACTGCTTGTGGTTCTTGTTCTATCACTTTGACAGTTCACACTTAGGATTTCTAGGCTGGTCCTAGGCTTAGAATTTTCTGGGGTGTTACAATAGCCTAATCCCCTTTATTCTTAGACCATATTTGATCCAAAGAACTACCGTAGGGCAGTTGATCTAGTGTTAAGCGCTTGAAGGAAGTTAGAGAAAATAAGAAGGAAGGTGGTGAGTTGTTAACCTTGAAAAAGAAATGAAGTTAATGTGTGAGCAAAAAGTTAAAGTGTAGCATGGAAAATAAGGAAAAAAAAAAGAAAAAGTATAATACAAAAATAAAACACGTTCTAGGTTTTAAGGAAAATCAATGAAAAGGGGAAAAATAAGAAAGGGTAGAACAAAAGAAGAAAGAAAGAAAGAAAGAAAGAAGTAGCTAAGAGAAGTTAAAAGCGCTAAAGTGTAAAAAGAAGTGATGTATTAGACGTGCCTAGTGAGGATTAGTCACTATTTTATCTAAGATATTCCTACCCATCCCTAAACTACATTACAACCAAATGAAGACCTACTTGATCCTACACATGAACTTACTTGAATTAGTAGAGCAAGTACACTAAAGGCAACCTTATGGTTAACCTTTTTGTTGCATGTGAAATTTTCTTTCTGAGCGTGAGAGCTTGATGCATCATAATCCCGTGTTTTAATACTATCTTATGAGTAAGGGGTATTTTCTTTGATGTGATAGCACATATTTAATACAATATGCTTAAATGTTTGATCTTCTATGTTGTGATTTCCTCTAAAGTTTCCGTGCATATTACTTAAGTCTGTTCTTGAGGCTAGGATGTCTTGGTTAGGTTTTCATGAGTTTAAACTTAAAAAAAAAACACAATGGAAAGAGATGTTTGATGTTTATAGTAGGTGTGTTCTTAAATTGAGTGAACTAGCTTTGATTTGAAAAGATAGAAAGAATTATAGTTATGGGGTAAAGCTTACTCGAGGACAAGCAAGGTTTTAAGTGTGGCATCTTGATGTGAGGCTAAAATTAGTATTTTTATGATATATATTGCTTCACATTTTACTTGTTTAAAGATACTATTGAGTCTACTTTATATGAATTACGCTTACATAGCTTGTTTTGATGTCTAGATTTAAAAGTAAAGGATTTTGCACGATTTTTGGAGCAAAATGGAGCAATTATGGAGCTTTGAAGTCTGAGTAGGAGCTGATAAAGATGATCCAGAGCATGTCCATGGTTAGGATATCAAGTGGGGATCTTAACGGAGGTGAAATAGTGAAAAATACACTAAAGGGAGGCCCTGGGTGCTGCCCTAGGTGCCCTCGTAGTGCAATGCACCAGAGTGAACTAAGAGGCTTCCAAATTACACTATGGCACCGCCCTAGGAGCAGCACAAGGGGAGGCCATAGGCCATTTTCTAGCCTAGTTTGGCCAGGAATGGTCCTTTTTACCCATATCCAACCCGGAACCCTCCTAAACCCTATAAATACTATTTTTATTCAGATGTTAGGGGGCAATAACAATTTCAGGATCAAAAAAAGCTCCCCAAAAGTAGGAACCCAATATTACCCTATGGAACCCTAGCACCGATCGTCGTCGGTAGGTGTTATGGCCACAGCCACTTGTGGCTGGCCAGTGCTACCTGGTGGTGAACCCCCACCAGTTCCATTGAAACCATCATACTTGAACTCATTAACCCCTGAAGACTACACAGTTTCAAACCCTATTCCCATCAAAAATATAACCTACGTTCATGGCTAGCCTACAGTTTTATTGGAGGAGGAAGAAGTGAATAATATGATTTTACAAGAGGATTTTCAATTTGCTATCATTAACAAATTTTCCTATGGGTGGCCAGATGGAGGAAATTCAGAGGATTATTCCCCTACAATATGAAGTAAAGGCAGATTGCAAGATAGGTTTTCTTTGGGATAGGCATGTTTTGATCAGACTCACAAATTTGGAGGATTATGTTCAAGTGATGTCAAAACCTGCTTACTTTCTTTGAGCAAAGGATAGCTTATACCAGATGAGACCCCTTAAATGGGAACCATGGTTCAATCCAGAAGCGGAAACAACCACAGCTCTAGCATAGATATCTTTCACTGCCTTATCACATAATTTCTTTGTGAAGGAATCTCTTTTCACCATGGCAAAGACAGCGGGAAAACCCTTACATGTGGACATGGCAACAAAGAACAAGTCTAGACCTAGTTGTTCCAAGGTCAAGGTTGAAGTTGATATCTTAAGGAATTTTTCCAAAAGGATTAATGTTGGAATCAAAAAGTCCAACTCAGGTGAAATCATATCAACATGGATTAACATAAAGTATGATTACATGCCTAAATATTGCAAAAATTGCAAGTTACAAGGGCATAAAGAATCAGAGTGTTTTATTCTACATCCTAAATTGAGAATGGAGGAGGATAAAGTAGATGAATCAGAACATTTGCAGGATGGAACAAGAACTCTTACCAGTGGTAAGGTCGTTAGACCACCCAACCATGAAGAGTTCCCTGTGGGCGAAGAGAAAAAAACAAAGTCAGAGTCGCAGTTTAAAGGAAGAGTCAGGTATCAAATATACAACACTAACCAGAGATGGAATGTAACAAAAGATATGAGAGTTTTCACTCCAAACAAAGGAAAAATACCACAACAATTTCTATCAAAGGATAATGATAAAGAGGCTCAAATCTCTAATACTATTGCACAGTTAGAAAATCATGAAGTGGACTTAGAAGACAAGGACCTAAATGCAGATCAATCGTGTAAGGCATGGATAGAGTCAGCTTTTGAGAAATCTATCATTGTAGGAGAAACCAGTCAACAGAGAAATGAACAAGAACATATGCAATTAATTTTAATCAACCAGGAAGTGGATAACAAGGATAAAGCACAAGATGGGATGGAGATTGTAACA
This sequence comes from Jaltomata sinuosa, assembly GCA_003996215.1. Taxonomy (NCBI): domain Eukaryota; kingdom Viridiplantae; phylum Streptophyta; class Magnoliopsida; order Solanales; family Solanaceae; genus Jaltomata; species Jaltomata sinuosa. The sequence continues at coordinate 1,632,766 of QJPP01000039.1, forward strand.
CCCCGTACACATATCCAGCTATCCAAGATGAAAACTTCAGAAAAATCCAAGTTCCAGGGACCACGGGTCAAGTCCACGAGTCGTGGAAGGTTTCACGAGTCGTGGAAGTGACTCGCGATCTCAGTCCTGTAGACCAACCTCAGTACTGACAACCACGAGTCACTTCCACAACTCGTAGAAGTTTCTACGGGTCGTACTGTTGACTCGTGGAAGTTGATCAGAGATCAGTCAAGTTCCCTGAGTTCCACGATTAGGTTCTACGACTCATGGAAGCTTCCACGAGTCATCCTGTTAAACCGTAGAAAGTCTCTTGCAGGTTGAATTTCTGGCAGCTTCCACGACTAGCAGTCCATGAGTCGTGGAAAAGTCTACGAGTCGTAGACTCCACTCGTGGTCACTGAAAGTTGACCAATTTCCAGCCTTTTTCCAATTAATTCCTAGGGACATTTTGGTCATCTCCCAACCTATTATGTATTAAGTGAAGTCGTTTTGACCACTTTTAGGAGGGTTTTCACCCATATTATCCTAAGTCTATCTTAAGCTCTTCATTCTTCACTCAAAAAGGAAAATCCCTCTTCAAGCTCAAGTCTCCAAGCTCCAAGTCAAGTCTCCAAATCTTTTCCATTGAAGTGGGTAATCTTCATCCAAGGTATGTGGGTATTTAACAATGGGTTCCTTTCACTCTTGTGCCCAAAATCCCCAAGTCTTAATTTGGATTTATGAAGTTATGAAATTAGGATTTTGCTCTAAATTTGGGGGAAAAATTAATGAAATCAGTTTCTATGTTTAAATTCATGGTTTCTATTGATTACACATCTTTTGATTATGATTCTCTTGTTTATTTTAAAAGCCCAAGCATGAAAGTCGATTTCTAGCATAAACCCATGAATTTGCATATTTTCAAGAGAATGTAGGCATGATTAGATATCATGGCCTTTATGTAATTACGAAGCTGCATGCCTAGTTCTTATGATTCTATGAAAATATATGTTTTATGAAAATTGAACTAGAACTATGCAAATTTTACAAGTCATGAAGTATGCAAGTTTTTCCATGATATGAAATATGATGCAAGGCAATACACCCGATGTTCCATCAATGTTCATGGGTCATTTTCTAAGCCAAAACTCATGAGTAGTATGACGATCCGGGGTATGAACAAGTCATGAATAAGTATGAACAAGTTTGGCATTAGATATGTCACATGTATATGAGCTCATGTTATTATTTTATTTTGGGAGTAGTATTTAGCACCGAGAGACGAGGGTTCAGATAACCCAAGTCCAAAACTACGTTGCCACCGTAGGTTGCCCGTGTTGAGGCTTATTATGATAGGATCCTGGTATAACATGGTTCTAACCTAGGCTGGTTAGGACAACTCTTTCAGTGTGAGTGCAAGACATTGAACTCCATGTAGCTCACCATGGTTTAATATCGGTTAAGAGAAACTTCCACATGTTTATTTTCAAGTTATAAAGTTATGTATAAATCTATATTTTGGAACCTAAGACTTTCTTCATGTCTTATGTTTGTACCTTGTCATTTATTTATGGTCCTTCTTTATGTAATAAGTTCATTTCAAGCATGTTTTAAACTGATTTTGTCATAACTCATGCATTGCTTCCATACTTAGTACATTCTATAATACTAACGCACATTGCGTTTCATCCTTTGATGATGCAGATTCAGGTACCCCTTCTCAGATTCGTTGCTAGAGTCTCAGGCCACCTCCTTAGTCAGCTGTGGTGAGTCCTCATAGTTCGAGGACTAGTTATGCTTTTCCTTATGATAGCTTTACTTCTATACTCCGAGTTAGCTAGGGTCTTGTCCTAGCAACTCTTTATGTTATGACTAAGGGCTTTCAGACATAGTTTGTATTCGAGTTCCCTTTTTGGATATTGTATGTTATGTGGCTCTTATAACCTTATTGATGTTTCCTTATTGGATATTCGTATTATGCTTCCGCTTATCTTTTGTTATGCTTGAGAATGCTATGACCAAGGGTTAGCTTGGGATCCTTGTGGTCCCGAGTCCCGTGTTACGTCTAGGGGGTAACCTCGGGGGGTGACAAACTTGGTATCAGAGCCTCAGGTTCAAGGGTCCTAGGATGTCTAAAAGCTGCATCGAGTAGAGTCTTTTTCATATGTATGAAGCGCACCACACACATGAGAAGAAAGCTATGAGATGTCTTAGAAAAAAAACTTCACTTCTTTCATGATCACATCATGCGATAGAGCTTAAGTCTAATATTCCTCTAATCTTTATCTTATGCATTTCAGATTATGCCTCCTCGATGTGCTATGCCTCCCCGAGCCGCTCGAAATACCTCTCCTCAAGTTCCGATTCCCGATGTCATGAATGATGAGTTTAGGAATGCTATTCACCTGCTAGCTCAGACTTTGGCAAATCAACAGGCTCCTGCCCCCGCTCATCCTCAAGGTATGGTAGCATCTTGAGTTTGTGACTTTATATGTATGAACCCGCCAGAGTTTTGGGGTTCGAAAGTGAGTGAGGACCCGCTTAACTTTATTGATGAAGTGAAGAAGATCTTTAAGGTTATGCAAGTAGCGGGTGTTGATTGTTTTGAGCTTGCATCCTACCAACTCAAGGATGTGGCTCATATTTAGTTCACGCAATAGAAGGAGGCTAGGTTGAGGGATGCGATCCCCATGACTTGGGAGTGTTTTGAGAGAGACTTTCTTGATAGGTTCTTTCCCTGTGAGTTGAGGCAAACGAAGGTAGAGGAATTTGTGAACTTGAGACAAGGTTAGATGTCAGTGCAAGAGTATAGTTTGAAGTTCACTCAGTTGTCTAGGTATGCTCCCTCTATGGTAGCAGACCCACATGATCAAATAAGCAAGTTCATCTATGGTATCTCTGATATAGTGAAGAAGGAGTGTAGGTCTGCCATGTTGTTGAGTGACATGAACATCTCTCGTCTCATGACCCATGCCCATCAGATTGAGGGTGATAAGCTTAAGGAGATGTCTTAGGAGAACAAGAGGGGTAGATCCGAGGGATCAGGTTTTGGTCATCATAGGTCCGGGGGTAGACATCGCTCTTCTTTCCAAAAGAAGTCATCTGGATCCGTTCATTCTTTTGCTAGTGCTCCTACCCAGGCCCAGAGGCCTCGTCATGATCAGGGTGGTAGAGGATCTGGCTCTTATTCCCAGTCTCAGGGAAGTGTTGCTAAAGGGCCTTCTTTTCCCATTTGTACCAAGTGTGGGAAGAATCACCCGGGAGAGTGTCGTTTGGGCACGGGTGCATGCTGTGGTTGTGGATAGACTGGGCACGTACTTAGAGATTGCCCTTTAGCTAAGAAGGGCAGAGAGGTGTTAGGACTCACTCTACTCCAGCAGCTTCAGGTGGTAGACCATCCCCGCAGGGCACAGCTTCTAGTTCTGGTGGTCAGCGCCAGAACTGTCTTTATGCTATATCCTCCCGCTAGGATCAGGAGAGTTCTCCAGATATGGTTACCGGTATGTTGAAAGTGTTCTCTCTTGACATGTATGCCTTGTTAGATCCCGGTGCTTCCTTATCTTTTGTAACCCCTTATATGGTTTGTAAGTTCTAGATTTGTCCGAAATTGCTTTTAGAACCCTTTCATGTTTCTACTCCTATTGGTGAGTCAGTCCTAGCCGAAAGAGTCTATCGAGATTGCCCTATCTCAGTCCTTCATAGAGTCACTTCAACGGATTTAGTAGAGTTGGAGATGACTGATTTTGATGTCATTCTTGGTATGGATTGGTTGTATGTATGTTATGCCTCAGTTGATTGCCGCACCCGTGTAGTTAGTTTCAAGATTCCTAATGAACCTGTCCTAGAATGGCAAGGAAGTCCCTCTTCTTCGAAGGGTCATTTCATATCTTATCTTAAGGTTAGGAAGATGATTTCTAAGGGTTATGTCTATCATATAGTTTGGGTTATGAACACAGAGTCTGACACCCCGGATATTCAGTCTGTTCCTGTTGTGAACAAATTCCTAAAAGTATTCCCTGATGATTTGCCCGTAGTCCCTCCCAAGCGGGAAATTGACTTTGGCATAGATCTTTTACAGGATACGGAACCTATATCTATTCCTCCCTATAGAATGGCCCCCGCGGAACTCAAGGAGTTGAAAGATCAATTGAAAGACTTTCTTGATAAAGGTTTCATCAGGCCTAGTATTTCTCCTTGGGGTGCCCTAGTTTTGTTTGTTCGTAAAATGGATGGATCTCTTAGAATGTGTATTGATTACCGTCAATTGAACAAGGTCACAATCAAGAATAAGTATTCCATTCCTAGGATTGATGACTTGTTTGATCAGCTTCAGGGTGCTAGTTTCTTCTCCAAAATTGACCTTAGATCCGGTTATCATCATCTTCAGATTCAGGAATGTGATATCCCAAAGACAGCCTTCAGGACTCAGTATGGTCATTATGATTTTGTTCTTATGTCTTTTGGTCTAACGAATGCTCCTGCAGCTTTTATGGATTTGATGAACCGTGTGTTCAAACAGTATTTGGATATGTTTGTGATTGTTTTCATTGATGATATCCTCATCTACTCTCGGAGTGAGGAGGAGCATGCGGATCACTTGAGGGTTGTGTTGCAAACTCAAGGGTAGACAGTTGTTTGCTAAGTTTAGCAAGTGCGAATTTTGGATGAAGTCTGCTGCTTTTCTGGGTCATATTGTGACTAAAGATGGTATTCGGGTTGATTCTCAAAAGATCGAGGCGGTAAAGAACTAGCCTAGACCCACTTCTCCGTCTGATATTAGGAGTTTCTTGGGTTTGGCTGGTTACTATAGGAGATTTGTGGAGGGGGTTTTCTCCCTTGCTTCCCTTTTGACCCGATTGACTCAGAAAAAGGCTAAGTTTCAGTGGTCCGACTCTTGTGAAAAAAAAATCAGGAATTGAAGACTTGATTGACTACAGCTCCAGTATTGGCTCTACCCGAGGGCCTTGATGATTTTGTTGTGTATTGTGATGCCTCCAGAATTGGTTTGAGTTGTGTTTTGATGCAACGGGGCAAGGTTATTGCTTATGCTTCGATACAGCTTAAGATACATGAGAAGAACTACTCTACTCATGACCTTGAGCTAGCGGCCGTGGTTTGTGCTTTAAAGATTTGGAGGCACTACTTGTATGGTGTGCATGTGGATATTTTCACCGATCATAAGAGCCTTCAATATGTGTTCACTCAAAAGGAACTGAATTTGTGACAAAAGAGATGGCTTGAGCTCCTTAAGGATTATGATATGAGTGTGCTTTACCATCCGAGTAAGGCCAATGTCGTGGTGGATGCTTTGAGTAGGTTGTCCATGGGAAGTGTAGCTTCTATTGAAGATGGTAAGAAAGAATTGGTAAAAGAAGTTCATACGCTTGCTCGGTTGGGAGTTTGCCTTATGAACTCGACCGAAGGTGGTGTGATTGTGACTAATGGTACCGAATCATCCTTGGTGGCTGAGGTGAAAGCCAAGCAAGACCAAGATCCCATTCTACTTCATCTTAAGGGTACAGTTCATCAGCAAAGGGTTGAGGTTTTCTCCCAAGGGGGAGATGGTGTGCTTCGTTATCAGGGTCGCTTGTGTGTGCCAGATGTTGATGGGTTGAGACAACAGATTTTGTCTGAGGCTCACAGTTCTAGATACTCCATTCATCCGGGTGCCGCTAATATGTATCATGACCTACGGGAAGTCTTTTGGTGGAATGGTATGAAGAAGGACATAGCCGGGTTTGTGGCTAAATGTCCCAATTGTCAACAGGTAAAGGTGGAACATCAAAGACCAGGTGGTATGCTTCAGGATATTGACCTTCCCACTTGGAAATGGGAAGCAATCAATATGGACTTTATTACGGGTTTGCCTCGTACTCGAAGGCAACATGATTCTATTTAGGTGATTGTCGACTGGATGACCAAGTCATCCTATTTCTCTTCTGTTAAGACTATAGATATAGCGGATGATTATGACAGACTCTACATTTGAGAGATAGTCTGATTGCATGGTGTTCCTTTGTCTATCATTTCTGATAGAGGTCCCCAATTTACATCTCAGTTTTGGAGACCGTTTCAGAAGGGTCTTGGTACTAAGGTGAAGCTTAGCACAGCTTTTCACCCTCAGACGGATGGCCAAGCCGAGCGTACTATTCAGACTTTGGAGGATATGTTGAGGGCCTTTGTTATTGACTTCAAAGGAAATTGGGATGATCACTTACCTCTTATCGAGTTTGCCTGCAACAACAGTTTTCATTCTAGCATCTAGATGGCTCCCTATGAGGCACTTTATGGACGGAGGTGTAGATCTCCTATTGTTTGGTTCGAGGTGGGTGAGGCCTCCTTGATTGGTCCAGATTTTGTTCATGATACCATGAAGAAAGTTCAGCTTATTCGAGAAAGGTTGAAGACCGCTCAGAGTCGACAAAAATCTTATGCGGATGTGAGGAAGAGAGAGTTAGAATTTGAAGTTGATGATTGGGTTTTCCTTAAGGTGTCGCCCATGAAGGGTGTGATGAGATTTTGCAAGAAAGGAAAGCTCAGTCCCCATTTTGTAGGTCCTTATCAAATTTCGAGGAAAGTTGGTAGTGTTGCTTATGATTTGGTTTTGCCAGCGGAGATGGAAGCGGTTCACCCAGTTTTCCATGTTTCCTTGTTTAAGAAGTGTGTTGGCGACCCGAGCTTGATTGTTCCTTTGGAAAATGTAGGTATGAAGGATAGTCTCACTTATGAGGAGGTTCCCATGGAGATTCTTGATCGTTAAATTCGGAGGTTACGAAACAAAGAAGTCGCTTCGGTAAAAGTCCTTTGGAGGAATCAGCTTGTTGAAGGTGCTACTTGGGAAGCGGAAGAGGCCATCTCTTTCCTTCCGACTCAGTTCCAGCTTGAGGTACTAGTTTTCTCCTTAGTATGCCCCTTCGATTCTACTCCATCAGTTCCTCTCATGATTTTAGCATGCATACATGTGTTACGAAGTTAGTTTATCATGTTTTCAAGTTGAAAAGTTTTAGTTTTATGATTACCCTTGATTTCTATGTTTTGATGTTTGGTTGGGCTGTTTTCCCCTCAGTTTCCCTTGTCTAGCCTTCATTCGAGGATAAATGATCCCAAGGGGGGGATATTGTAACACCCCGTACACGTATCCAGCTATCCAAGATGAAAACTTCAGAAAAATCCAAGTTTCAGGGACCACGGGTCAAGTCCATGAGTCGTGGAAGGTTCCACGAGTCGTGGGAGTGACTCGCGATCTAAGTCCTGCAGACCAACTTCAGTACTGACAACCATGAGTCACTTCCACGACTCGTAGAAGTTTCTACGGGTCATACTGTTGACTCGTGGAAGTTGATCAGAGGTCAGTCAAGTTCCCTGATTTCCACGATTAGGTTCTATGACTCGTGGAAGCTTCGACGAGTCATCCTGTTAAACTGTAGAAAGTCTCCTGCAGGTTGCATTTCTGGCAGCTTCAACGAGTAGCAGTCCATGAGTCGTGGAAAAGTCTACGAGTGGTAGACTTCACTCGTGGTCACTGAAAGTTGACCAATTTCCAGCCTTTTTCCAATTAATTCCTAGGGACATTTTGGTCATCTCCCAGCCTATTATGTATTAAGTGAAATCATTTTGACCACTTTTAGGAGGGTTTTCACCCATATTATCCTAAGTCTATCTTAAGCTCCTCATTCTTCACTCAAAAAGGAAAATCCCTCTTCAAGCTCAAGTCTCCAAGCTCCAAGTCAAGTCTCCAAATCTTTTCCATTGAAGTGGGTAATCTTCATCCAAGGTATGTGGGTCTTTAACAATGGGTTCCTTTCACCCTTGTGTCTAAAATCCCCAAGTCTTAATTTGGATTTATGGAGTTATGAAATTAGGGTTTTGCTCTAAATTTGGGGAAAATTTATGAAATCAGTTTCTATGTTTAAATTCATGGTTTCTATTGATTACACATGATTTGATTATGATTCTCTTGTTGATTTTAAAAGCCCAAGCATGAAAATCGATTTCTAGCATAAACCCATGAATTTGCATATTTTCAAGAGAATGTAGGCATGATTAGATATCATGGCCTTTATGTAATTACGAAGTTGCATGCCTAGTTCTTATGATTCTATGAAAATATATGTTTTATGAAAATTGAACTAGAGCTATGCAAATTTTACAAGTCATGAAGTATGCAAGTTTTTCCATGATATGAAATATGATGCAAGGCAAGACACCCGATGTTCCATCAATGTTCATGGGTCATTTTCTAAACCAAAACTCATGAGTAATATGACGATCCGGGGTATGAACAAGTCATGAATAAATATGAACAAGTTTGGCATTAGATATGTCACATGTATATGAGCTCATGTTATTATTATGTTTTGAGAGTAGTATTTAGCACCGAGAGACGAGGGTTCAGATAACGCAAGTCCAAAACTACGTTGCCACCGTAGGTTGCCCGTGTTGAGGCTTATTATGATAGGATCCTGGTGTGACATGGTTCTAACCTTGGCCGGTTAGGAAAACTCTTTCAGTGTTGGTGCAAGACACTGAACTCCATGTAGCTCAGTATGGTTTAATGTCGGTTAAGAGAAACTCCAACATGTTTATTTTCAAGTTATGAAGTTATGTATAAATCTATATTTTGGAACGTAAACCTTCCTTCATGTCTTATGTTTGTACCTTTGTCATTTATTTATGGTCTTTCTTTATGTAATAAGTTCATTTCAAGCATGTTTTAAACTGATTCTGTCATAACTCATGCATTGCTCCCATACTTAGTACATTCCATAGTATTAACGCATATTACGCTGCATCCTTTGATGATGCAGATTCAGGTACCCCTTCTCAGCTTTGTGGCTAGAGTCTCAGGCTACCTCCTTAGTCAGTTGTGGTGAGTCCTCATGGTTCGAGGACTAGTTATGCTTTTCCTTATGATAGTTTTACTTCTATACTCCGAGTTATCTAGGGTATTGTCCTAGCAACTCTTTATGTTATGACTAGAGGCTTTCAGACATAGTTTGTATTCGAGTTCCCTTTTTGGATATTGTATGTTATGTGGCTCTTAGACCCTTATTGATATTTCCTTATTGGATTTTCGTATTATGCTTCCGCTTATCTTTTGTTATGCTTGAGAATGCTATGACCAAGGGTTATCTTGGGATCCTTGTGGTCCCGAGTCCCGTTTTACATCTAGGGGGTAACCTCGGGGCATGATAGAGATTTTTCCAGAAAAGCATAATGTGGTTTCAAAGGGCAATATTCCGAAAAGGGGAACTGAAGTTGAGGAGAAAGAATCAAATACTGCGAAGGGGGGAACCCCAACTTAGTCCTCTATACTCATTACTAAGTTTGTAGATGAAAGACAGACCACCAGTAGTGAGGAGGTGAGAACTCCAATTAAAGTTCCTAGTTCATCTGAAGAAGACAATACTGCCACAAGAGATGACACTAGTCACTGTACTGGAGAAATCTTTTCAACCAACATTGATAAGGAAGAGGTTAATGATGTAGTGGTAAGCATTAGTGAAGAGAAGATGACCAAAGATACTTCCAAGTTTGAAAGTTACCAGAAAGATGGGAAGGATGGAAAAAGATCAAAGGAGGAAATTATCAACAACATCAAGGACATAGCCAGGGCTGCTGATTTGTCTCTAAAGCAAGTTGAATCTATCATAGGAAGCAGCACAAAGCAGAAAGGTACCAAAAGTAATAAGGAGGTTCCTCCTGTCAGACCTTTATCTCAGAGGCTTGCAGCCTCAAACAAGTATGCTAATGAATAAAATACTTTTCTGGAATATTAGATCCGTCAATACTCAATAAGTATTTGAGCGATTGGCCAATCTTAATAGAAGGAATCAGTATTGGATTATTGGTTTGATGGAACTTTTTCAAGATTCATCAAACATTGATGCTTATAGGAGGGCCCTGGGATATCATTCTGCCTTAGCAAACTGTTCGAGAAAGATTTGGCTCTTTCTAAGAGAAGGAATGGAGATCAATATCATTTCAGACACTACCCAACAACTAACAGTCAGAGTGAAACATCAACTTTGGATAGAAGAGGTGTTGATCATAGTAGTTTATGCAGCCTACAATGTTATTACTAAAAGGGAGTTATGGGCCTCTTTAGCACATATTGCAGATCAACATCCACATCCTTGGTTAATTGGAGGAGATTTAAATGTTATACTTTCTTGGGAAGAAAAATTAGGTGGTCTACCAGTTTTCTTTCAAGAGACAGAAGATTTTGCCAACTATATCAATGAATGTGGTGTTTTTGACATGGGGTATACTGGAAGCATATATACTTGGTGAAATGAGAGAACTAATGAAGCTTGTATTTTCAAAAGGTTGGATAGAGTTCTCATTAATCAAGAACTACTAGATACATATCCAAACATCTCAGTGAAACACTTGATCAAAAAGGGTTCTTACCGCTCCCCCTTGAAAGTACAAGTTTCAAACAACACGGGGATAATTCATAAACCTTTCAAGTTTTTGAATTTTTGGGTAAAGCATAAAGATTTCATGAAGGTTGTCAGAGAACAATGGGTGGCAGATTTTGAGGGAGACCCTTTTCATATTTTGCATCACAAGCTCAAAAAGTTGAAAGGAGCTTTGATGGGATGGAGTAGGGCGGCATATGGCAATATCTTTCAAGGAATTGCAACACTAGAATAGGTAATTCAGACTCGAGAAATTTAATTTGAGATGGAACCAACACAACAGAATAGAGAGAGCTTACACAAAGCACAAGCAGATTTTGTAAGGTACTTACATTTGGAGGAGGAATACTAGAGGCAAAAGGCTAGAATGAAATGGTTTGAAGATGGAGATAGAAACTCCATGTTTTTTCATGCCTATGTGAATGGAAGAAGGAAAAGACTCTAACTAAATAGGATACAGAATACAGAAGGAGTATGGATAGAAGACCAAACAGAATTAGAAAAGGAGGCAGTCAAATTCTTCAAAAACCAGTTTTCAGAAGATTGTTTCCCTGAAGAGTTTAGTATTTTAGATACAACCCCAAGATTGATAAATGATGAGCAGAATGAAGATATCAAAAGAATTATTGATAAAGATGAGGTGAGGGTGGCAGTTTTTGATCTCAATGGAGAAAGTGCTAGTGGCCCAGATGGATATACAGGTATTTTTTACCAAACTTATTGGAAGATTATAAAGAAAGACATAGTTGTTGTGGTGCAGACTTGTTGGAAATTCATACCAACCTAGTTTTACTTCTCAAAAAGGACCAGGTCACCTCCTTCTCTGATGTCAAACCCATTAGCCTCAGCAATTTCATAAATAAAGTGATTTCCAGAGTTATTCATGAAAGATTGGTGATTTTGTTGCCAAAAATTATTTCACCAAACTAGACAGGGTTTATCAAGGGCAGGAGTATTGTGGAAAATATTCTACTGGCACAAGAAATCATAAGAGACATTCATATTAGGACTAAAACTGCAAATGTGGTGGTAAAATTGGACATGACCAAAGCCTATGATAGACTTTCTTGGTTTTTCATTGCTAAGGTGTTTAGAAAGCTTGGCTTTAGTGAGGTAGTTATTGATTTGATATATAGACTAATAGTAAATAATTAGTATTATGTACTTATCAATGGTCAGGCTAAGGGTTTTTTTAAATCTACTAGAGGAGTGAAGCAGGTGATCCTTTGTCACCAACTTTATTTATTATTGCGACAGAAGATTTATCTAGGGGTCTCAATGCATTTAATGGGAGAGAGTATTTCAAAGGTTTTGGTGTTTCAAAATGAAGTGATCCTAATAATCACCTGGCTAATGCAAATGACACCATTTTGTTTGTATCAGCAGAGAAGAGATCTATGAAGCTTCTGATGAAAGTGTTAAAAAAATATGTGGCAGCCTCTGGTCAACTGATCAACCTTAGCAAGAGTGCTTTCTACATTCATGAGAAAGTTGCAGCAAGAATAGTAGCTAGAATAAAGGAAGTCACTCACATCAGGCAAGGTACTTTTCCTTTTATCTATCTAGGATGTCCTATTTTCTATGGCAGGAATAAGATTTGCTATTATGATACCATTGTGAAGAAGATAGGGAACAGAGTTCAAGGATAGAAAGTAAAGTTCCTATCTTATGGAGGAAGGGTTGTCCTGATCAATCATGTTTTACAGGGAACTCCTGTTCACTTATTGTCAGCCCTTAATCCACCTAAAGGAGTAATAAGGCAGCTACATGGCCTTTTGACTAAGTTTTTTAGAAGAATATCATTGAAAAGAAAAGTAGACATTGGGTGAATTGGGACACTTTATGTCTCGCAAAGGCAGAAGGAGGTGTTGGTTTTAGGTCCATTGTTGATGTTTCTAATGCTCTGTTTTGTAAACTTTGATGCAATTTAAGAAGCAAACCATCTCCATGGGGAACTTTTATGGTCAATAAATACTGCAAAAAGCTACATCCTGTAGTAGCTCAATGTAGAGGAGCCTCCGCCATTGGAATAAATTAGTCACTATCAGGGAGCTCATTGAACAACAAATTGGGTGGAAAATTAAGAAAGGTGATTCTAGCTTCTGGTATGACAATTGGACCACCATAGGGGTACTATATCACATTATTCCAGAAGCAAGTGAGGAAAAAATAGAGGTAGGACAATTTACAGATGCACAAGGATGGGATGAGAAGAAATTAAAAGATTACCTTTCTGAAGACTATGTTTTGCTTATTATTCAGAATAGTCCACCACCAAAGCAAACAAATGCTTAGATAAGTCAGTGTGGATGCTTGAGGCCTGTGGTAATTTTACAATAAGGAGTGTTTGGGGGTACATTAGGCAGAGAGATCAAGAGGAAGACATTTTTAAATATATGTGGAGCAAGAAACTTCCTTTTAAAATGGCTTTCTTCATTTGGAGGATGTGAAAGTTCAGGGTGCCTGTGGATGAAGTAGTGCAAAGAATGGGAATTAATTTTGCATCCAGATTCTGGTATTGCATTCACCTTACTTTGGAGACTATGTCTCACTTTTTTCTAACCTCCTATACAGCTGCAAAGCTGTGGAGAATGTTTGTTATTGTTGCAGGTATTCATCTAGAAGAATTACAGTTATCACACGTGATAATTAAATGGTGGACAAGTGATAGTTTCCCAACTCTGAAACCACTTATGAGAGTTGTACCAACTATTTTCATATAGAACTTATGGAAGACTAGAAATAATTTGAAACATGGCATATATTCATCCTACAACAGCCTGGTGTTAAAGGTCAACTCTGACATGTGGAGACTGGGGAGACTTATCTATCCAAAGCTAACAGATTTACCAACAGATTGGTCCAACATTGTGACTTATATGGAAAATCATAAGCCAAAGATATATTATCTCCAGTCTCTTGGAAACCACCAGAAGGAATCCTCAAATGCAATACACATGGTGCATCTAGAGGTAATCTGGGAAGAAGTGCTTATGGCTTTTGTCTCAGGAACTCTACAGGTGACCTAGTCTATGCTCAAGGCGAAGGGATTCAAGAGGGAACTAACTTAGAGGTAGAAGCAATTGCAATCAGAGAAGCTTTGGCACACTATGTTACAGAAGGAGTCACTCAAGTGTGTCTGGAAATAGACTCACAAGTGCTACTCAAAATACTTACAAGAGTGTGGGAGGTGCCCTGGGGGATAGCAGTGATAATAGCTGATATATGGAGTTTCTTACAGGAATGTCAGGTTCAGATTCAACATGTCTACAGAGGAGGAAATGTGTTGGCTGACTACTTAGCCAATTTGGATTTTGATAATTCAGGCAGACTTGTCTACAACTCTTTCGCAGAGTTACCAAGTCAAGCTAGGAGAATCCTGAACCTAGACAAACAACACTTTCCTATTTTGAGAATCAAAACAAGGAAAATTGCTCAAGAAAGGGATAGGGGAGAAGGAAATGCATCGACAATCATCACATGAATACTAACATAATTATCAAATAGTTCAGTGAAGAAAGCATCAATCACAGCCCATTTTTACAGGAGAGGGGTCACATAGAAACAAACATCACAACAACAGAGACAAAGATACTTTTTTTCATATCTAATGATGAGGCCTTACAACAGGAAAAAGGGGTTTGTTATCTTTTCAACTCCTAAAATAAAGCATCTGGAAACTCACATAAACGGCAACAAGTCATCAGAGTCATCGGAGCTTTGGCAGAGAGAAGTTGACGGACTAAGCTAATCTCTTCAGCACCTTTTGGACAGCGAAGACACATGGTTAAAGGAAAATGAAGAAATAATTTGTGAAAAGGAAGAAGGAAAGGCACTCGCCTGCAAAGCTCAAAGTTTGGATCGTGATGATGACATCGATTTAGGGTGTGGGAGCCTAATGGATCTATGGATATCAAGCACTCACCATCTACAAAGTCCCAAAAATTAAATCAAGTAAGCAAAAAGAACAACTGAAGAGAAGGAATTACACATTGGGATACAACATAAAGATAAAAGGGAAGAGTTACTCACTGTTTTTGGGTCTATGGCACATCTGAGCTCTTTGATGGAGAAATTTGAAGAGTTGTTGACACCATTGTTGCAGAGAAGAAGATATTCAACTTTTCAAATCCACAAATGAGAAAGAAACAAAATAGAGGGTTTTTCGGACATATACAGATGTCTTTTATTTTTCACTTAGTTTTATCTTAGTTTAATTTTTTGGTTAACAAAAAAAATAGGGGGGAATACATAATATTGAAGAATATATTAATGAAGAAAGGAGAAGAATGAAATTGGGGAAGAAAACACACAGGGATGAAGACCCAAGGGTTTTCTACATAGGTTTTTTGTTTCCTTTTACTCCTTTCTGATTGAATCTTTGCTTATTCATAAGTTATTGCATTTATAAATAGTTTATGAGTAGCTAAACTCTCGATTATAGGGTTGTGGTTGAATATGAAGATTGATGTTTAAATAATAATTTAGTTTGATTCAATTTCCACTATGAAGTTATTTATCTTTTCTTATGCTTAATTGTTTGGTAGCTTGATCGCCTCTCAAACACTATTTATGGGATGTGAACTGGTGTAGGAATAGGGAATTCATGTTCATAATAAGAAAAGGTAAAGCATCATCCAGGAACCCTAAAAAGGGGGAACGATTCATTAACATAGATAGGAATATATATGTTAGCCTCGCTTAGTTAATACGAAAGATTAATCATATACACTTCACTATCGACTGACGATCATAGGAATATAGGCGTTAGAAATAATTGAGTAGGCATAGAGGTACTTTGAAAAAATATTCAACATCGCAAATATTAACCCACAACTAATAACATTGGAAATCAATCAAGATAATTATCGGATAGACTCAATTGGATTGGCATTAAATCGCAACCCTGGATCACTAATTACCTTTGAAATCACAAAACTACATAAAATCATCTTAAGTGGTAGAATTATAGTCATTAGTAGTAATAATCTAAACTAAAAACTCTTTGCTAGTTTACATCACTAAATAGTTAAAATAGGAATTTATTTTAGTTATCAATTCGTCAATTCCCTATGAAATCAATAATCTGGACTTACAAGTCCTATATTATTTGTCAGACCGCATACACTTGTGTGTACAAAATGATGCAAAAAGTTCTGAGAATCGTATGGCTATGTGGAACCCTTGATACGAGAGAGTTCAGACCAATTACACTATATTTCCTTGAATTCAATCCATCTCATATGACTTTGGTGATCAAATATCTAGTTTTAGCTTTGATTTATTAACTCACGATTACAAGGTGGTCTACATTATGAAAGTTTGGGAAGAAGGAAGATAGGGGCATGTTGATCCTAGTGTGTTTGATATTGTCTACTCATTAAGAAAGGATGGTTGGAGAAATCTAACATTCAATTTGACACTAGTGCTAAAATAATATATAGGCAATTATGCTCGACATGTGTGGATAGAACTTATTATTAGTGTAGACAAAGCTATATTGAAGTTAGTCTCGATACCTCTGAAAAAGACATTCAAAACATACTTTTTGACATGTATAATAAAGTATTCGGTGAGATCCCTGCAGGGCCTAATATATGTATACTAAGTCATTATGTTGCTTCTCTTACTCTCTACAAGGAGTCTCTTTGTCTACTAGTTCATGGATATGATAATCAAAAGCATCCTCGAATTTAAATATGGTTGGTGAACGGCGACAAACTATGGATTAAAGTTCTAAATGTGGTATCGATACCTTTTAATTATTATTACCCTCGTGGTCATGATAATCTTATTCTTGCACATAATGATAATGATGTACTATTCTATGACTCTAAACCACATGAACTTACATATTCTTTATACTAAGAAATGGGAGAATTCACAAGTGGACTTCAAGTTACAGGGAGAACCTAGTTTCTATCAAAAGTAAAAATATGTCTCACAGGCAAGATGTAATGACCCTTCCTGTCGTTATGGGTTGGTAAGGGTCAAAATATCATGTTAGAATTTTCCTAGTGAGTTGAGCTAATAAAATCTCAAGGTGAGGTACTTTGTGACTAAAACTTGTGCGATGTTTAATTGTGGTGAATTATTATTCACGATGTTGTGTTTTGAGGTGTCGTATTTCTTTAGGGAGTTACCTAGTAATCTAGACCTTCATAGGAAATTCTGAGACTACGAGTGAGTTTGTAGCATATGATTTTAGTGATTGCCGCATTAAGATTATTTTATGATTTCTTAAGTATGAAAAGCGTATTGTGAAATGGGGCTTATGGACAGATTTT
The DNA here is from genome assembly GCA_003996215.1 of Jaltomata sinuosa. Classification (NCBI taxonomy): domain Eukaryota; kingdom Viridiplantae; phylum Streptophyta; class Magnoliopsida; order Solanales; family Solanaceae; genus Jaltomata; species Jaltomata sinuosa. Next base: position 1,649,456 of record QJPP01000039.1, read on the forward strand.
TTGAGCTACTGGTTGAGGACCGCTGCAGCGTGGGATCTCCACTGCAGCGAGACTGTCGTAGTAGAGCTGGGAAAGTTGCCAAGGCTTGCCATAGCGAGACCTATTTTGCCATAGCGGTCTTGCCGCAGTAAGAAATGATTCACTACAGCAAGAGACGAGAGGCAGAATGCCTGTTTAAGACACTTATGTCGGGTTTCATATCTAAAACTCTAAAACTTTGTTCTAGAGCTTCAGAGAGGCAATTTTCCCAAGGTTAGGATGAATTTTCTCATTGAGGTAAGTCATTCCATCAATCTCTTTTCCTAGCAATTTGTTAGTATCATAAAATCTCTAGGGAGATCGTAATGGTAGAATTATGGGTTAGAATCCTAGGTTCATGAAAAGTGTAAAAAAATCAATGGGTAGATATAATAATTATCTAGAATTCTTCTAGGTTGTTAATTAACACTTCATAGCATGAGTTTAATGTTCCTTGACATGAATTGTGATGATTGGGAACCTTGAAGTCCATAAAAATGGGACATGTAGCATAAAATCTGCTTAAAAGAGGGAAAATTAGAGTCGAAACTCCATAAATGATGATATTGTTGATATTGTGGAACTAGATTATGATAAATTGACCTTTAGATAATGTGTAGACCTCGAATAAAGATAGAACAAGTGGATTTGAATTTCCAAAGCTTGTAACTAAAGATTAGAAAATTAATTAGTCTTGTAATTATTTATTTTAGACTTTGAACGTTCTGAGGGATTGAGGAAAGAAAAGGCTCCTATGATTAAGCTTGCTTGATTTGGGTTCTTCGATTGAGGTAGGTTATGGCTTATGTGGAGTTAGACTTTAATTAGTCGCTTGTATGTGCTATAAATTAATGAAGCATATTTGATTGGTCTTCGGACATAACTATGATTGATATTTATTGGCTTGACACTGCTTGTATGAATAAGTTGTTTAATTATTGAAGTCTGTCTTTAAATGACTTGTGATTGTGATGTGCACTTGTGATTGTGATGTGCACTTTTGATATTCATTGTGTACCTGCCTTTATTATCTCGTAAGATACATTGAGAGGAATAAAGAATATACATACCATTATTTTGAGATGAGTGGCTCAAGTCCGATGGGAGCTTACGGAAGAGCAGTTGTATGAGTGGTACATGGACCTTAGGCCGTCCTCTGCAGGTAATGACTACTTGGGCAAAAATAAGTCCCTTAACATATATGCACAGATGTGTGTTCAGATGAGTGACTAGTTGGGTAAGATTAAAGACCCTCTAGCACCTTCGTACCGATGAGTGAGACTGATGAGATACAGAGGCTATACAGCTATAAATCAATATGGATATAAATCCATTTGTGTGGTATGATTGCATTATATTTGCAGCGTTGTGATGACTATTATGTTTGATTTTTCAGTGACTTATATTATTTGGATCGAAATTGAGAAGGCGTTATGCGAAAGCTATTAATTGCAAACCATCAAGGCGATAAATCAGACGACACATAAAACTATACTACAAAAATATATTATTGATAGGTTTGGTCAAGTGACCTACATATTATGAAAACTAATATTAAAAATATAAAAACAGTTGAGAGAAAATCTTCCCCTAAATAAAAATCTTCTAATGACTACATTGTGGATGGTATTGTGTTCAGTTTGAGAAGAACATGTCTTCTATTTATAGAATTACAATACTTCTCTTCCAAGAAAAGGATAGATATTATAGAGATCTTTTTCACCAAGAAAATCTTTTCCGTCAAAAAAATCTTTTTGAATTAGAGCACAATTATGTAGAATCCAAATAAGGTAGGAAATTCAGGACAAACCCTAACAAATCTCCCTTGGCCTGAATTTTCTGGTAAAATAATCTTGATCTTCCTTCTTCACACAATCTTCATATATCACTGCTGCTTACCATGATTAAAAGTTGATATGGGTTAAAAATGGAGCTTTGTGCATTAAAGTAAGCACGAGTTAGTAATATTGAAACCCTGTGTTAAAAATGAGCAGGGTTGAAAATTGAAGCCTTGTGCATTAAGAGTGAGCACAGGTTAAAAGTGGAGCTCATGCGTTAAAAGTATGGCACGAGTTGAAAGGAGCCAAAGAGTTAAAAGTTAGCAAGGGTTGAAAGTTGGAACTCATGTGTTAAAGTAAGCATGGGTTGAAAATTGATTTTGTTTTTAAAGATGGATCAGCAGCAGTGTTGTTGAAATATGATTGATTTTTTTTTTCTATCTCCACACGTAGTATTTCAGACAATTATTTTTTTGACAACAAATCTTCATTATCATAAAATTGTTTGCAACTATAATTGAACTTGCCATGAACTACGTCTTTGACCTCGTTCAACCATTGAACCATAGGCTCTGATACCACTTGTTGGGATCAAAATCGAGAGGGTGTCATGCGAAAGCTATTAATTGCAAACCATCAAGATGATAAATCAGACGACACATAAAACTATACCAAAAAAATATATTATTGATAGGTTCGGTCAAGTAACCTACATATTAAGAAAACTATTATTAAAAATATAAAAACAGTTGAGAGAAAATCTCCCCCTAAACAAAAATCTTCTAATGACTAAATTGTGGATGCTATTGTATTAAGTTTGAGAAGAACATGTTTTCTATTTATAGAATTACAAGACTTCTCTTCCAAGAAAAGGATAGATATTATAGAGTTCTTTTTCACCAAGAAAACCTTTTCCGTCAAGAAAACCTTTTTGAATTAGAACACAATTGTGTAGAATTCAACTAAGGTAGAAACTTCAGGGTAAACCCTAACATATATGACCAGTGTTGTTTGATATTGATATGTCTGGATTTGGATTATTTATTAGTTATTTTCGGACTACTTCTAGACACTGTTTAGTTAGCATCTTTTGTATGATGACTTTCGAATTTTGGGGATGTAATAGTTAGTTTTTGCACTTTTGATTTAGTTGATATCGATAAACTTTTATTTCGTATTTGAATTGCATTAAATGGTTAAGTGGGTTGGTTATGGCTTGGGTTAGTTGATAAGACATGATTCGCCCACTGGGGGATTAGGGTGGGTGTCACATGGCCATTTGAATCGTGACACAAGGGGATGTATTAGATCTCATTTGACAATAGAAATAATTGTGATATGAGGTGATTAAGGTATCATTTTTTGGTAGGTGCAACTATGAGAAGAAGGTGCTATTAGAAGGGAAAAAACGAACATATATGGTGGTGAAATCGAGCTTAATAGGACTCTGTCATTCAGTTGATCTTTGATTGAGAGTATTAAGATAATGTGTACTCTCAAATCTATTGAAAATGAAGACAGATAATTGCTTATCTACTTGAAGAGATTCAAGAGTCACTTTTATTGAAGAACCATAATCTCGTGTAGATGTGACAAAACAAAATACTAGTAACAATACTGGGTCAGAAAATCATGTAGTAAAATATAAGTAGGTAGAAGAGAGCATAGAGCGGTGGATTAGGTAGGCAAAGGGGATGAAATATTGAAAGTGAAAGGAAAAGCTGATCTCTGTATCAATGATTTTCCTTCCCTTGTGGCTTTAAAGTTGGGTTTAAAGAGAAAAAGAAGAAGAATAAATCAGAGGAAATCTAGAAATGGACACAAACCAATTTGATAAATTTAGGATTCGTTTGGCCATAAAAATTAAAAACGTATTCACTTTATTTGGTATTCACTTTAAAGTTGAAAATAGAGTTGGAGTTGTGTTTGGTCATAGTATTTTCAAAAATATTTTAAACTATTGAGTTGGTGTAGTATTTAAAAACAAAGTGAGAGGAAAAATTGAATCCAAAAATAGCGAATACATTTCAAAAGGTGTTTTTCAAAAACCAAAAATTGTGAAAACATATTTCGGAATATGTTTTTGATTTTCATAGCCAAACAAGTATTATGAAATAAAGTGAAAACTTATTTCGAAATATTGTGAATAATATATATGGCCAAACCCCTATTTATTTAATAGTGTATTTTTCAACTTGCTATGATCCTATATGGTTGTGAATAGACGAATAACATTGAATACGATTTGAGTTGATTTTATATAAGTATATATTTATTTCCCAGGAAAGCGAATGTCTCTTAACCACGATATTGTTCTCCCTAAAATCCAGTCAACGATTTCATCTTTACATGTGTCCCACTCCATCTCTTTCCCTGAGAACACAAGATGGTCTCCACTTTTACTTCATGTTAGACCATTATATCTCATATCTCATCATCATCATTGATTACTACTCAGCCCCAAGGAGTAGTTAGTAGTTGTAGGATCAATTAATTCCACTTTTACTTTCTCTATTAGCGTTGGGCATCTAATTGATACCTCTCTCGATCTCTTTGTTTGGCATCCCCAGAATGGACGTGGAATCAAAACAAGGCAACAAATCCCCTGGTATGGCTCCTCCAAATTACAAGAAGAAAAGAGCAAGAAATTGCTGCTTCATCTGCCTGGCCGTCCTTGTCCTTCTAGGGCTTCTCTTCCTTATCTTGGGCCTTACCGTTTTCAAAGCCAAAAAGCCTGTAATGACCGTAAACTCCGTTTTCCTACGGGATTTGGATGTCTCCTTCGACATCGCCAGACTCCAAGTTCACCTCAACGTCTCCCTTCAGGCAGATCTCTCTGTTCGAAATCCCAACCAGGTCGGGTTCAAATACGACTCCACCTCTGCTATCCTTCAGTACAAGGGCCAAGTCGTCGGAGATGCTCCTGTTCCGGCCGGCAAAATTGGCTCCCGTGAAACGCGTTCAATGAATATTACCCTCACCGTGATGGCCGATCGATTGCTTACCGGCTCCGGTTTGTATTCCGATGTCATGTCCGGTGCGTTACCCCTCACTACTTACGTCAAATTGTCTGGGGTGGTCCGTGTGCTGTTCAATATTCACGTCAAGTCTTCCAGCACCTGCGATTTGTACATAGATGTTCTTAACAGGAAGCTCGTCAACCAAACTTGTCATTATAAGACAAAGCTATGATTCTTTACTGGGTAATTTGTTTTTTCCCTTTGTTTGGTATGTAACTATCCTTGTCCCAACCTTACATTTTGATTGCAGAACACTACTACTATCATTTTATCAGATCCCACTTTATATATATATATACAAATATCTTGTTCTCTTTGCACTTAAATGTTGGAGTATTTGCTTTGTCCAAGAAGACAATTTCCCATTTTCTGCTTACAGTTTCTGTCTACTTCAATTGAAAGGCGAATCATACATTTGTGTTTATCAAGTACAACTTCCTCTAGATTTCAAAAAAAAAAAACCTTTTTTCTCGGGAAGAACTAATGGGATAGGTTACACACAAAATGATAAGTGGAAGCAGAGCTTGTCTAGAATAATACAGCAATGGGAATTAAGTTTGCAGTAGAGTTACTCGCCGTTTCTTCTGTTCTTGAACCAAAGTAGACCATAACGGAGTTGGTGAGAACATGTAATTACTATTCTCTGTGCCCTTTCTCATTCATTTTGTCGTATTTCAACAAAATTAAGTTTGCAGTAGAGAGCTTATCCGACAGAAACAATCATGACAAAGTACATTCTGTAGATGGAGTTATTTCTTTCAAGTGGAATGTGATTTGGATCTCCTATTATTAAACAGATTGAATTGCTTTATGTTCCTGAGTTATCATGTTAGACAAATGCGCTTATCTCAGCCATGTAACAATAAACTAAAGCATGGGTACAGAGCAGTGGTGGGAAGACAAGGTAGCTTCTTAGATATTTTTATTCTGATTACTTATAATTCTTGCAGTTGCTCTGTTTTCACTTAAAGAGCAAGACAGCTAAAAAAACAAAACGTATCGAAGTTTATGAATACAGGTGTTTCTGATTATTAACATAGGTAAAATTTGACGATGCCCTTTTATCAGTTATGAGCCTGATATAATAGCAATATCATGCTTGTATCACAAACCTCTCTTACCCCAAAAGAGACCACCACTGATTGGTGCGTAGTAGGGCCATTAATGCACAACGGAACGTAAAACACATTCGTGTTTCAATTCCAACTACCAAAGGGCGTGCTTGTCACTTATAGTCAAATGTCAGATAGTTGGATCCTTTTAAGTAAAGATACCACGATTCTCATCAAAAAAATATATATATTTTATAAAAGCAAGATATGGTGGTCTTTTTCTTTTGTTTTACTTCTCTTTCACCCCTAAGAGAGAGTCATTGTCTTTTCCATTATTCTTCATTGGAACCAATCAGAAACAAACGCAAATTTTTGCTCATTTGGTTGAAAGCTACATAGCACCAGAAGCAAGAAAATCAAAGGGGGCGCAGTGCAGAACTCAACATAGATATGAGCTTTGAATTCGGACAAATACACCCAATATGCATGTTATCTGATAGGATCTCTTTTTTCTTTTTATTTTCAAAGCACTGTTAGGCCATTGGAATTTGAAGTGTTGCTGCTGGTACAGTGTAGATGTTCCATGGGAGGACCCTTTGAATCCCAGCATTCAATTTCTCTGACTCCCATCTCCTTTTCTTGCTAACTGCCCAGGACAACCTACACTCTTAATGCACTTCCTTAATTTCCCAATGGAAAATTGAAATTTTTCTTAACCTGCTAATAAAAGACTAAGAGAACAAGTTCCTATATCAACGTTAATTGAGTGAACTTATCAGCTTCCACTTCTATTCTGATCGAGATTCTGAATCTGGCTTCTTCTGTTCTAGTTTATTACTATTCGGCAGACCACACCTAAATGGCAGGATATCAACCTAAAGATTCCAATTTCACTGAGGATAGACACAAGAAGAGAAGCTGGTGGACTGTATCTGTCGTCTTCTTCACTCTCTACACTGTATTTCTGATATTGGCATTGACCATATTCAGAATTAAGGAATCTCGCATTAAACTGCCATCTGTAGCTGTCCAAGGATTTTCTTCTGCACGCATCTACTGGCCTGCTCTACAAATAAAACTGAACACTACCTTGAACCTTAAGATTCAGCTTGAAAATCCAAGTAAAGCCAACTCCAGGCATAGGGCAGGCAAAAGCTTAGTCATGTATAGGAGTAATAACCAGGTAGGAGAGATCAACCTAGACCCAGGTTTCATCCCTGCCCACAGCTCCACAACTATTCTTTGCCGACTAATGCTCACGGTCGATTCCTGTTCATCCTACATACGAAGGTGACCAAAGATATACAAGCTGGGAAACTTGTGATGAAACAAAAACCATTATTCTGGGCAAGGCATCAATATCTAGAGATCTCATTAGGGGTGATTTGCTAGGGTGCATAAGAATAGTGCACAATATGGTGTATTAGTAATGCTTGCATAAGTAATGCTGGTATTAGTTATGCTTGCATTAGTTATGCCGGGGTTTTTGATGCAGTATTTGGTTTGGTGTATTAAAAATAACATGCATTGCACAATTTCTAAAAAAAAGTTATTTGTTTACAAAAAATACCCTCCACAAAGGATGTGGAAAAGGTTTTGAAGGAAAATTGTGTCTTTAACCATGTTAATGCATGCATTAGAACTCATTGCATTACTAATACCATGAATTTCCATGTATTAGTTATACACACCATTACTACCAAATAGAGTGTATAACTAATGTTGCATTAGTTATATATATAGATTGAAAAAGTGTACAAATAAGGTACTAGTAATGCAGAAAGTTAATGCATGCATTAGTTCTTCTAATGCACTCTACCAAACGACTCATGATGAAATCGCCTCTGCAAATCAGATTACCATCGGGTTCCCTAACATGAAGATCCTAAAAGACTGAGTGCAGGCTCCACGCCTAACAAGTTTTGAGATGTTTTGGGAGTGTCCAGCAGAAAATTTTCTGCAAGACTTCTCCACCTACTATTTAAATTATAGTATGTAATACTGGTCCTTAAATACATTTGGGTTGACAGTGCACACACCGTTAATGAAGCCTGAGATTCTTAGGCTGAATAGTCTGATATCGTTCGTTATCACGGAAGTGATGAGATGCCAATAGGACTGATATTTTATGTAACAACCAGCATGAGCAAAGTCAGTCAATGAAATATTTGTCCACTTTCAATCATTGATCATCATGACAAAATACAAAATAAAAAGGAACATAAAAGTTCTCCGAAAGCAACAGGTCAGTCAGTACACATGCGTTTTCTAAATCCATAAACTACACGCTCATTTTCTTGTTAATTATCTTCTCCAATGGGAGACAACTGACTAGTTTTGGAAGCATAAAAGCTCGACATAAAGTTCATGAAAGTACCAAAAAATGGCCAACAATCAACTATCAAAATAAATAGACTTTTGTCCACATCGGACTACATCAGAAGTTGCAAAAGCATACTGCATACACATAATACTGCTACAGGAGTAGAGTCCCTCAATACTGAAATTGAACTCTACATAATTAGTACATAAAACTCCTACAATCACAAGTAAATGCTGGACTAGCAGTCACTGCTATTCAACAACCTAAACAATATGTTAATGCTCTACGACATCCAAGTTTGAGGTTAGCCACCACATTGAAAATGAGTGAGGTTGTCATGTACTAGAATCAATCTCCGACAGAGAACCCAGATTTCTTCACATACCTATTACTACCTTGCAACATAAATATATGTCAAAATATAAGCTTTTTGCATAATACCTTGTCAATTCTTTTAAACCGATTTGTAGGCTTCATAGGAGCACCAGGGCATGTATCAGCAACTCCACTAAGATGAGGTGCAAAGGCAGGTGTCTTGTATCCATCAGAATCTGAAAGTGGAACTGAGGCTTTCAAATGAAGATCCTCTTTCTGTTTTGAGGTAATAACTTCTAGGAGAGAATTGTACAAAAATTCAAATAAAATCTCATCCTCAGACACGGTTCTCACATTGTCCGGGTGATCAACATTTCCATTGAAATTCAAAGTCTCCTCAAAGTTAAGTTGACATGTCACTTTGGCTCGTGAATCTGTAAAATATTTTTTACACTGTGGGGCAAGCATGAGTTCATCTGGTCCAGGAGCAAATGGATCAAACCCCAACCCCTTTGGAGTCCGTGGACTTCCTTCATTTGAATAAACCAGGTTGACAAAAAGTTGAGAATTCAAGCAACGAGTCCTATGAAGAGAAGAAGAAACTGGTGAACAACACCCGTCTACGTGGTCACCACCTTCTCGGATGGTATCAGGAGTGATTGGACCTAGTGGATCTGATGGTTTTGTTGGCAATTGAGGCAACCGCTCAACAATTTCTGCTCTTGGAGACTGATAACACCCTTTCAAGTTCTTAACAATGGAGTACTGAGACAAAATTTCCCCCTTATTTCCATCAGAACTGACATCAGTATCCATTATTCCTGCCATATTCACTAATAAACATAGGAGTTTTGATATGAAAAATATGCTCAATGAAACCGAAGTCTAAGCATCTAAAGGAAAGGATAAACTGTAAATAGGTAATTGAAGGATTTAGCAATTTATCTATCATAATGTGAAAGAACACTTGATCTCCTATATAACTTCTTATCACATGACCACCTAAAAGAAAACCCAAAATGTTAAGCACACAGACGTGTAGCATCTCTGAAAGTTCCCAAAGTCTTTGATTAAAACCAAACGCCACTGCTAGCAACCAATAGGAAAATTTATTCTTTCTTGTTGAGTCCTTCATTTTTCCCTCTTAATTCCAGCTAGCAATCAATAGAAAAAAGCTTCTTCTTTTTTTATTGTTGTTTTATTTTGACAAGCAAGCATATTTCTTCATGTTAGCAGGTTGAGGAGAAAAGATTTAGGAAAATTACAGAGTTGAAAGTATAGTGAAAGCTAATACAGCGAGCACAACAAAAGCTAATGAGCTAATCTGGCGAATAGGAAGGAAAAATGTCACGAAACCATGTGTGGTTCAAGAAACTGGGGGCATGCCTGGCCCTAACCTGCTATTAAGCCTATTACTGAAAATAAATTGTTTTAAATTAACCTAAGACCCGCCCCCAATCCACAAAAAAAATTGATTTAGGACGAACATTTTTAGGTTTTTGCAACAATCTTAAGAGGGAAAAACCTACAAGGGCAAAGCCCTAAATCAATGGAAGAGAAGAAGTAGCAGAAAAGAAAGCTTAGCCTACTAAAAACAGATTGAAGGAAAGTAAAAGGGTACTGATTAAGGAGGAAACGAATGGAATTATAGGTTGCCAGAAGAGGACGCATAATTGATTGATTGAAATGAACAAGTAGATGAAGAATTAATCAGTTTTACCTCAGAATTAGCGGCAAACAAGATCTATAGACACCTGCAGAGGGAAATGCAGGAGAGAGTTCTAACCGGAGCTTCCACCGCTGGTTCTTGGTTACAAAACTAAAAAGAATACAAGTAACTGCAGAAAATTGAGTAGAGGTGTTTTTAATTTTAAAAAAGGGACAATTTTTTACCAGTCAAAATCAAAGTTCCGCTTAATTTATGATTTAAGGGTCTGTTTGGAAAGCCACTTGGTAATTGAATTTAGTATAATTGGGTGTAATTACACAATTTGACATATTTAATTGGTCAGATAATTACTTCATCAGCAGTAATTGAGTATAATTGACAGAGAATAATTACACTCTCCAATTCACAGGGAAAGCTGTGAATTGCTCGTAATTACATGATGTTGTTATATCCGATAGAACACAATAACGGAACTCTCAAAAAATAATTAAATAAAAAATGAATTAATTTAAAAAAATATTTAAAGAGAGAAAGAGAGTCGCCACCTAATTTTAGGATAATTAGGAAACCTTATTAATAATTGAATAAATTTTAGTCTACGAAATCAAAAAGATTCTAGGTAAGGGTTCAAGTTATTCCGAAGGGAAGGGGTTAGACATCCTTCAAAATTCACAACGGTGGTTTCCGGCTGAACTCATTTTTTCAATTGACGAGATAAAACAAATGTCTTGATTCTTTCGAATTAGAGAAAAAGACTCTCCAGAACTCTAAGAATTCAAGGAAAAAACTTTTGCGAAACGGCTTAATATCTATCTACCGTTAGCTAAAATAAATAAATACAATAAAAAATTATACAACATCTTCGAATTTTAATTCGAATGCCTTCCTAGGAAAGTAACTCCGAGTATCTGTAAACACACTTAGTAAAAGTGTTAGTAATGAATGAATATTTATCAAAAAGAATTAAATAAATAATAACTAAGAATAAACTTGTTTTATATACCATGGAGGCCTTGGAAATCGACGGAAATTTCTTCATCGACCATGTAAATTGATATTCGATATGAAATGATCGAACTCAAAATAATATCCGTCTTTTATTATGGAGAAGTCTCAAAAATTTAACGAAGAGATTCTTTCATTGGCCAATTAAATTGATTAATGTGTGTGTATGTCATCGATTATATATAAAAGAGAAAGAACAAAATGATTAAAATAGACCAAATAACACAACAAAACAAACTGGAGACATTAAGCATCCTTTTGAATATGATAACTAGAAAATGAGGAAATAAAATATTCTACGGAATCACATAGAAATGAGAAAAAATGGAGATAAAATAACAAATTATATTCTTCCAGATCTCTTATTTTACTCCACATTCATTGATGGTTGGTCATTATAAACATCTAAACAACTGAAATTACTAAATCAAATAGATTAATCACACAAAAAAAACTATGAGCGATTAACAATTAAATATCAAATTAACATTTGTTAGAAAATCAATCAGCGGGAGAGGAAAATTAGAGCAAAATAATGAAAGAGATAATCACTTGATTAGTCGAGCAACCGTTGGAGTTTCGAAACTCCGGCCAACAAAGACAATAAAATAAATTTAGCCAAATCTATAATGAAACAAAAGTTAAAACTTGAAATCAGAGACAAACCAGTCCGCAAACATAGAAGCAACAAAGGTTCATCGGACATGACACTCCGGCATGCAAAGAAGATCACGAAAATAAGGAAATTCAGCCAGATCTGGTTGTGGTTTCGACGTTGGAATTCGTGGTTTGTTGAGAAGCTTCGTTGTGGTGGTTGCTGGTTCGTTCTGGTGGGTATGGTTCAACGGATCTTTGCCGGAGTTGGTTGTTATCATGGTGGGTTCGTCGTAAAAGTAACGAAGAATAGGGGTGGCTGGTGGGTGGTGGTTTTGTGGAGGAAGAGAGGTGGCTGGTGGGTGGTGGTCCACCGAAAAAAATGGGAAAAGGGAAAAGGTTGGTCGGAGCTATGGTTCCGTCGATTTTTGACAGAGAGGAGAGGAGAACAGTGGGTTGTTGTTGGTTTTTTGTTTGACGGAGACGAGGTTGGTCGCCGGAAAGACGCGAATCCGGCGGGAGGGAGTGGGAGGTGAGATGGTGTTTGGGTGGTGTTGACAGTGGCTGCCGGCTGGAGCTTCGGTGCTCGCCGGGAATGGAGGTACGGTGGAGGGTGCTTGTTTGAACTCGGAGATGCTGGTTAGTAACGGTGAGGGGTGGTGGCAGGAGCTTTTCTCCGGAGTTGAATGGAGGTTGACGGATTCCGACGGGGTGATGGCCGTAAAAGGAAACGAGGAAGAGAATTGATATTTTCTTTTTAAAACCTTTTGCCAATTTTGGAAATTGTCGACCACTAAGGAATGTGTAGTGTGTATGAAACACTTTATAAAAATTTTAAAATCCTAAACTATTTAGGTGGCAAAATAAATTCATGGACATCAAAATCGTGTGCTCAAAACCATGATTTAAGGTAAATCATGTGCTACTTATTTATCTGTCTAAAGAATATCTCCTCTATTAACAGATTGTGTTAAAAATAATAAAATATATATATTTCATATTCTCTCTGTCCCACTTTATATGACTCACTTTTCTTTTTAATCAATTTCAAAACGAATGACACATTTCTACATTTAATAACAATTTAACTTTAAAATACTAATTTTAGTCTTAATGAAATGATTTACAACAACACAAACATTTAAGACTCATTTTAGACCTCAAGTTTCAAAAGTCTTCGTATCTTTCTTAAAGTCCATGCCAAGTCAAAATAACTCATATAAAATGGAACGGAGGGAGTAACATTTAAAAAAATGTGATTTGAACAAAGACAATTGATGATTTGATAAAAACGAAATAATATTCGTTTATATATAAATAATTGTGATAAAAATTAATGATAATTAAAATTAACTAAAATAATAAAAAATAGATAAAAATTTCAATATTTTTAAAAATGAGAATAATTATTAACAAATTGTGTTAACATTAAAAAAATGTGAAAAAATTATATTTTGTGCAATTTAATAAATAAAAGGTTAAAAATATTAATTTGAAAAATATCAGACAAAATTGGGTGTCAACAACTGCCCCTCTTCGTTCACTGATGATGAAAGAATCTTTGAACTAAGACGTTGATGTATAGCCAATTTTGGCTCGACAAAGAAAAAAAATGGCATATGCACAGAATGATGTCAGACTTTGATAGAGTTTTAAAAATACTCTACGTTTACTGGCGAGGTTGAATTATTTTAAATGAAAGATGATAAACAACGAAAAAATGTTCTAAGACGAAAAGTAATCGCGTACCTTTGACATTATTTTTCAAAATCACCCAGTGTCAAACTGTGAGACGCTGGGATGCAAGATTGTGTACATGTCTCATTGAAAGGTGGACGAACCAACTTGTATCAATATGTTGCTTTGAACAGAGAACAACTCATTTGATACGTCACTTTGAATGAGGTAACAACCCAACATGTCTCATTGAAAGGCAGACGACCCAACTTGAATTTGATATGTCACTTTGAACGAGGTGATAACCCAACGTGTCTCATTGAAAGACAGATGACCCAACTTGAATTTGATATGTCACTTTGAATGAGGTGACAATCCAACATGTCTCGTTGAAAAGCGAACGACCTGACTTAAATTTGATATGTCACATTGAACGAGGTGACAACCCAACGTGTCTCATTGAAAGATGGACGGCTCAACTTAAATTTGATATGTCACTTTGACTGAGGTGACAACCCAATATGTCTCATTGAAAGGCGGATGACCTAACTTAAATTTGATATGTCACTTTGAACGAGGTGACAACCCAACGTGACTCATTGAAAGGCGGACGACCCAACTTGAATTTGATATGTCTCTTTGAACGAGGTGACAATCCAACGTGTCTCGTTGAAAGACGGACGACCCAACTTGAATTTGATATATCACATTGAACAAGGTGACAACCCAACATGTCTCATTGAAAGGCGGACGACCCATCTTGAATTTGATATGTCACTTTGAACGAGGTGACAACCCAACATGTCTCATTGAAAGGCGAACGACCCAACTTGAATTTGATGTCACTTTGAACAAGGTGACAACCCAATATGTCTCATTGAAAGGCGAACGACCTGACTTAAATTTGATATGTCACTATGAATGAGGTGACAACCCAATATGTTTCATTGAAACGCGGACGACCCAACTTTGTCTTATGTGGAGTCACCTTAACACTATTTTGGACTGAGTGGAGGCACTTTGGCACCAATCTGAATAAATGGAGTCACTTTGACGTGGATTTGAATAAATGATCGCCACATTGACGATCTGGATAAATGGTCATCACCTTGACGACGGTCTGGAAAGTGAGGTCACCTTGATTTTGATTTAAATATCACATGTCACTTTGAACGGGGTGACTTCTCAACATCTCATAATCATCTGCACAAAATTTATTAGTAGCAAATGCAATATGTCACAATGAAAGAGGTAACGATCTAACATAACACATCACAAATATAGAAATGACGATCCAACTTAAAAAATGTGTCATTTTGAATGGGATGACAACTCAATTAAAAAAATATGTCATTTTGAATGAGATGATAATCCAATTTTAAAAAATATGTCATTTTGAATGGGATGACAATCCAATTTTAAAAAATGTGTCATTTTGAATTGGATGACAACCCAATTTTAAAAAATGTGTCAATTTGACAAGGTAACAACTCAACATGTCAGTTTGACAAGTTGACAACAACTTTAACAAGAAAATGCACTTGGCATGTATTAAGAAAGGTGGGTGTTGTCCCAATTTTATTTTGAACGATGAAGCATGTGAAGAGAGAATCAAGTGTTGACTGCAGTTGGCACCAACATTTAGCATTGAGTAAAAAAATTCTCATTTGCTTCTCCTTTAACAGAAATTGTCTTCGAGGTAATTCCTATAGCTTCAAGTGGTACCTCAAACATATCTAAGTATCAACAAGATTTGTTCGTCTTGCTTCAAATAAAGGTTTTGAACTATACCTATCCTCATGTTTCAAGTGCCCTTACCACAAAGAAAGTCCTCATTTGCACACATTTGGGAAAATTTGATTTGAGGATATTTTCAAAGAACACTCACACTCAGAAAAATGTTCAATGCAGGCAATTGTGATGTCATATGCTTGGCCTTCATGTAAATCTTCACTAATGTGAGAACATTTGAAATGAGATCACGTAGGGCTTGTATTCGGCTTGTAATGCAGGGATAGGGACGGGTAGGTTATTCATTTGGGATGAAGGTGACTTAATCCCTCCTTGAGCATTGCACTGAATTTGTGCTTTTGTTGCGCTTTTGGCCCTTGAACTTCTTCGTTGTTCCTTTCTTTGATTTTGACTTCTTTTGAAACTTTGCTTATCGGAGTCTTCTCTCCCTGATTCTGATGTCTCCTTCTTTTTTCAACTTCTCCATTATTGTTGGAGTGTTTTTCTTTGCTGTTTCTCCTTTTCTTGACCTTGTGGAGAGTTTTTGACTCTTTTTTTTTCTTTTGAAGTCATTTTGTATTCTTGACTTTCAGAGATGCAATATTTTTTGCTTTTGACAATTTTAAACTTGAATCTCCTTTCATAATTTGCACATCTTTAGTGCGCTCAAGGAAGTCGGACCAAGAGAGGGATAGTGCATGTAAGCACTCAGAAGGGTATTGGCTAAGATGTGGTTGTCCAAAGAAGAGGCTTCAGGCTCAAAGTGGGGACATGCTAGGAACTAATGACATTTGGTAAGCTTGAAAGGCACAAACGGGTCAAAAAAGGTCTACGGTTATTTCTCAAATCAAATATTACTCAGAATTTCACCTCAACAAACATTCAAGTCAAGTTCTAGATCAACAATGCAATGCAATTGAATTTAATCTAAAAGCTTACCACACAATGCACATGAAACAATGAGGCTGATATTATTCTTATCTTGAATGCATGCAAGAGAACATTCTCAAGCGTCACAAAGATACGGCTAAGAGGTACCAAAAGAATCTATGGTTCACCTGAAGTCAACATTCTCAATTATATAAATTATTTTATACATTTCTAACTGTGTTGGCACCAACCAAGTCAAATATGTGATTCTTAAAAAGAATATTTTTTTTGATTTTTTGAAAAAGGAATACCGAACCTGTCACTCCCCGAGGTTACCTCCAAGATGTAACACGGAACTCGAGACCACAAGGATCCCAAGCTAACCCTTGGCCATAACATTCTCAAGCATAACAAAAGATAAGCGAAAGCATCATACGGAAATCCAATAAGGGAACATGATTAAGGGTCTAAGAGCCACATAACATACAATATCCAAAAAGGGAACTCAAATACAAACTATGTCTGAAAGCCTCTAGTCATAACATAAAGAGTTGCTAGGACAAGACCCTAGCTAACTCGGAGTATAGAAGTAAAGCTAACATAAGGAAAAGCATAACTAGTCCTTGAACCATGAGGAACCACCACAACTGACTAAGAAAGTGGCCTGAGACTCTAGCCACGAAGCTGAGAAGGGGTACCAGAATATGCATCATCGAAGGATGCAGCGCAATATGCGTTAGTACTATGGAATGTACTAAGTATGTGAGCAATGCATGATCATGAAGAAAACATGCTAAATATACTTAAATAACTGAAATCGTGCTTTTAAAGATAAACTGAACGCAAAGACTCTAAAACTTTCCATAAGCTGAAACATAATCATAAGTAATGAATCTGAAATCTGAATAAGAGTCAAATGCAAGTTTTAAAAGCATTAACTGTTTTCCGTGGAAGGTTCTCTAACCGACATAGACCATGTGAGTTACATGGAATCTGATGTATCCGCCCCATCGAAAGGACCCAATATATCTTGCCAGGGTATAAAGGCATTACTTTGGCGTGATCACTAAAACTGATGCCCAACAGAGGGGACTTAAGACCTACGGGGGCACATAGTTCTGGGACCTTTTGGGTACTCTCACCCTGTCCAACTCGGTGCTAATTCTACTCCCAAAACATACATATAGCTCATATCATACTGGGCATATCTGATGCCAAATCTATTTGTAAAGCATAAGGGTATATCTGATACCATGCAATTCACTTAGCTTAGGTGAACATATCTAGATGCCAAACCTTTCTTAAAACATAGGGACATATCTGATGTCCAAATCTTTTATAAAACATAGGGACATATCTAATGTCCAAAAACTGTTGGAAAAGCATAAGGACATATCTGATGTCGTGCAAATCACAAGTCATGAATCTTAAAGCTTTGCAAGACCATAATTCAAAATATATTTTTCTTGCTAAATTCATACTTAAAGAATTAGTCATGCAATTTCACAAATACATAGAGGCCATGATATCTAATCATGCCAACTTTCTCTTGAAAATATATAAATTCATAGTTTCATGCTTGGGCTATTAAAACTAATGAGAGAATCATAATCAAATCATGAGTAATCAAGAGGAAATCATGAATTTATACATAGAAACTGATTTCATAAACTTTCCCCAATTTTAGATCAAAATTCTAATTTCATAACTTCATACTTCAAGATAAGAGTTGGGGAATTTGGGTACAAGGGTGAAAGAAACTATTGTTAAAAACCCACATACCTTGGTGGAAGATTACCCACTTGATTGGAAAAGAATTAGGAGACTTGACTTGGAGCTTTGGAGTCTTGAGCTTGAGAGCAATTTTCCTCTTTGAATGAAGAATGATGAACTTAAGAGGGACTTAGAGTAATATGGGTGAAAGACCTTCTAAAAGTAGTCAAAACGACTTCACTTAATACATAATAGGGTGAAAAATAACCAAAATACCCTTAGAAATTAATTGGGAAAAAGCTAGAAATTGGTCAACTTTCAGTGACCACGACTCAGTCTAAGATCGTGGTTTGGATGATGGTTCATCGTCTGGAGTCGTAGAACTCATCTGGGAATTTCAAGTTGTTGCTTCACTTCTACGGATCAACAGGACGGACCCGTAGAAGTGATGACGAGTCATCAAATGGAGTCGTCATTCACAGGGAGCTGGGCTGACTTGGTCAAACCACGACTCAAGACTACGGCTCATCGTTCCAATGACGAGTCGTAGACTTGACTCGTAGTTCCTGAAGGGGACTTGGGAAAATGTAAATCCTCTGAAGACATTCCACGAGTCAACAGGACGGACCCGTCATTTGAACGACGAGTCATCGTTTGGACTCGTGGTTTCTGGGAACACTTTAACAGTTCTCAGGTCTAGTTCCACGAGTGGAACTACGACTCGTAGAATGAACTACTGTCCATAGAACCCACTCGTGGTTCTCAGACCAGAGGCTAAATCAACATAAGGCAATCCCACGAATCCATTCCACGAGTCGTGGTTCAAACCACGATCCGTGGTTTGGACCCGTAGTCCCTGGAACTTTGAAAATTTCTGAAGTTTTTATCTTGGATAGTTGGATACGTGTACGGGGTGTTACAATATCCCCCCTTGGTATCATTCATCCTCGAATGAAGGCTAGACAAGGGAAACTGAGGGAAAAATAGCCCAACCAAACATCAAAACATAGAAATCAAGGGGTAATCATAATCGTGATCTTTTCAACTTGAAAACATGATGAACTAACTTCGTAAAACATGGATGCATGCTAAAATCATGAGAGGAACTGATGGAGTAGAATCGGAGGGACAAACTAAGGAAGAAACTAGTACCTCAAGCTGGAACTGGATCGGAAGGAAAGAGATGAGGATATTTGGCCTTCATGGCCTCCTCCGCTTCCCAAGTAGCACCCTCGACAAGCTGATTCCTCTAAAGGACTTTTTCGAAGCGACTTCTTTGTTTTGCAACCTCCGAATCTGATGATCAAGGATTTTCACGGGAACCTCCTCATAAGTGAGACTATCTTTCACACCCACGTCTTCCAAAGGCATAATCAAGCTCGGATCGCCAACACACATTTTCAACAATGAAATATGGAAAATTGGGTGAACCGCTTCCAACTCCGTTGATAACTCCAACTCATAAGCAACACTACCAAATCTCCTTGAAATCTGATAAGGACCTACAAAACGAGGACTAAGTTTTCCTTTCTTGCCAAACCTCATCACACCCTTCATGAGTGACACCTTAAGTAAAACTCAATCATCAACTTCAAATTCTAACTCCCTTCTCCTCACATCTTCATAAGAATTATGTCGACTCTGAGCGGTCTTCAACCTTTCCCGAATAAGCTAAACTTTCTCCATGGTCTCGTGCACAGAATTTGGACCAATCAAGGCTGCCTCACCAACCTCAAACCAACCAATAGGAGATCTACACCTCCGGCCATAAGGTGCCTCATATGGAGCCATCTGGATGCTAGAGTGGAAACTGTTATTGTAGGCAAACTCGATAAGAGGTAAGTGATCATCCCAATTTTCTTTGAAGTCAATAACACCAGCCCTCAACATATCCTCCAAAGTCTGAATAGTACGTTTGGCCTGGCCATCCGTCTGAGGGTGAAAAGTTGTGCTAAGCTTCACCTTAGTACCAAGACCCTTCTGAAACGATCTCCAAAACTGAGTGGTAAACTGAGGACCTCTATCAGAAATGATAGACAAAGGAACACCATACAATCGTACTATCTCCCGAATGTAGAGTCTGGCATAATCATCCGTTGTATCTGTAGTCTTAACTGCCAAGAAATGGGATGACTTGGTCATTCGGTCAAATGACCACCCAAATAGTATCATGTTGCCTTCGAGTACAAGGCAAACCCGTAATAAAGTCCATATTGATTGCTTCCCATTTCCAAGTGGGAAGGTCAATATCCTGAAGCATACCACCTAGTCTTTGATGTTCCACTTTTACCTGTTGACAATTGGGACACTTAGCCACAAACTCGGCTATGTCCTTCTTCATACCATTCTACCAAAAGACTTTCCATAGATCACGGTACATCTTAGTGGCACCCGGATGAATGGAGTATCTAGAACTGTGAGCCTGGACAAAATCTGTTGTCTCAACCCATCAACATCTGGCACACATAAGTGACCCTAATAACGAAGCACACCATCTCCCCCTTGGGAGAAAATCTCGACCCTTTGCTGATGAACTGCACCCTTAAGCTGAAGTAGAATGGGATCTTGGTCTTGCTTGGCTTTCACCTCAGCCACCAAGGATGATTCGGCACCATTAGTCACAATCACACCACCTTCGATCAAGTCCATAAGGCGAACTCCCAATCGAGCAAGCCTATGAACTTCTTTAACCAATTCCTTCTTTCCATCTTCAATAGAAGCTACACTTCCCATGGACAACCTACTCAAAGCATCCGCCACAACATTGGCCTTACCCGGATGGTAAAGCACACTCATATCATAATCCTTAAGGAGCTCAAGCCATCTCCTTTGTCTCAAATTCAATTCCTTTTGAGTGAACACATATTGAAGACTCTTATGATCGGTGAAAAATCCCACATGCACTCCATATAAGTAGTGCCTCCAAATCTTCAAAGCAAAAATCACGGTCGCTAGCTCAAGATCATGAGTAAGGTAGTTCTTCTCATGTACCTTAAGTTGTCTTGAGGCATAAGCAATCACTTTGCCCCGTTGCATCAAAATTGCAACCCAAACAAATTCTGGAGGCATCACAATACACAACAAAATCATCAAGGCCCTCGTGTAGAGCCAATACTGGAGTTGTAGTCAATCGAGTCTTCAATTCCTGAAAACTTTTCTCACAAGAGTCGGACCACTAAAACTTAACCTTTTTCTGAGTCAATCGGTTCAAAGGGGAAGAAAGGGAGGAAAACCCCTCCATAAATCTCCTATAGTAACCAGCCAAACCCAGGAAGCTTCTAATATCAGACGGAGAAGTGGGTCTAGGCCAGTTCTTTACCGCCTTGATATTTTGAGAATCAACCCGAATACTATCTTTAGCCATAATATGACCCAGAAAAGCAACAGACTGCATCCAAAACTCGCACTTGCTTTACGTAGCAAACAATTGTCTATCTTTGAGAGCTTGCAATACAACCCTCAAGTGATCCGCATGCTCCTCCTCACTTCGAGAGTAGATGAGGATATCATCAATGACAACAATCTCAAACATATCTAAATACTGCTTGAACACACGGTTCATCAAATCCATAAAATTTGTAGGAGCATTCGTTAGACCAAAAGACATAACAACAAACTCATAGTGACCATACCGAGTCCTGAAGGCTGTCTTCAGGATATCACATTCCCGAACCCAAAGCTGATGATAACCGGATCTAAGGTCGATTTTGGAGATGAAACTAGAACCCTGAAGCTGATCGAACAAGTCATTGATCCTAGGAATGGGATACTTATTCTTGATTGTGATCTTGTTCAATTGACGGTAATCAATACACATTCTAAGAGATCCATCCTTCTTCCGAACAAACAAAACTGGGGCACCCCAAGGATAAATACTAGGCCTGATGAAACCCTTATCAAGCAAGTCTTTCAGTTGATCTTTCAACTCCTTGAGTTCTGCGAGGGCCATTCTATTGGGAGGAATAGAGATAAGATTCGTATTCGGAAGAAGATCTATCCCAAAGTCACTTTTCCTCTTGGGAGAGACTCCGGGCAAATCATCGGGAAACACTTCTAGGAATTCATTCACAACAAGAACAGACTCAATAGTCGAGGTCTCGAACTCCGTGTCTATAACCCAAACTATATGATAGACATAGCCCTTATAAATCATCTTCTTAGCCTTAAGATAAGATATGAAATGACCCTTCGAAGAAGAGGGACTACCTTGCCAATCTAGGACAGGTTCATTAGAAAACTTGAAACTAATCACAGGAGTGCGGCAATCAACTGAGGCATAACATGCATACAGCCAATCCATATCGAGAATGACACCAAAATCAGTCATCTCTAACTCTACTAAATCCGCTGAAGTGACTCTATGAAGGATTGAGATAGGGCAATTTTGATAGACTCTTTCGGCTAGGACTGACTCACCAACAGGAGTAGAAACATGAAAGGGTTCTAAAAGCAATTCGGGACAAATCTCAAACTTACAAGCCACATAAGGGGTTACAAAAGATAAGAATGCACTGGGATCCAACAAGGCATACACATCAAGAGAGAAAACTTTCAACATACCGGTAACCACATCTGGAGAGCTCTCATGATCCTAGCGGGAGGACATGGCATAAAGACGGTTCTGGCACTGACCACCAGAACTAGAAGTTGCGCCCTGCGGGTCTGGTGTCCCACTTGAAGCTGCTAGGGTAGAATGAGTCCTACCACCTCCCTGCCCCTTCTTAGCTGAAGGGCAATCTCTAACACGGTGTTCGGTCTGACCATACCCAAAACAACCCTCTCTACCAGCCAAATACTCACCTGGGTGAGTCTTCCCACACTTAACACAAACTGGGTAGGAAGATCCCTTAGTGACACTACCCTGAGACTGAGAATAGGAACCACATCCCCTACTACCCTAATCATGACGAGGCTTCTAAGCCTGGGTAGGAGCATTAGCAGAAGAGTGAATAGGACCTGATGACTACTTCTGGAAAGAAGAGCGTTGTCCACCTCCAGACCTATGATGACCAAAACCTAATCCCTCGGATCTACCCCTCTTGTTCTCCCTAGCCATCTCCTTAAGTTTATCACCCTCGATCTGATGGGCATGAGTCATGAGATGAGAGATGTTCATGTAACTCAACAACAAGGCAGACCTGCACTCCTTCTTTACTATATCGGAAACACCATAGATGAACTTGCTCATTTGATCATGCAGGTCCGCATTGAACCTTGTCTCAAGTTCACAAATTCCTCCACTTTTTCTTGCCTCAACTCACGGGGAAAGAACTTATCAAGAAAGGCTCTCTCAAAACACTCCCAAGTCGTGGGGATCGCATCCCTCACCCTAGCCTCCTTCCATTGCGTGAACCAAATATGAGCCATATCCTTGAGTTGGTAGGATGCAAGCTCAACACAATCAACACCCGCTACTTGCATAACCTCAAAGATCTTCTTCACTTCATAAATAAAGTTAAGCGGGTCCTCACTCACTTTCGAACCCCAAAACTCTGGCGCGTTCATACGGATAAAGTCATGAACTCAGGCCGCTACCCCACCTTGAGGATGAGCGGGGGCAGGAGCCTGTTGATTTGCCAAAGTCTGAGCTAGTAGGTGAATAGCATTCCTAAACTCATCATTCGTGACATCGGGAACCGAAACTTGAGGAGCGGCATTTCGAGAGGCTCAAGGAGGCATAGCACATCGAGGAGGCATAATCTGAAATCCATAAGATAAGGATTAGAGAAATATTAGACTTAAGCTCTATCGTACGATGTGATCATGAAAGAAGTGAAGTTTTTCTATGACATCTCATATTTTCCCTCTCATATGTGTGGCGCGCTTCACACACATGAAAAAGACTCTACTCGATGTGGCTTTCAGACATCCTAGGACCCTTGAACCTTACGCTCTAATACCAAGTTTGTCACACCCCGAGGTTACCCCTAGATGTAACATGGGACTCGAGACCACAAGGATCCCAAGCTAACCCTTGGCCATAGCATTCTCAAGCATAACAAAAGATAAGAGGAAGCATAATACGAAAATCCAATAAGGGAGCTGGGCTGACTTGGTCAAACCACGACTCAAGACTACGGATCGTCATTCCAATGACAAGTCACAGACTTGACTCATAGTTCCTGAAAGGGACTTGGGAAAATGTAAATCCTCTGAAGACATTCCACGAGTCAACAGGACGGACCCGTTGTTTGAACGATGAGTCATCGTTTGGACTCGTGGTTTCTGAGAACACTTTAACAGTTCTCAGGTCTAGTTCCACGAGTGGAACTATGACTCGTAGAATGAACTACGGTCCGTAGAACCCACTCGTGGTTCTCAGACCAGAGGCTAAATAAACATAAGGCAATCCCACGAATCCATTTCACGAGTCGTGGTTCAAACCACGATCCGTGGTTTGGACCCGTAGTCCCTGGAACTTTGAAAATTTCTAAAGTTTTTATCTTGGATAGCTGGATACGTGTATGGGGTGTTACAGAACCCAAGAGGGATGCCTACGTATCTCATCCCGAGGGATGAGAATTAGATGTGCGTAGTTCTTGCAGATATGACATAAAATGAATCATCTTTTGAAAGAATGTCAAACATATTCACAAAAAATAATGCAAAGAAAAATGAATGAAATCAGGATACAACAACAACAACAACATACCCAGTGTATTCCCACAACGTGGGGTCTGGGGAGGGTAGAGTGTACGCAGTCCGTACCACTACCTCAGAGGTGAGGTAGAGAGGCTGTTTCCGATAGACCCCCAGCTCAAGACAAAAACAGTCTAACAATAGGCTAAAAAGGACGTAACAAAGATACAGGATACAAAAACATGATAAAACTACAAGAGACGATAGGAAGTAATATGTAGTAACAAACAACAAACAGAAGCAGAACACTGCCACAAAATACTACTACGAGGAATCCAAGCACAAAAAACTATAAGCGAGCACTACGATTACTAGTCAGGACAACAAGGAAACACACTCCTACCTACTAGCCTACCCACACTTCTACCTACTACCCTTCTACCCTAATCCGCGTCCTCCACACCTTCCTATCTAGGGTCATGTCCTCGGTCAGCTGCAACTGCGCCATGTCCTATCGAATCACCTCTCCCCAATACTTTTTCGGTCTACCTCGTCCTCTCCGGTATCCATCCATAGCCAACCTCTCACACCTCCGCACTGGGGCATCCGTGCCTCTCCTCCTTATATGTCCAAACCATCTCAACCTCGCTTCCCGCATCTTATCTTCCACCGATGCCACACCCACCTTATCTCGGATATCCTCATTTCTAATCCTATCTCTCCTAGTAAACCCGCACATCCATAGCAACATCCTCATCTCCGCCACCTTCATCTTTTGAATATGGGAGTTCTTTACTGGACAACACTCTACTCCATACAACAAAGTTGGTCGAACCACCACTCTGTAGAATTTGCCTTTAAGTTTAGTAGGCACCTTCTAATCACACAAGACTCCCGATGCGAGCCTCCATTTCATCCACCCAACACCAATACGGTGAGTGACATCCTCATCGATCTCTCCATTTTCCTGGATAATAGACCCAAGATACTTGAAACTCCCTTTCTTTTGGATGACCTGTGTATCCAGCTTCACTTCTACGTCATCATCCTGAGTCTCCTTACTGAACTTGCACTCCATATATTCAGTCTTGGTCCTGCTCAACCTAAACCCCTTAGACTCGAGGGTCTGTCTCCAAATCAGGATAATCATGAAAAAATAATAAAATGAAGTGTCACAACTCAATCAAAAGCTCTCCTGATTTATTTGTTCAACGCTTCATGGAGTTCAACATAAGATGTTGCTCTCCTTGCCATCCTAGTGGAATTTTTGAGGACCTTCCTCAAAAAATTTGCCCCAGTTTTGACTTCAACAACTCTGTATATTCAATCTTGTGGCAAATGTAATCTGCTGTAGAATTTTTGAGACGTTCTCAAAATATTTGTCCCAGTTTCCATTGTAAATAATTAGAAAGCTTACGGGGAATATGATCGAGCCTGTAAGGTGCCTACGTATCCCGTTGAGCCAGGAATTAGATCAAACGTAGTTCGAACCTTTGAAATAAATAAATTATATTTACAGCAAAATATGTACACAAAAATCAAACAAGTATGGATAAAACAAATTAGGTAGCATTAGCACATAAATAATGCATAACGCGTCCTAGCATACATGTGACCTTTTAAGCCAAAGGTAAGCCTAACGACTGAAGAATGTGTATGTCGTTTGTGAAACGCTCCATTGTCCAAAAAATATATTTATATGAAAATACAAAATATAGGAGGGATATACAAATAAATATTAGTCCCACACAGGGGTACAACCTAGACTAAGCCATCCTGGAGGTCCTCCAATCTAGAATTTCTTGATATTTTTGAACGCCTTTCGGATTTTAATAATTTTTTTTATAAAAATAATAAATTTTCAATCCCGAGGGACAATGATTCGTGCAACTTGGCATACACATTTTTTAAGTCCAAACAAATAGTTGGATGATTGTCCTTTTAGGTCGTGGGCGTATTTGGACATAAGTTGGTCTCACTAGTGGACTCAACACCGCTTGAGTATCGAGTCAACTTAGGTCAATACTTAATTAAAGGATTTGGATTCGCTCTACGCTATGTAGACTAGAGTTGATTTATTGAAAATGACAGGGAACCCGGGCGAACAATCGCGGGCTAAAACAATAACTGATCGTTAACCGACCGCGGGTCAACTACTTCACTTGTCTGTTTTGAGAAAGTGTGTTTTTTAGTGAAGGACGACTGCAAATACTTGCATAATCGCTCTTTCTTTTCCTAATGCAAACTAATTCTTTGCCAAGGAGGCGAAAGATGCCATGAAAATGCAACAATAATAATAGAAGTAAATAAATAATGAATGAATAATTAAGTGAAGTAAAGAATATATAATTTATAAATAAACAACAAAATATACAAGGTGCAAATAAAGAATTAATTAAACAATGAGCAAAAATTTATAAAAAAAGTAAAAACTCCTCAATTGAAAAAATAAATCCATAATGGTTAAAACCTTATAGTCCCCAGCAGAGTCGCAATTCTGTTATATCCGATAGAACACAACATTGGGACTCTCAAAAAATAATTAAATAAAAAATTAATTAGTTTAAGAAAATATTTAAAGAGAGAAAGAGAGTCGCCACCTAATTTTAGGATAATTAAGAAACTTTATTAATAATTGAATAAATTTTAGTCTACGAAACCAAAAAGATTCTAGGTAAGGGTTCAAGTTATTCCGAAGGGAAGGGGTTAGGCATCCTTCAGAATCCACAACGGTGGTGTTTTATGGAAAAGCTGACTTGTATTGAAAATTATTTCAAAAATCTAATTAAAGTTTCCAAAACGTTTTCAATTAAAGCAAGAGTCGCCACTTAATTTTATAAAGGAAATCAAGAAAACCTTATAAAAAAAATTAAAAGTCTAAAACAGATAAAGACTTGAAAAATTCGAGATTTTGGGTAAGAGGTTCCTATTAATATCTCGAGAAGGTTTTAAAGGCACTCGGGATATCCGCTAACTCGAGGCTATCCAGACTTGTTAAAAACTAACTGATTTTTGACTAACTTTTTGAAAAAGAAGATCTTGATTTGTTTAACTTGAGAAAACTCATCTTGTATTAAAACATCTTGTTTTAATTTGATTTAATAAACATAGTAAATGAGACTTGATTAGAGAAGGTTGTCATGTATTATAGAATTGAAATACATAGAGAGTTCATTTTTTAAACATAAAAATGAAAACATGCTAGTTTTTTTGACAATTTAAAACATGATTTGTTTTAACATAGAGGAAACAGTAAGGGATTAGAGAAAATTTGAACAAGAGACGTTTTGCTCGTTTGGGGTAATTCAACTAAGTTAAAATATTAGAGTTCAATTAATTACACATAATCCTAACTAAATAAAGTAGAAAAGAGTTAAAGAGATGTGATTAAGCCATTGGCTCAATTTAAACCCTGTCCAAAATCTAGTTTTGTGGGCCCTCTTTAGGCCCACCGCCGTTCAGTTTTGGACTTTTGGTCCAATTCTTGTCTCTTATTCATTTAGGTGGACTGTTGTTGGCATCAATTTCATGGACGTTTAGTCCATTTTCATTTTGTTGTTGTGTCACACATGGGCTTTAGCCAACTTTTCCTCAGAAACATAGTCCATTTCGGACTGCTTTTGATGCTGCTATGTTATGGGCCATGCCCATTTTTGCTTCTTTCCTCTGCTGCTGTTCAGTCCTCTTGGACTCAAGATGTTCATGTTGGGCTAAGGCCCAACGAAATGCAAGGATTGGAGTCCAGATTTGGGCTCGAAGGCGTCACATGTAAAGAAAACGATAAGAATTAGTATACATTCAAATCTTTAAGCAAAAGCAAGACCAAGTGAGGCTACTCACACAATCAGACTAAACATTTTTCAGAGTGAGAAAACAGAGAAAGAGGTCGTGGTCTCGCAAAGCTAACAGGTAAGCAAATATTGTATTAACTTGTTAAATATGGATTAGGGCCTTAAACTGTGTTAATTCTCTAACAGACATCACATCATTTCAGAATGTTAATTCCTACACTTTCTTATGGTTGTAAACAAGTTGATAAGAAACTAAACACATATAGACTTCTCAATTCAAAATTCTCATTTGCAGATAGATAGGAATTTCAATCTATTAGAATCTCAGCATTAAGTACTTCACTCAACCATGGCTAGAGCAATCTAATTTTGAGGAATATAAGCACAAGAGAGAAACAAAGCTCACTATCCGCAAGATACAAATAAATGGCCTCAACAACTTTCCTACCCATAAAATTCCACAAAATCTACACTTTAAAAGAGATGCACCCTAATTTTCTTGACAGGATTTTGAATTCAAAAGCAACACGTTATAAATAGGTAAAATAAGAGAGAAACCGATTTGGTTTCGAACAAATATCTATAACCATTACGAAAAATGAATATAAAGGCGCATTCTTATATGACCAACTCTAAGCTAAAGTAACTTAATTTGGCTGCATTCCAACATTGTCAAAGGAGAAATTTAATCTTTGTATGCAGGGATCCAAACGAGATTTGATCACAACCAGATTTCTTAGGCTAACAATCAACCCAAAGACATAGTATTCGAAGTAAAGAAACAAAAGGGATTCAGAGTAAAAGTCGTATAAAAGAGGCCACGGGTGAACTTAAAACAAACTGAATTTTAAATATGAAGATAGGTGAGAAGCATTTAGAATACAGAGAGGGATCAACATAGCATGGACAAGTGATTCACAACTCTTTCCAACAGCTAGAACAAGATCCAACCTTTTTAAATTAGTTAAACATTTGTTCTCTGCGAAAAGGGGTAAATTTCCTACTAAGCATTGAAAGTAGGGAAGCTTCTTCGTGAGATCTTTACAAAAGATGAAGCAACAACTTATATGAACAATAAACAATCATAAGACGCTAGGCAATATCGACTTTCAAAGTTCTAAATGATGTGGCTTGAGCATGACATGAAACTCAAGTGAAGATTCAACATTTTACACACCACACATCACATCCTAACGCAGAAAGCACATACGGCTAAGACAAGTAATTTATGATATCATGCCAAGAAATTGCAAATCAAGCCGATAACAAGACGGTGAATGAAACTACTTCTTTTAAAGCCTCAAACTTGACAAATCCATTCAGTCTTTAGGCGAAGAAAAGAAATTTCAACTTTGGCATGATTCAAATAAGGTAAAACAGAACCCAAGACTTGAGTACAATCATGCTTATCTAAAAGAAAGTTTTGAAATTTTATTCAGACGAAGCCTAGTTTGCACAATCCACATGAACCATAATGAGTAATAATGAAGTAATGCTTATATGCACTCACAAGCAGCAGAAAGCAAAGAAGGAATAAAATAGAAAACTTCAAGACTTTAACACTTAACCACCATTCTACTGACGAATTTTACAACCTTCAGTCGCCATTTCTTGATACCAAATCATGCAAAGGGAAACAACCTAAAACTAGAAATTTCTAAAAGAATTCATAATCACGATATAGCCATCCTAAAACAAACAGAAAACATTTCTAAAAAAAGGAATAAACAATTCTACATTAAACTAAAAAAACGAAGAAGAGAAGAAAAGGATGAGGGTTTTACCTCTTTTGGAGAAGGAACTGGAACGAATAAGCTTTGTCGGAATCGCTATACCACCATCGAAATTGAACTGAGCTTATCGAAATCAATGAGAACTCTCTTTTTGTAAGTGTATTTCTCTGAAATCTTTTGGTTTCTTTTGAGCTAGAGAGTTGTTCTCCAAAAGAAACTCAAGCAAAACCAAAAGTCAGCCCCTCACAATGAAGAGGAGGGGTTATTTATAGGAAATTTCAGGTGAGTGTGGGGGGAAACGAAGGGTAAAATGGCATAACTCTTGAAAGGAAATTTAAATTTTGAATTTGTCCCAGCTGAATTGAGCCACGTCTGTACTATCTTAGTACGAATTTGAGGTGATTTCACCAAGATTTTAGGGAGAAGAACATTGGAGGGGACAACTGTCCCCTTTTTAGAACATTCTGGGTCCGCCAGCTCGACGGTTAACAGCGAATTGATGGAGAGGATGGGGAATCTGGACGGCATTTGGCAATTTTAACATCGTTTGAGCGTTGCGAAGCTGGATTTGAGCTGGGATCATTAGGGTTTTTGTTGCCTGTGTACTGGGTTTGAGAAAGAGACGAAAAAGAGATAGAGAAAGAGGGTTAAGGGGTCATTTGGAATAAGTTGTGTTGTCTGAGTTTGAAAGAAAAGAACAAGGGTGAGGAGGTGGGCCTGGACCGGGTTTTGGGTGAAATAAGGATGTGGGCTGGTCGATTTTGAGCGGGTTGAGGGATTTGTTGGCCCAACTCTTTGGCTGATAACAAGGAGTTGTTAAGGGCTATTTAGAATATGGCCACATTTTGATGTGGCCATTTTAAGTTTAAGGACTAGCCAAATTGAGAGAAATTTAGGAAAATCCGGCTAAAATAGTTTTAAGGAATTAGGCTAATATTGGAATAGAGATGAATAAGTTAAAATCAATTCTCGAGCTTTTAATGAGCTTAAACAATTAAAACTAATTATTGCGTTCAACACATAATTACCTCTTTAAAATTATGAAATTAATTTATTCAATTAATCTCTCGTTTTGAATTAATTTAGAGGAAAATCAAATGTTTTAATCTCTTAAAAGGATTTTCTTATGAAATTAAACTTTTAAATAGTTCTTTAAGTAAACTTATATAAATCTCACATAATTAAATATGAAAAAATATAAATTCTTACTCAAAACTATTATAAAGCCGATTTGAAAAAATATTTTATCCTTTTTCACAAAACAATTATTTTCAAAAATTATTTAAAATCAAAAAGGCTCAAGGTTAATTCGTAATGTGGAGGGTAAAAATTGGGTGTCAACAACTGCACCTCCCTTTGGGTAGGGTGAGTGTAATAAACCCTGGGCAAAGGGAATTGGCATTCCCAATTTTATCCGACCACAGATTCTTCTTCAGAAAGCGGTTGATTCTAGCATGAATTTTAAGGAATCATGGCCGAACTCTGGTATCGAGTTTCCTACATATCCCAGGTTAAATGAGAACTCAGGCCACTGGTAGTTCAAGATGCTTGATTTACGCACGATTTTATAAGAATTCCAAACTATCCCGATTTTAGAGTACGGAGAGACCGGAAAGCTAGGGAATAAGAGGATTGGGGAGAAGTTAGGAATGCAGCTGAGTTTTCAACATAGATCCCGCCTACATATCCCAAGACTCAGGGAATCATGCTGCTTGTAGTTCGACTCAATCGATGGAAAAGGTAATCTTTATGTTAAGATAACCTTTGGCTTGGGATGAGTGACGAATAATTTGAGCTATAGAAAAGAGGCTTGTAACCTCCCAACTATGAATGTGGTACACTTCACACCCATAAATAAGATTTTACCTGGACATAATTTCTAAAGCTCGAGGTGTATTATCACTCGGATTTGAAGAGAAAAAATATTGTTTCCAGCGTGAGTTTTAAAAATACCTTGGATGCAAAACGAAGACCCAAAGATAGGAAATACCCACATACCTTTTGATAGGGGTGTGGTTTGATGGCGGTGGTAGTCGTTCCTCAGCTCTCGTCCAAAGAGTTTGATATCCCTCTTCGGACTATGT
Organism: Jaltomata sinuosa; assembly: GCA_003996215.1. Classification (NCBI taxonomy): domain Eukaryota; kingdom Viridiplantae; phylum Streptophyta; class Magnoliopsida; order Solanales; family Solanaceae; genus Jaltomata; species Jaltomata sinuosa. The sequence goes on from QJPP01000039.1 coordinate 1,681,408, forward strand.
CCCAGTTCGCTGCTAAGAAAAAGTTCCACGTAGTGATGCGTCCCTTTTGATGTAGTCCGCACCTGTGGTTTTGCTTTGAGAATTTCATCCTTCTCGGATTCTCTCGACAATATCTCAAAACAAAATTGTTAGTAATAACATAATTCCATTTGGGGAGGTAGTTTCTTCGCTATACCTCATCTTGGAATTATGTTCGAAATCCGTGTTGTGACATCTTTTTCATGCATTTTGTAGCTGTTATTTAGGTTTGAGATTTTTATCCTCTTGGATATCCTTGGAAACATCTGAAATAAGACTGTTAGTTGTAAAGCAGCTTAATAAAGAGAGATAGCGTTGTATATCATTTTTGTGTTTGTTGCTTCGTGAATAAGATGTCGTCATTTCCTGTCTCTGTCTTAGAAAATAGCGACTTTCATGACAATCAAACGTGATAGCCATCATGGCTATCGTATTAGGTTGTCTTTGTGGCGATCTTTGAGTAAGGCGACCTTTGTGGCCATTTGACGTGACGGTCCTTGCAACCATTTGTGGCGTTCTCTTGAACTTGATTGCCTTTGTGGCTATTGACAATAGTCTTTGCATATGCCTTTAGGGTAAATCTTGCGCATTATCCATATCGATGCGACTAACAGATATTCCCTAAATTGTCAGGCTTTGGGTAATTTAGCACATCATCCGACTTTGGATAGAGGCGGCTTACAGATGCCTTTAGCTTGCCAGCTTTCGAGTGATCTTGCACATCATCCGACTTTGGATAGAGGCGGCTTACAGACGTCCTTCAAATTGCCAGTTTTTTGGGTAATCCTGCACTTTTATCCGATCTTGGATGTAACCCGACTTACAGATTTCCCTTGAATTAGGAGCCTTTGGGTAGTCCTACACAATATCAACGTGGATAAGTCGTGGCTTATAGATAACCCTTGAACTATCAATTTTCAGGTGATCTTGCACTTTATCCAATTTCGGATATTATTGCGACTTATGCATTACCCTTGAACTTTTAATCTTCAGGTGATCTTGCACACTATCCGGTTTTAAATATCGTTGCGTCTTACAGATAACTCTTAGTCTGTCAAGTTTTGGGCAATCTTGCACACTATTTGGTTTCAGATATCGCTGTGACCTACAGACGACCTTAGGCCTTCCAATTTGAGGAAATTCAGCTCATCGTCTGATTAGGATGGCGTCATACAGACGTCCCTTAGATTATATGATTTCGATCTCAATGACAAACGGTATTTGATTATTGGGGTGATAAGGCCTTTGCCACACGATCAAATATAATTTCCTCTTCCGGCAATCGAGGCTCTCAAATAAGAGTGCATAGATATCCTCAACGTCAGACTCCATCGTCTTACGTGATATCAGACATGAATATGCTGGATGCCAGACTTGGCATGATAAATAGTAATAATATCCTCAACATCAGACTCCTCTGTATTACGCAATATCGGATATAAATATGTTGAATGCAAGATTTGACATAATAAAAGAGCAAATATACCTTCAACGTTAGACTCCTCCGTCTTAAGCGATATCGGATATAAGCATGCTGAGTGCCAGACTTGGCATAATGAATGATGATAATGGTAATAATGATAATGATATCCTCAATGTTAGACTCCACCGTCTCACGCGATCTCGGATATAAGTATGCTGAGGGTCGATCCTGCGCAACAAGTGCGACTTAGGGATGCCTATGAATGTCATCCTCTTTGAAACTGGCTGGTAGAGGGAAATAGTCTTCGCAGGGGATGTGTATCTGCGGTATTGAATGATAATGTGGATGATCATGCAATGGTCCTCGTGACATGGTCCTCGCGACATGCAAATATGATGGCCCTCGTGGCATGGTCCTCACGACATGCAAATATGATGGCCCTCATGGCATGGTCCTCGCGACATGCAAATATGATGGCCCTCGTGGTATAGTCCTCGCGACATGTAAATATGATGGCCCTCGTGGCATGGTCCTGACGATATGCAAATATGATGGACCTTGTGGCATGGTCCTCGCGACATACAAATATGATGGCCCTCGTGGCATGGTCCTCGCGACATGCAAATATGATGGACCTCGACATGGTTCCTGCAATATGATGCCATACAGTACAATGCAACATAGTATAATATGATGCAATGCAATATGACATAATATGATGCGACATAATGCTTATACCATGTAATGTTGTATGATGCAATGTGATGTGGTGCAATATGAATATAAAATGTGATGCAATATAGTGTCGTATGATGCAATGTCCCATGGGAAAGTCGTAGAAAACATCACCTCTGGCCTTTGTTTTTTCATGTCGACTCCTTTATGGATACATGTGCTCAAGGCAAACGATTAGTAGACATGGTGTCGCTCTTACTAGCGACCACAGTCAAATTTGAAAAACTTTAAAGACGATGTTTATGAAGCTAATCAAAACAGACTTTCATTTGAAATGTGAATAAAATGGTCGTGTCCATTTCTGGGGACAGCCATAAATACCGTCTTTGAACATCACCTGTTCGTGGTAATTTCTGACTTGTCGGGGAATGACGAAGAATGATGTTGATCTCTTATTTGGTGTCCCAATTCAAAACTCACTGAAATGTCCTGATCTGTTTGGGGACTTGAGGACGTTGTCAGTCTCTCTTTATCTGGTAGTTTCTGTGAACTACAAGAAGATTCTTCCGTTCTACGGACTTTTGTCATCTTCGGCTTCTTTCCGCTGATTTGGCTTTTCTTGCCAAATTTTAGGGCGTCTAGCCTCGTTGCATTTCTTTGAACGCGTTGGATAACTAGGGACTGCTTTCTAACATACTTTTGGGGACAACCTGCATCCACAAAAGAATTGTTAGTTTTTTGATAAAACTGGTCTGTGTTTACCTCCTTCGATCTTCTACTTCTCATTTTGTCTTCTCCGGATGCTTTCCAAACTCGGGTACTCATCGCTCTCGACTCTCCTCGGTCCACGGTAGACATAATACAAAACACATTATAAGGAGTAAAACTAGTTTTTGTAACGATTTTTCAAACCGGCTTTTTGTAAAATAAAGATTTTTAAAAAGGATAGTTTGAAAAGGTCTTTGCCCCTCATGTCATGTCCTTTACTCGAGGCTTGAACATTTTTTGACATACTTCTGGTGGACTCTGTAGATCCTTTGCCATCCTAGCTGGGGAGTTTGGAAATGATCTTTCAGGAAATCTGTCATCGCTGGGGATTAATCCACCTCAGACTTGCTACAACTGGTGATCTTCTCGGTGCTGGAGGACTTTCAGATTTTAATGCTGAACTTATTGGATGAGGCTTGGTGGAAATTTTGAGGTCTTCCTTAAAAATTTTGCCCTAGTTAAAGGTTTCGTGAAGAATCTCATTCTATTGGCAAGAGACTTGAGACTCTGTAGGAATCACGAAACTCTATCTTGATATTCATTTGAGTTGCTCTTCGGCATATTTTGTATTCCAACTTGATGGAGAGTGTTCCTTGCCTTGTGAATTTTCGAGATTCTTTTCTCAAAAATTCTGCCCCAGTTTCCATTTCCTAGGTGATTTAACCGAGCTGTCATGGCATTTACGTATCCACAAGCCTTCTCTTGTTTTGCTAGAAATGACCTTCATCTTCTGAATTTTTTAGACTCCTTTATCAAAAATTCTGCCCCAGTTTCCATTTTTCAAGGTGGTATGACCGAGCCGTTATGGCGCCTACGTATCCCGTTGAGGTAGGAATCAGGTCAAATGTAGTTCCCACACTCGAAGTGGGAGAATGTTGGAAATAATTAAAGGGATGACCGAGGCCGACAAAGGCCGCCTACGTATCTCATTCTTGAGAATTCAGGTCAGACGTAGTTCAAGACAGAAAGGGGAAAGATAGATTTTCCTAAGGGGTTGACCAAAGCTGACACAGGCCGCCTATGTATCTCATTCTTGAGAATTCAGGTCAAACGTAGTTCGTACAAGGAAGATAGGGAAGTTTTTAAGCTTTTACTAAGTGCAAAACGATTACAATCAGAAAATGCGATTACAGGTAAAGAAATGAAAGAAAAACCATCTTTAGGCGTAGTATCTGTTCACAGCATCAGAGTTGATCGGTTTAGTCCACACTTGACCATCTATCTCAGACAAAATCAAGGCTCCTTCGAATAACACTTTTTGGACAACATTCGGGCCTTGCCAATTTGGTGCAAGTTTTCCTCCGACTCGTAGGAGGGAAGGATTAATTGTCCATTCCTTGGATTAAATTCTGGATTGACCAATAAATTTTGGAGATGATGTTTGTGCTCATTCTTGTCCTATTATTGTAGGACCAATAAAAAATGTTGATGCATGACTTGAGTAGACTGATAAGTTCTTTCTTTTGTGCTTTTAACAAATGAACACCGACGCTAATTTCTTGACCATTGCCTCTCAGATTGACCACCTCAAACTCTTTTAGGTGGGACTTTTCTGGTCTTCCAAATTCTTACACTTCTTGGTTGTTCGTTCAAGGACCATGATGTCTTCAACATACTCCTCAAAATCATCATCGTCTAGCTTGGTTTGTTCGTTAAGCTATTGACATGACATGACATTGGCAGGTTTTAACTTATTATTACTGAAACCAAAATAAAACGGGTTAGATAATAACAAGTAAATATAAACAAATTTTGAACAGTAAATATTTTTTTAAAATAAGAAGGCTTTCATTGAAATTCGAAAATATTTACAAACTATGGCTATAACCCACGTGAATGTAGGTTCATGCGTTTTGGAAAGCAGTAAATAGTACGAGGAATATTAAAACATAAAGGGTGGATCGCGGAGCCTCATTCGGACCATCACCAATTTTTTATAAAATAGAATCTTTTTCTACCCAGCCGAGCGGAGAGTCACAAGGGAAGTTGCGACCCAATTTTGTAGCTTTTTGTCGGGCCTGGCATCCCTAATCATGGGTGCCTCAGGGGTTTCTTCTAATATGGCATCACATTCTTTGAATATGTCTCTTATTCCATCCCCTAGATCATCACTTGTAGGGAAAGACTGGGATAGATGAGTCAAAGGTCTTGGCAATTCTCGATCATCCTCTTTATTAAGAATAGTTCTTGCATACCATTCGTCATCAGTTCCATCTCTACTGATGGTCACTCCTCCATGCTTTGGTGAAGGATTGCTACCAAGGGAGGTTGTTTGGAGAATGATGACTCTTTGATCGATTAGATTCTGAATTTTGTGTTTCAGATTGATGCAATCTTCAGTGGTATGTTCAATACTTCCTGAATGTTATGCGCAATGTCGATTAGGTTTGAAGAATTTAGATGCTGGATTAGCAGGCTTTGATTCGATAGGCTGAATTAGTCCAGCTGCTTTCAGTCTCTCAAAGAATAGAGTTCGACTTTCAGCTAATGGAGTAAAGACTCGGGGAGGCTTCTTCTTATGGCTTGGATGAAATATTTTATTTTGGTATGTCGGGGTAGCTACTTCACGGTATATTTGTGAATTTGAGTAGAAAATAATTGGTGCTTAAAAATTTGACTGAAAGTTTTGGTATATTTGTGGAGGCGGTTGGTAATTTGGAGATGGAGTTTGATATTTAGGTCGGGCATAAAATACGGGATAGGGGCTGATAACGCCCAAACTATACCTCAAATTAACGAAGCGTAAGCGGTCATAGTCAAATATAGAACCCAACAAAGATTGGGGTCGAATCCCACAGAGAATATGGTGAAGATTAAGCCTTTAGTGAAGTACGTGACTAATGGTCAATAGTTTCCGGTAAATAAAGGGGGGGTTTTGTATGAACAAAAGCAAATAATGATGTAAGAGAATTAATCGATAGGAGAATGAACTAGGGAAGTGTTTACCATGGCATTGGTAACGATGTCGATCCTAAGCTTAACCGGGTTCTTTCTATATGCGCGTCACGATGTGATTGAATTAATGGTATCGTCTAAACGTTTCTCAACCAAATAGACGAATTTACTTTTCAATTCTCTCAAACTTGAAAAGGTGTGCTTTTAGATTTCAATCCTAAACATCAAGTAGATTAATCTAGTTATAGCATTAATCATAAGACGAGAGTTGGTAGTCTCGAATCCTCGTCGTTAATCAAGTTTCCCGATTTTAATCTCTTTACTCAAGCAAATTTAAACCTAGGCATGTTCTAATGTTTGCAACCACTAGAAAACGTTAGATAATGAATGATTAACAACGTGACAACATATATATTGAACCCGTCGCTACCCGAAATCTATATCGCTACTTTAGCCATGGCTCCCACAACCCTAGTTGTGGGAGGTTTAGTTACTCATGCTTGTAGAATAATAAAAGAAAGTCATATTCATACTAAAGAAAAGAGATCCTTACAATGTAGTGAGAACAATCTTTAATTAATCCAAGAACAAGAACAACAAGATCCCAAGAACGATTCAAGAACACGAATTAGAAGTAGAAAACGTGTTTCTTGATCTCCAAGTCGACTAAAATCTCTCCTAAAACTATTGGGAGAACTATTGTAAAAAGCTTCATTCATAAAATAAACCTACATAGGGTATTTATAGGAGTCTAGGAAACAAATCCCAAAAACGTCCGGATTCCGCGTAGCGGACTGCCCAGGTGTGACGGCCAGGCTGACGGACCGTCACTGGCTTGACGGACCGTCGCCTGGACCGTCACCCTTAGACAGTGCAAGGCCTCCACTTGACGGTCACATGTGACAGACCGTCACATGTGTGACGGACCGTCACTCAGGCCGTCACTCTTAGGCAGAATGTCGTTTTTCGCGTATTTCCTTCCGTTTCCATGTTTGTCTCCATTTCCTGAAAATACAACATAAAAACATAAAAAACGACAACGGTTGCTTGAAAACGTACGATTGTTCTAAGTTAAAGGAGTCGAAAGTGCCGTAAAATGGCGGCACATCAACACCCTCAACTTAAGACGTTCGCTTTTCCTCAAGCAACATGACACAAAACAATAATACGACGACTCAACTAAGAAAACAAACTCGTGTCTCTAGCAACTCATGGTCATTCATTAGTTCATTAAATCAAGCACCCTCGTAGTACACAAATGTATGAAACACTAACTTGCATGGATCCAAACATGTTATTCCGATATGATAGAATATTATGCATACACATGCGCAGCTATCCTAACAATCAATAGACAATACAGAAATCTTGGTGCCCTCACCACAAAGAAATCCCACACACAAGATTTGGGACCAGGTAAGCGCTCACACTCACGAACGATTTCAAACAATGCACATGCGATACCATAGGCTTGCCCTTACTATTCTATTTCAGTTCATCAAAAAGCCGCTCAGGATCACTACAGGACTTGTTTTGGCTTGTAATGAGGCTTCAGGTGCAGGTAGGATACATTTAGGGGTTAGTGACTAAGCCCTCCTTGGAACTACCGACGTCTTCTTACCACATAACTTTACTTTGTCCATCCTTATTCACCTTTTTATTTCCTTCTCTCTAGCTACAGGTGCGGCCTCTTTATTTTGACAATTCTTTTTATTACTTTTTTGATCTTTTTCATCTCTTTTTATCTTTCTTTTCTTAGGCACACACCCGGAATTTTCATTCTATTCACAACCAATCTTCTCCATCCCCTTTTTCTTATCATTCACCTCTGTAGTAGCCACCCTCAACTTAAGCTGATTGCCTGCGTTGAGGTGCACAATGTCCATGGCAGGACCAGGGCTAAAACAGGGTTTACCTCTATAGTAGCCACCCTCAACTTAGGCTGATTGCCTGCGTTGAGGTGCACGATGTCCAAGGAAGGACCAGGGCCAAAATAGGGATTCAAAGTTAAACAGGAACGGTGACAGGTTAGTGAAAGAGCAAGGTCAATTATGGCTCAAACAGGGTTCAAAGGGATTATTTATATTTGGACGGTCTTTTAGGTTAAGTGGACTGCACACAAAAAGGGCCTGTGATCCTTTCCTAAGCAACCAAACTTTGAACTTAACAAAATAGACCGGACAAGTTCTAGATGCATGCACAGAGTAAGAATTTATAACAATAATCTCACACGCTCTTGGCACCAAGAAACTATATCGCTACCAACTATCAAACAACCGCTCGGCTTAAGCATACTCATTCTAATCATAATCACACAATGACCTTCGAGGATCCAGACAGTCAATCGTTTCAACATAAGTACAAAACCAGAAATTTTTTAAAGGGGCCTCGTTTTTAAACAAAAAACGCCATGCTCATCACTATAGACACTAAAAAAACAAAAATTTAAAAATACAACCTAAACATGCCGGTTCTACTAGATAGCACACCAGAGGGAAAAGAAACACGGCAACAAAAACCCTCGGTGGTGACTCACAGGTTTCCCCACACCCTCAACTTAGACTCATGCATTGTCCCCGATGCATCCATATGAAAGCTAAAAAATTGTGAGAGAAAGGAATACCTGTGAAGTCGATGTGACTCAGATTCTGGAATGATGTTGGAGACCGCTAGGGTCTCCAAAACAGGAAAACTCAATGGAGTGTGTGCACGCGACAACCTCATGTTGCGTTTCAGCTTCTTCGTTCATCGGCTCCGCAGCTAGTCGCGCTAACTTCTTTGCTTTTTCTTTGCAGGTTCTCTTGCGGTGTTTTCATTTTCTTGATTTATTTTCACCGCTTTCCTTCACCTGCTCGTCCTCTTGCAATCGCGACCTTACTCTCATAACAGCTTGGGTTTCAACACAACCCTTTTCCTCAAGATACACATCCACAGGGATTTCCTCAATAACATTGATGACCGCGACCACCCTCATGTCACTTGGTTGCTTCATCAATTTGGACACATCGAACTTGACCACTTCATTGTTTAGCCTGAAGGTCAGTTCGTTTCTTTCCATGTCAACCAATGCTCTAGCCGTGGCTAACAAAGGTCGTCCCAAATTATGGGAACTTCAAAATCTACTTCGCAATCCAAGATCACAAAGTCGGCCGGGAATATAAGCTTACCAATCTTGACCAGCACATCAGATAAGATTCCCACCGGTCGCTTTACCGAACGGTCAGCCATCATCACTCTCATGGACGTCGGTTTAGGAGCTCCCAAACCCAATTGTTTGTAAACTGCTAGCGGCATCAAGTTGATACTAGCACCAAGATCACATAATGCTCTTCCGAAGTTGAGCTTCCCGATAGTACAGGGAACAGTAAAAGCACCTGGATCTTCCTTCTTTTCGACTAACGACCTTGAAGAAATAGCACTGCAGTGGTGGAGGTTATCTTCCGGTTCAAAACTTACCGACCTCTTCTTTGTAATCAAGTCCTTCATGAACTTGGCATAACCGGGCATTTGTTCCAATGCTTCCACCAATGGTATGTTTATTAAAATCTGCTTCAGCATGGTCATGAAGTTCAGGAACTTACCATCATCAGCTTTCTTCTTCAAACGCTGTGGGAAAGGAGGTGGTGGTCGCGGCATCATAGTTGGAAGCTTTTCAGCTTCCTTGCTTTTATCTGCGGGGTTTTGAGTTTCCTCCTCTACCGCCTCTTCCTCATCCGTAACATCAATTTGGGTTTGAATTACTGGATGTGATTTCGGTAACGTTTTACCGCTTCTTGTCGTGATTGCCATACAACTAGCATCGTTCCGCGGGTTTTGGACAGTGTTGCTCGGCAAGGTACCTGTCCTCCTTTGATTTAGAGATGCCGAGATTTGACCCACTTGCTGCTCTAATTGCTTGATCGAATTGGAATGTGCCTCCACTATTTGACTCATGGCCGATAACTCAGTCCTTATCTCCTTTACCCCAGAGTCAGTCGATTCCACCTTTAGCAGCATCTTCGCCATCATGCTCTCTAGCTTCGAAGTCTCTGCCTCGTTGTTAGCCTTGTCCCGATTACCAGGTGGTATATACAACCCACCTCTCTCGGTGTTGTTCCTCCAGTTTCCTTGGTCGCGATCTTTGTAGCCGCCTTTCTCATAGTGGTTGTCTCTCTGATAGTTCCGACCTTGGTTTCCCTGGCCGTTGGCCTGGAAACCCCCAAATAGTTGGCCTCCTCATCAGATTCAACCCCTGCTGCTCTACCTTGCGAACCCACGGCTTTCACCTTCTCAATACTTCCTGACATCAAGTGCTTGGTCAAGAGGTCCATTTGCGTTTTTAGATGGGCCATGTCTTGGTCCGGTTCTTCATCTTTTCTACGCTGTTCCGCTGACACACCAACTGCATAAGTACTAGCTGGTACCTATGAATCACGTGTATGCCAGGCCCTGTTGGTTTTGGTGAGCCTGTCCAAAATAGCTGTGGCATCGGCAAAAGTGCGACCCATAAAAAATCCACCTGCTGCGTTGTCCAACGTCGGCTTGGTAGCCGAATTGAGTGCCCTGTAGAATGTCTGCATCAAAAACTCATCGTTCAACTGATGGTTCGGGCATTGTGTTAGCTTCTTCTTAAATCGCAGCCAGGTCTCGTGCAATGCTTCGTGAGGTTGCTGCCTGAAATTGCTAATCTCGTCCCACAACTGTATCATCCTATAGGGAGGAAAGAACCTTTCTAGGAAAGCTCCTTTCAACTCTCCCCAAGTTGCGATAGAGTCGGGGTCAGTTCTGTCAACCATAACGCTGCCTCATCAGACAGAGACAACGGAAACAACCTGAGCCTGATCGCTGTCTGACTCACACCCGGCAGTTCAAATGACTTGCAGATACCCACGAAGTTCATTAAGTGACGGTTTGGATCGTCACCAGCTGCTCCACGGAATACTCCTCTCAAGTTCAACAGCTGAATCATCGTGCTAGTGATGTTGAACTTGGCTCCGGGCGGTAGCGGTGGAACAACAATGGCGCCCGTAGCGCCAACTCCATCCAAATCGTTATCCTCATCATGCAACTCAAGATCGTGCTGCAGACCTCCAGCATTCAAATTTTATTGGGCCTGCAGTTCTGCAGCGATCCTTGCTGCCTCTTGTTGTGCGGCCATATTCCGCCTTAACGTTCTAGCAAGCTCGGGGTCGTAAGATAATGTTGATGCACCTGAGCGCCGGGTACTTGGCATGCACAACTCTGTACCCTGTCAAAAACAAAAACAACTAAAAAAACGTAAAAGCAGGAAAGTATGACTAAGAGTCAAATAAACACACCAGACTTAATTTACAATCGTATTCCCCGGCAACGGCGCCACTTTTTGATAACGCCCAAACTACACCTCAAATTAACGAAGCGTAAGCGGTCGTAGTCAAATATAGAACCCAACAAAGGTTGGGGTCGAATCCCACAGAGAATATGGTGAAGATTAAGCCTTTAGTGAAGTATGTGACTAGTCGTCAATAGTTTCCGATAAATAGGGGGTTTTGTGATCAATATTGTAAACAAAACAAACACTTAACGTAGGAATGATAATCAATAGGAGAGAGAGAACTAGGGAAGTGTTTACCATGGCGTTAGTAACAAAGTCGATTCTAGGCTTAACGGGGTTCTTTCTATATGCGTGTCACGATGCGATTGAATCAATGGTATCGTCTAAACGTTTCTCAACCAAATAGACAAATTTACTTTTCAATTCTCTCGAACTTGAAAAGGTGTGCTTTTAGATTCCAATCCTAAACATCAAGTAGATTAATCTAGTTACAACATTAATCATAAGACGAGAGTTAGTAGTCTCGAATCCTCGTCGTTAATCAAGTATCCCGGTTTTAATCTCTTTACTCAAGAAAATTAAACCTAGGCATGTTCTAATATTTGCAACCACTAGAAAACGTTACATAATGAATGATTAACAACGTGACAACATACATATTTAACCCGTCGCTACCCGGAATCTATATTGCTACTTTTGCCATGGCTCCCACAACCCTAGTTGTGGGAGGTTTAGTTAATCATGCTATAAAGAAAAGAAAAGAGAATTGTATTCATAATAAAGAGAAGGGATTCTTACAATATAATGAAAACCAATCTTCAATTATTCCAAGAACAAGAAAAACCAAGATCCCAAGAACAAATCAAGAACACGAATTCAAGAAGTGTAAAACGTGTTTCTTGATCTCCAAGTCTCTCCTAAAACTATTCGGAGAACTATATTAAAAAGCTTAACAAGTGAATATTGCATAATTAAAATAAACCTAACATAGGGTATTTATAGGAGTCTAGGAAACAAATCCCAAAAACACTCGGATTCCGCGTCGCGGACTGCCCAGGTGTGACGGCCAGGCTGACGGACCGTCACTGGCTTGACGGACCGTCGCCTGGACCGTCACCACTAGGCAGTGGTGCTGCCTTGGTGTGACGGTCACTGTGACGGACCGTCACATGTGTGACGGGCCATCATTCAGGTCGTCACTCTTATCCAGACTGCTCTTTTTCGCGTATTTCCTTCTGTTTCCATGTTTGTCTCCATTTCCTGAAAATACAACATAAAAACATCAAAAAACGACAACGGTGGCTTGAAAACGTACGACTGTTCTTAGTTTAAAGGAGTCAAAAGTGCCGTAAAATGGCGGCACATCAATTTTCCTAGATGACATTCTTGTTTACTCGCAGAGCGAGGAGGAGCATGCAAACCATTTTTGAGTGGTGTTGAAAACTCTTAAGGATCACCAGATTTTAACTAAGATTAGTAAGTGTGAGTTTTGGATGATGTCTATTGGTTTTTTGGTCATTTGGTTTCTAAGGAGGGCATTCGTGTAGATTCGCATAAAATATAGAAAAAGTGAAGAACTGGCCTAGACCCTTTTTTCTGATAGATATTAAGAGATTTTTAGGATTGGCTGGTTACTGTAGGAGGTTTGTTGAGGGGTTTTTATCCATAGCTGCTCTGTTGACCAGGTTGACTCAGAAAAATGTGAAGTTCTAGTGGTCTGATAAGTGTGAAAAGAACTTTCAGGAATTGAATACTAGGTTGACCACAGCTCCAGTTTTGACCCTACAAGAGGGTTCAGATGGTTTTGTTATGTATGGTGAGGCATCTAGAGTTAGCTTGTGTTGTGTTATGATGCATCATGGTAAGGTCATTATACATGCCGCCATACAGCTCAAGGTTCATGAGAAGAACTATATGACTCATGATCTTGAGCTTGCAATGATTGTTTTTGATTTAAAGATTTGTAGACACTACATGTATAGTGTCCATGTGGATGTGTTTACTGACCATAAAAGCCTACAGTATGTGTTCACCCAGAAGGAGTTGAATCTTCAGCAAAAGAGATGGCTTGAGCTCCTAAAGGATTACGACATGAGTGTGCTTTACCATCCAGGTAATGCCAATATGGTATAGAGAGTTAAAAACCCTTTATTTACCCCCAAAATGACTTAGAATCTGAATTAAAATAATTGGGAAAAGACCGGAATACCCCTGGTAAAGTTTAAAAGCATCTGCAGAAAATCATGTTCTGGGATCACAGCTCGATTGACGGACCGTCCTTTTGAACGACGGACTGTCAACTAGAGCCGTGGTTCTGCCTGTGAGTTTTTGGGCCTCTGGTCCAAGGAACGATGGCTCAACAGGATGGTTTGTCCTCCTGAATGATGGGCCGTCATTTGACATGTGGTCCCTGGGACTAGAATTGGGGTCCTCTGATTCTGGGAGATTAAGACTCCTCAGGACGGACCGTTCTTCTGAACGATGGCCCGTCAAGTGACTCGTGGTTTCTGAAAACAGAGTTTAGGGTCCACTGGAATTGGGACTATGGTTTGAACGATGGACCGTTCTTCTGAACGATGGTCCGTTGCCTGAACCGTGGTCCCTGGGTTAGAACTAATGGGCTACTGGTTCAGGGATTACAGTTTCAGACGACGGACCGTTCTTCTGAATGACGGTCCGTGGTTTGAGCCGTGATTCCTGGGAACTTAAACTTCTTCTGAAAATTTTATTTTCTACTACTTTATATGAGCTTAGTATGGGCTTGGAAATTCTGGGGTGTTACATGGTATACCTACAAAACCAAACCACCTATCTAGATGAAAGACTATGTGACATTCAAAAAAGGTGTTGGTCAATCCTGATATTTCATCTCCAACTATATTTCTTATTCCTTCTTGTCTATAAAATATCACTCCTACCTGACAGCATTCTCAGCTTGCACTGAGCCTAAGTCTTTCAAAGAAACCTCTCAGGATAAGAGATGGATTACAACTACAGAATAAGAAATTGCGGCCTTAGAAGAAAATCATACCTAGGAAGTGGTAGCTCTTCCACTAGGGAAGAAAGGAATAGGTTTAAAATGGGTATACAAGATCAAATATAAGGCAACTGGATATAGACAGGTTTAAAGGAAGGCTAGTGGAAAAGGGACATACTAGAGGGAAGGGCTAGATTATCATGATACCTTCTCCCTAATGGCCAAGATGATTACTATAAAATCCATCATTAGCATTGCAGCCTCCAAGAACTAGTCCATTATCTAAATGGATGTCAACAATGCCTTCTTACATGGAAATGTATCTGAGAAAGTATACATGTATATGCCATAAGGTTTTCATAGATAGGGGGAGTAGAAGGTTTGTAAGCTAATTAAATCATTATATGGCTTGAAGCAAGACTCAAGACAGTGGAATATCAAGCTGACTTCTGCTTTGACAACTGCTGGTTACACACAAAGTACATATGATCTCTCTTTGTTCACTTAGAAGGTGGGACTAGATATAGTTGTCAACTTAATCTATGTGGATGATTTGCTAATTACATGCATAAATCCAATACTGATAAAGAGGAACAAACTACCATACACAACAACTTTAGAGTCAAGGATTTAGGAGACTTAAGATGTTTTCTTGGGATTGAAGTCATGAGATCAGCCAAGGGTATACTTCTCAATCAGAGGAAGTATTTTCTACAAATACTCTATGTGGCTGGTCTTGGTGGTGCTAATCTAGCTCTCACTCTTTTGGAATCAAACACTCAACTTAATATTGTAGAGTTTGATCATCATGAAGAGCACACTCATGATACAAAAGTAGAGGATGTTACTTGCTATTAGAGATTGATTAGGGTGCTCATCTATCACACTGTTAACTAATCAGATATTTATTTTGTTGTGCAGTTACTGGTTTAGTTTATGTAAAAGCCTAAACACTCTCATTAAGAAGTTGCATTAAGAGTGCTTAGATATCTCAAAGGTTTACTAGGTCTTGGCCTATTCTGATTGGGCAGCTTGACCAAATAGTAGAGGATCAGTGACTGGTTATGTGGTGAAATTAGGTGCCTCCTTGATTTCTTGGAAATCCAAGAAACAATAGACTGTAAGTAGATGTTTAGCTGAGACTGAATACAGAAGCATGGCAGTAGCTATTGCTGAAGTAACAAGAAACACTGGGATCTTTTCTGAGTTAGAGTTCCTATCCTTACTACAGTTCCTCTATTTTGTGATAATAAGGTAGTAACTCAGATTGCATCTAATCCCATTTTTCATAAAAGAACCAAGCACATAGACATAGATTGTCACTTTGTTATAGAAAACCTCAAAAGTGGACAAATCAATCCTTAATTTGTTTTTGCCTCTTCTTAATTGGATAATTTACTCATAAAGGGACTTGGTTATGCTCAGCATCATTTGCTCATTTTGAAGATTGGAGTTCTTGATCATTTTCACACTCCAGCTTGAGAGGGAGTATTATTAGATATACAATTAGAAGTAGAATGTAGTTAATTAGTGCAATTAGTTGGGAAAATTTGTGGTTAGTTATTTACAATATGCAGGGGTAATTTAGCTTTGTGCAAACACAATTAAGTCAGCTAACTATCTATAAATCCACTGACTATGTATAACTGAAAGTATCAATTGAATAAGAATTCTCCCTTTCTCCTTTTCAATTCAATGATTTGCATGTGAGTGGAAAGTGATCAATTGGATTGCACTAAGTACAAATTCTTAGTATGGATAGTAAATATCTTATATATTTTGGGTAATAAAACTTAGTCACAAATTTAGAATTTCTTCATTTGCAGTCCCATGGATGACAATTATTGGGTGCCAAAAAAAGGAGAAGAAATAGTCATGCATGAGTCTTTTCCTTCTCTGATGTAACTTTGCATCAACCCACTATTTTAAAATTTGTTCATTTATGGTAGGGAAGGCAAATGGGTAGGCCTAGTCAAATATGGACAAGTTAAAAATGAGTCAGGTAGAAATAAATAAAATATTTAATGTGCTCATAATTGATATGAATAAAAAATGGGTAAACCTATAGTTAATATGGATATCCATATTGTCCATTGCTTCTATATGTAGAGAAATAGTACTCCCAGATTACAAGAATTTTTTCTTTTTATTTTTCTTATTTTAGGGTGTGTTGGGTCCTGAATCGAGGTAAAACTTCATCTCTCATGTCAGCATTGGGTCTGAGTCAGAGTTAGAGTCAAAAGTAGGGTCCTAAGTTGGGGTTTAGTATCAAAAATCTAGTCTCAATTCCTAGGTTATGATTGGGAGTCAGCTTCATGGTCAAGTTCAGGTTTGGGATAAGAGTCTTGAGTTGGTGGCAGGAGTCGAGTCTTAGGTCGAGCTCCATATTTAGGTCTCGAAGTAGTGACCAAATTTGGTTCTTGAGTTGATTTTTGGATTTGGGTCTCAATCCAGTGTCGAGAGTTAGGTTGGTGTTGGGATTTATGTCTTAGATTGGGGTTAGGAACTAGATTAGGGCCGAGAGTTGGGATTGGGGTCAAAAATCAAGTTTTGAGTCAGGGTTCAGAGTCAGGAATCGAGTCCCGAGGATCGATTAGAAGTTAAGCCATAGATTGAGATTGAGAGTTATATTTGTGTAAGTGCCAAGGTCAAGGTTAGGGTTAGGATCTAGGTACCGAGTCAGTGTTGGGGTTGAGATTTAGGTCTTGGTTGTAGGGCAGTGTCTTGATTTGGGTCTCAAATTGATATCGAGATTTGGGTCTTGAGTTGGTGTCGGGAGTTTGTTTTTGGGTCAGTATCAGGAGTCGAGTCTTAAGTTGGTGTAGGGATTTAGGTCTCAAGTTAGGGTTGAGGTCAAGATTCAAGGTTGAGAGTCAGGTCAGGAATCAGGTTTGGATCGAGATTCGATTCCCAGGACGGGTTTGGGGTTGGGGTCAGAAGTCAGGACTCATTTTAGGGTGGTGAGGTGTAAGGAATGTTTTGAAAATATTTCTTGATTTAAGGAAAGTTTTGAAAAAATATATTCCTTACTTTATGCAGGGAAGTTAATTACCTTAAATTAGAGAAAAATAAGTCCATTTGCAAAATATGTTTTAAAATATTAAAGCCTACCAAACATGAGAAAATTGGAAAATATTTTTCTTCATACCAAATACACCCTTAATAAGTGTACGCTTTAGAGGTTCCTATACCCTTGCATACTATACAAGGAATGAAATAGGTGGATACCCATGAATTGTACATATTTTATGATAGACTAGTTTAGAGTACGTGCGTTGCACGTATGTATCACGTTAATAATATCATTTTTTTGTACATTAAATTTTAAATGTAAAAAAGTCAACTAACATTTTAAAGGGAATTTCATGATTTTAAACTGTTCCTTTGAAAAAATTTAATATAAAAAATTTAATTGATTCTAAAATTTAAACGTTGAACAGTAAACTAACATTTTATAAAGGTGCTTCATTACTTTAAACTATTTTGCGTTGAAAAATATTCTGCCTTCCTTTTGAAGTTCTAAATATTTGAAAATTAATTGAATGTATAATTTTAATTATAAGCAAAGCAATAAATTGTAGTTCTATCCACGAATGACATTTCACTATGGTAATTTGTGCTTGCGTGTATCTTTATTTTTAAATAAAATTTTAGAAAATTGAATTCCTGAAAAAATGAATTAATATCACTCCTATGTATCTAATGCTTTAAAATTGAGTGTGTTATTACATTAACGTTGTAGTTGAATGCAAAATATTTTGATATCATGTGAACTTGTAAAGATGAAGAATTTAGTTTAGTTACTTTTTTCATACAAAATTTTAAAATTTTGAACCAAAAAAAAAAATAGACTGGCCAAAAGAAAATTCTAATAAAATTCAAAGAGCTTGAACTCTGTTCTATGTCCTTGCAAACTCTTTTCAAGATTAGTTCTAGTCCGAACTTTTAACTTATGATTCCTAAACAATTAAATCATGCGCAAACAAAGCTAAAAAATATGTGAAAGTTGATAGTATTGATGATAAATAATTAATAAAATTACGTACTTTAAAAGATAAATAAAAAAATTACACAATAAATAATGTGTCATTATTTAATCTATAGAATAAACGCACTCAATAACAAAAATAAGAAATAATACAATAGATAAGAAGAGAAATTAGATTTTTTACATATTGCATAACCTATCTTACAGATTGAACGATGAATTAATAAGCTTTTGATATACCGTTAAAATATGATTGAACTCAAATTATGAGTATGCATTGCGCACAAGCCTACAAAGAAACTTTGAAAGACGATAACAAAGAGAAATTATAAAAAAAATTATAATATATTAAATTAATTTGGTTGATTGACCTACATATGAATGATATATATATATATATATATATATATATATATATATATATATATATAAAACTATTGAAGGAATCCCTAAATAAAAATTGATTTGAAGACTACGTTGTGAATGTTATTATGTTATTGCATAAAGGAAGAATCCTTAATTTATAGAAATTAAAAAACGTTTCATCCAAGAAAGTGATTAGTTAAATATCCTATGGGTTCACGTGCTAAGGCTCCACTAAAAAATACTCTTTTTCAAAAGAGAGGTTTAAGACGCATTAATCACGCCTTGAAGGAGGGAAGTAGTGGAGTAGGAGAGGTAAAGATGGATGGGAATAGATAAGTAAGAGAGAATGCGACACCGGCTAGCAGAACGAACGGAATGAGAAGAAATCCCCAGGATGGAAAGAAGCTTGAAAGAGAGAACCAAGAATAAAATAGCGAGACCAAACGAGCAAAAAACCAAGAAGGTTGACGATAAGAGCGTAAGACTTTATGCGAGAGGGTAGAGTCCTTGATCCTTTCAAGAATGTAATTATCCTAAATATTAAGGAGCCAATTTTGAACCTTTATAGTAGATTAAAAGAAAAAACAGACTCATATTAATGATAAATAATTAATAAAATTACGTACTTTAAAAGATAAATAAAAAAATTACACAATAAATAATGTGTCATTATTTAATCTATAGAATAAACGCACTCAATAACAAAAATAAGAAATAATACAATAGATAAGAAGAGAAATTAGATTTTTTACATATTGCATAACCTATCTTACAGATTGAACGATGAATTAATAAGCTTTTGATATACCGTTAAAATATGATTGAACTCAAATTATGAGTATGCATCGCGTACAAGCCTACAAAGAAACTTTGAAAGACGATAACAAAGAGAAATTATAAAAAAAATTATAATATATTAAATTAATTTGGTCGATTGACCTACATATGAATGATATATATATATATATATATATATATATATATATATATATAAAAAAAAAACTATTGAAGGAATCCCTAAATAAAAATTGATTTGAAGACTACGTTGTGAATGTTATTATGTTATTGCATAAAGGAAGAATCCTTAATTTATAGAAATTAAAAAACGTTTCATCCAAGAAAGTGATTAGTTAAATATCCTATGGGTTCACGTGCTAAGGCTCCATTAAAAAATACTCTTTTTCAAAAGAGAGGTTTAAGACGCATTAATCACGCCTTGAAGGAGGGAAGTAGTGGAGTAGGAGAGGTAAAGATGGATGGGAATAGATAAGTAAGAGAGAATGCGACACCGGCTAGCAGAACGAACGGAATGAGAAGAAATCCCCAGGATGGAAAGAAGCTTGAAAGAGAGAACCAAGAATAAAATAGCGAGACCAAATGAGCAAAAAACCAAGAAGGTTGACGATAAGAGCGTAAGACTTTATGCGAGAGGGTAGAGTCCTTGATCCTTTCAAGAATGTAATTATCCTAAATATTAAGGAGCCAATTTTGAACCTTTATAGTAGATTAAAAGAAAGAACAGACTCATATTAAAGTTCTCCAGAAAAAATGGTTGTTGTTGAATCAGCTGTGAAATACGCTCTTGCTCACGAATCTGCTGTTCTAGCTCAGATCAAGCTATCTTCGAGAAAATCGGGGTCCCGAACGGGAGAAGAATAAGGCAGTGGAAAATTTTTATTTTTCTTTTGCCAAAAGTAGAATTCAATTATAATATCAAATTATTTATGGTAGTGTTTTAATTTTTTACTTAAATTTTAAAATATAAACCTACAAATATGATACTTAAAAACTTACCGTGACCTTAGAAGTGAAAAAACAAATCCTAAACTAAATAACACTAATTGTCGTTGACTCCTAAAGTTCTACTTCAAATAAATTTAAAACATTTATTATACATATTTAAATTCTGAAATTCAATTATTGTATTTAAATAATTAAATGATAATTATTTGAGAAAAATAGTAAAAAGACGATTTTGTCTAAGGGAGAGACTTTTAATGAAGGGCAAAAAGTTCAAATCACATTATAAGGTCCTTCACACTTTTAATATAATATAGATTATATGGATTGATCCATATTTGATCCACTTTTAAATCATTGCATATCCAACCCATTAAATGCAATGTATCAACAATATCATAGAATAGACCTTTAAGATTCATTACAATAACTCATGAGATCCATAGAACAGGAATAAGGCATGAACCATGAAATTCAATGAAATAAAGAGAACAATGACATAGTAGCCAAAACTTTTTGTAAATAGGATTCAACAGTAATCATCTCAACCAATAAGAAATTCGAATGGAGACACCTTGGTTAAAAAAAACCTAACTCTAATCTTTCTAAAACTGGAATTTTTAGATAGTAGGGCGTGGGAAAGAATGAAGTTCCCTCACTATTGTAGCCTTACATACCTCAAGTACTCCAACCCTTGGAGGAGAACTCGCAAATTCTTATTTTGTGACTTAGAGGATAATTTCTTCGATGAACCCTAGGATTTTATATTAAGGAACTATGTAAGAATCCTTAGTTTAGGGTTAGGAATCTATAAATTCACATGGAGAATGATAGAGATGACTTTCCTAGCCTTGAGAGGATGAGGGAGAGCTTTTGGGGTTGAGAGAACTAACTTGGACGTGAAAAGAATGAGAAAAATGGCTAAGGCATCCTATTATAAGTGCCTACGATCTTAATGGCACGGTTCATTTCATAAACCATGAAATAGTTCCACCAACTGTAGGTTGACCATCGAACATTTACTGAGATTTCCAAGTCTCTGAATAATTTCCATGAATTGGGTTCCATTGGCCGTCGAATGGGTTCATGGATCATGGTTCCACCCATTGAGTTTTTAAGAGATTTGTCAACAATCTGAATCATATTCACAATTTGGTTCACAGGTCATGGATCAATTTCATGGGCTGTGAATATCCCCGTGGAAACCTGGAAAATTGAGGTCCTTCAGCTTAATTTTCATGGTTCTTTTCATGGAGCGTGCACTGGTTGTACAATCTGTACAAGTGGCTATGAACTCTTGGGGACATGTCTTACATAGCTATGTGTTGCATAAATATTGATTTAAAATCTGAAGTGTTACAATATCTCCCCCTCGGGATCATTCATCCTTTAATGTTAAAGCTACAATGAAATGTAGGAAGGGAACAAATTTGGTCTAACTAAAGCTAAACTTTCTAACATGAATTGAACTGTACTAGTATTATGGTTACAACCAAATACCGCAAAGCAGAAAAGCACAAGCATAATGCAGGAACTATAACATGAAAGTCATGAGGCATGAGAAATATGAGAGTAAAGTTATTACCCTTAAGTTGGTCAAACAGGTCATTAATTTCTAGGAAGGGGATACTTATTCATTACGGTGACCTTGTTCAATCGACGATAATCAATACACATCCTAAGAGAACTATCTTTCTTATGTGCGAAAAAGGACTAGAGCACCCCATGGAGTGACATATGATCTTATGAATCCCTTGTCAAGGAAACACTTTAACTATTTTTTAGTTCTTTTAACTCTAGTAGATCCATTCTATATGGAGGAATAGAGATAGGCTGAGTATCGAGAAGGATATTTATTTCAAAGTCTATCTCCCTATCAGGAGAAATTCTGGGAAGATCATCGGGGAAAACTTATGGGAACTCACTGATAACTAGAATTGATTGAAGGGGTGGAGATTCAGCACTATAGTCTCTAACTCAAACTAAGTGACAAATGCACCCCTTGGATACCATCTTTCTAGCCTTAAGGTATGAAATGAATTGACCCTTACCCATGGCTGGATTACCTTCCAACACTAGGGCTGGCTCATTTGAAAACTTAAACTTTACCACCTGGTTCCACAATCAACTGAGGCATAATAGGAATATAACCAATTCTTGCCTAGAATAATATGAAAATTTACCATGTCTAACTTAACTAAGTCAGTTGTGGTGTCTTTATGATGAACTGGCACTGTGAAGTTTCTATAAACTTACCTAGCCACTGTAGACACACCAACTGGAGTAGAAATAACAAAGGGCTCTAAAAGTTGTTCAAAATTTTAACGATCGGGTCCTTGTTATGGGTAAATCTTTTGTGCGAAGTTTTGGGTTAGAAAACTTCCGGGTTTGTGAGTCAAACATTTTGGGCTAGGATAGTCTCAGATGGTTTCTGAGCGAGGTATGTTCTAGGGCAATCAGGGTGAGGATTGGGTAATGTATCTTGTATTGAGCTAGTTTTTTTGTTAGCTAAGATGTTAAGGAGTCCGAGGGACTTTTCATAAATGAATTCATGTAAGTAGAACCCCCGGTATTAAGGTTGATGTGAAGGGGTTGTTCCGGGATGTCAAGATTTAAGGTGTGTTGTAAAATGGGAACTTTTGTAGGATTTTTTGAGTTTCTGTCCTGTGTCAACTTCTATAGTGGTTAACACTATGCTACAGCAGCCATCTTTATAGCAGAGAAATTACCGATATAGTGGAAGTCAACGTCGGTCAGCGCCACTATAGCGGTCGGTTCCGCTATGGCAGGGCTGCTATAGTGGTGTACAGACCGCTATAGCAGACTGAGTAGAGTTTAATGCTGAAACTTCCATAAAAATGTTCAGAAACTTTCAAGAACCTTCTGAGGAAGGGCAGAGATGAAGGGAGGCGAATTTCAGTGATTTTCCACCCAACTCCATCAAAAAGGTAAGGTTTTCACTCCCCTCTTAGTTATTTTGATTCCAGAACCTTAGAAACTATAATCTCAATATTGGGAAAGGGATGGATTGACCTAAGAATGATAGAATCCAGGGAAAAGGGGGATTCTAGGTTGTATAATCCGTACGTGATGGTTAATATCTTGCCAATTGCAATGTATGTACATGTAACTATAACTTAGTATTGTATGTGCTTTCGTTCTTAGGAAAGGAATTATGAATTTCTAAGTATTTAGGGTATTAAGTATGTGAAATGAATTTGATATTGCTTATTGGCTTACAAGGGTGTTTTCTGCTCATTTAAATATTGATTGTTGGTTTTGTATGATATTCGGTTGGCTCGAGTACCACGTCTGGTACGAGATAACGGTTATCTCGGGTACTACGCCTGGTCCAGGTTCTATATCAGTTGGCTCGGGTACCACGCCTAGTACGGGTTTAAATTGCATTATTGGTTGTGTTATTGAATGGTTCCATGAGCGGATCGGGTTGAGTGTTAAATCTATATTTGATTATATTGATTCTTGAGGAGCCGAGTTGTTACACTTGAATGTCGAAATGGTCCTGGGATGGACAAGCCATTACATGTTAACACTAGGTGTTGGTCTAGGGATACGTAGTTTGTTCGGAAATGTAATCAGAGCAAATATCTTGATTATTGTGCATTGTTATGTGATTGTGAACCTTTTTCATATGGTTGATGAGTTAGAGGGTAGGTTGAGGGCCTGGCATTATGTTATTGGTTTTTGCTACATATTTGTACTACTTTACTCGGTTTTTGTTTATTGTATATATATTGTTTGTTGGAGCTGACTGATGATTCTACCAGTACATGGTGGTTGTGTACTAATTATGCACTTGTTTTCCTTTTATGAGTACAAGACATCTTCTGGTGGCTCCTACGCAACCTCAGATCAAGTCCTGGCGTTTCCATATTACAAGGGTTAGCTGCTTCTTCTGGGCTACCTTATCTTCATCCCATTTAGTTGTAGCCCATTGTTTCGGGCTTAAACTATTGTTTTATTGAGGTTGCATCCCCGTTCTAGACTTTTGGTAGATGTTTTGGTATGGTGACTTTCAGTTTCTAGGGGATTTTTGCAGGGTTTGGTTTTACTAGTATTTTGATGGTGAATGTTAGTTTAATTTAATGTAAACTGGTTTTGAGTTGTTAGACTTGCTAAGTCTTGGGTCAATATTGGTTCCACTCATGAAGGTTTGGGTCATGACAAAGATAGTATCAGAGCCATAGGTTTATTGATCTCATCATACCAAAATGTGTCTAGTAGAGTCTTGTGGAATGGTACGGAGACGTCTGTACTTTTATTTGAGAGGCTATAGGACTTTAGAAAACTATCACTTCTTTCTTCCTTCGTGCTATAACTCGATTCCAAATTGTATCTGGTGATACAAATTTGTATGTAACCTCTTTCACTCATTTTTTTGAAGATGGTGAATACCAGGAATAATAGAGCAAGGGTGGCAGTTTCAGTAACAGAACTAGCGGTCAGAGGAAGGGGTAGGGTGATAAACGCTCAAATTGTACTCCCCAAATATGAGGGAACGATGATCATCAAGCAAAATACATTTATAAGTACCCAATAGGTGTCGGGGTCATACCCACAGAGACTTGATGCTAGCTATATGGAGATTGTATCAAAATGAGTTCACAAGGAGAGTAAATGCTTAAAACACGAAAGTAAAAGGTTGGGGGAACCGGGATTCTATCACTACTATCACAATTTGAATTAAAGCAAATGAGTAAAGCGGGTGTACCAAATTGAGTAGGTGACTAGGGATGTGTATCTAATGGGGCTTTAATGTGGGATAGGGTATTTATCAATTCACATTATTCTTGCTATTTGACACAAGTAGCATTGGTCATGGGTATGGTTGTTTATCTCTCGATAAACAACTATATATCCAATAATCCAAGTTAGAGAATCGTTGGTTAAATCAATAAGCAACCAATATCTAGCTTGGGGAGGTCACACTATCTCTAGCTTAGACCCTTAAGTGGGTGATTCTGTCGATATGAGCTATTTTTAGCCTCAAATCTGAATGGAGTCCCAAGTTCCCACCAGTAATATCACATCCGAAACCATGAAATTCTCTTTCAAGCAATAACATAGTCAAGTAATGAAAATTAATGTTTGCAACCACCATTTTTAGGATTAAAACTTGGTGAAACTACTAGACCCATATCAAATAAGCAATTATAAGCGAGAATCAACAACACCCACACCCATTTGTCAAGCACCCATTATCAACACATCCCTAGACAAATGAAATTATCCACTCATAATAAAAGAGAGAGATATACCAAATGGGTAAGTCACAATCCTCTTCATTCAATCTCAATCTCAAGTTCTAAGATCAATTTGAGTACACAAATGGTTAACCAAGGTTTAGAAAAGAGAATAGATTGAAACTCTCTTCTCCTTGGAGAGGAAAACTTGTTCTCAAATTAAAAAGCTCTTCAGAATATTCAAGACAGAAGAATTTTTTTTTACAATTGTACCTAAATTAGCCTTTTATAGTTTCCCAAAATGTCACTAAAATTCAGGACAAAATTTCCCTTCGGGTGGTGTGCGACATGACGTGTAGTTCACATGTCATGATGTGCGCATCGCACACCGTCTTCAGTTGAACCAGTGACTTCAGCCAACTTGGGAGGTCTCGTGCAAAGTGGGTGTGGTTTGCACCATGGATTGTGTGCGTCGCACAATGACCGCACCCCGTGATAGATGCTTCAGGCAATCCTAAGCTTCATGCAGTAGAAGGTGCGGAATGCACCACGGCTTGTGCATGTCACAAAAGCACCGAATCTCAGGGCAGATTCTTGTCTTTTTTTCTTATTACTTCACACTTCACTCCTTTTGAGCTCTTTTTAGGTCCATTTCCTTGTTTTCTATCTTTGATCACAAGTAACTGCATAGACATAAATAAAGACCATAAGAACCTCTAAATCTATTCAAAACATAGCAATAATTCATGGATATAGGCTCAATAAGTTGGTAGATTACCGACTTATCAAACCCCTAAACTTGAACTATTGCTTGTCCTCAAGCAAGATACTCACAGGGAAAGGAATGAATTATGCTCTAGACTCAATCAAGGCACAAAAGACTAGTCTATACTAAAGATTTAGGAAAAAGAATAAACAAAAGACTCAACTACGATGCTCATCTCACTTTGAACCACCACAATATCAAGGCAATTGGTCATTTCAAAACCTTTTCCAAAAGGACTTCATTTCTCATTCAAAATCAAGGGAATTTTGTCATTCAAAACAAGATATTTAAGCTTCTCAAGTCTTTGGCATGGACCATTACGGTTTGGCTCGAGATTCGCCACACAACTTGTCTCATTCATTCCTCTCAATTGAAATAGAAACTTCTTGATTTAATTTGAGTGCATGATGTCACTCACCAAAAGAGAGAATCCCACTCACTATCAATCAATTCACAAAACAATGGGATTATAGGAGAACCAAGAAGACTCTCACTCTCTCAAGGAAGTTCAAGTGCACACACATCGAACCATGGGCTTGCTCTTCATGTAAATCGCCACTAATGTAGGGTAGCCAAGCTCAAAATCACCAAGGACTTGCGGATTACAATGTTGGCTAGGTCTAATGTGAGGATTTCATTTGGTTCAAGTGACTACACCTCCCTAATGCTCTTTTTACTCATTTTGAACACCGCTCACATTTTCAAATTTCAACTTCACCTTATTTCTCCCTCACAAAACCCAAGCTTCTCCTTTTCAATTATGATCATTCGACTCCTTGTATCGCCTTCATTTGGTAGCACCTATTTTTTCTTTGCATTTTCGCTCATTGGATTGACTTTTGGAGCAATTTTCAATTCAAACCTAAGATACTACCTTGCATTTGAAATGCATTCCTTTTCTTTTCTTCATTTGATCACATACACCCCTAAACTTAGGTATTTGCCTATGTTGTCTTTTCATTCCCTCCCTCCCCAAACTTAAGCTTTAGCCTACATTTCACTTTCAAATAATTAGGGAGGATGGGTGTCAAGATAGGGATTCAAAAAGGTCAAGCATTTAACAAGGTGCCAAAGAACGGTTACAAGTTCAAAGTGGTTCACTAGTATTGATGTCATGGGAAGTCATTTGGGTGAAGTGGCTGTCAAAAAGGGCCTAAGGTCATATTCCAAGCTTAGTCACACCTAGAATTTTTCCTTGAATCACATTCGGGGCAAGTTCTAGAAGACACGCATGCAGGAGAATCAAGGTAAAGCCTTACCACACAAGGCATCATGCCACAAGACTTCTTTCATTAGTCTCAAAATCAATTGGGACAAATGATTTTTGACAAGCTATTCTGAGTTCATTACACACTCGTTTATGAGTCAATCAAGCCAAAGTGAGAGTGTGCAAGTCATGACCAGAGAATGTTTTTCCTCAAAAATTCATTTCCCTTCTTCCTTTTATTTTCAAAAACAATTTGCCAAGAAAGATTTTTTGGTGGGCCCATTTTGAGATAAGCAACTACGGACCCAATTTAAAACTAAACTTGGCATTTTCCATTAAGAAAGTTGCCTCTCAATCTATCATAGGAAAACACCAACCTGGTTCGACACAAAAGCAAAAGAAAATAAAAAGAAAATAATCAAAACTTTTGCTCCTTGGGAAAGAACCGTGGTATTAAGAAAACCCTTGGAGTTTATTGCTAAACTACTATTAACAAGGTGATATTCAATTGTGTGCTCATGATTCAATTAAAAACAAGCCTCGGCGTAGTCCTTTAGTACATATGCAAAGCACAGGTAGTAAGACAATAGGGCATGTAAGACCAACCCGGCAACACAATCTCAACAACCAAAAATCAAGCCCGGTGAGGGCGCAAATAAGCTCAAAACAAAAGCATAGGCAAAAGGCCCGGCAAGGGCAATGTTATCACAACAAGCTTTACCAACAATGTAAATAGTTACAGGCTCCCCCAAACTTAAAGTAAGAATAGCCTCGATGCACAAGAAGTTATACAAATAAGGATGAGTCCCAAAAACTCCCTGAATCGGCTAATAATGACGATGGCGCCTCCTTAAATAGAATTTCTGAGTTGGCCTCTGTGGATGTTGTGGAGATGATTTCACTGGTGGGATGTAGGCATGTGCAGGGTCAATCTGAAAACCTACCAATGGTGGTATTATAGTATCCCATGGTAGTTTAAGGGGATCGAATGGGTCATCCACATACCATTGTCCTCTGCAGTCATCAACTCATGATAGGAGGGCCCCCTACCCTAGCAAGGCCTAGGTAGAGTTCTCCATTTGCACATAGGTGAGTCAGTAATATCCGAGTATTGCTCGACTGATGG
Source organism: Jaltomata sinuosa (assembly GCA_003996215.1). NCBI lineage: Eukaryota > Viridiplantae > Streptophyta > Magnoliopsida > Solanales > Solanaceae > Jaltomata > Jaltomata sinuosa. Next base: position 1,709,854 of record QJPP01000039.1, read on the forward strand.
TGGATCAAGCACTTCCTTGATTTTGGGTGTAGTTTCCTTGTCAGATTGGGCCCACCCCATTAACCAATCGTCAGGAGGGCTAGCAGCCCTCAAGGGTGGTGAGCAGTTTCGGGCTGGTAGATTAAGATCCCAATTTGGCTCAACATGAGGGACCACTTGCATGAGTTCCTCAACCTCCACTTATGTGTCCACTCTAGCATATAGATTGCTCACTCTTGACACTACTGGTTTCAAGGCCGACTTGATGGTAGATTAAATTAAGGCCGGAATGTCTTTGGCCAACTTTTGTAGGAGCTCCTCATTCTTGTTAGTAAGTTGAGAAAGTTGTAGAAAGTTACCTGAGGAGGAGGTGGCCTAAGATGCCACATGCTTTGTGCTTGATGCTCTTTGAGACTGGGGTGAATTTCCTGCTTGATCATAAATAATATGCTCAACTTGGGCCCTACTAGTGTTTGCACACAGGTTTTGAGAAAGGAGTTTTTTCTTGACATGTTGGGCATCCTTATCTCTTTTTGTGTCTAGGAAAACCATGTCTGTAGCTTGGGTAACCTTGTCTAATGAATGAAACAAAGTACATTCGAATTGGATGCACAACAGATTGATGAGGACTGGAAAGGCCATGGAGGTGGAGTCGTGATTAGCTTTTCTCTTGAGATGTTTGGCTATGATTTCTCCCTCATTCAAGGGGAGGCTATCCATGACGTAGGCAATGAGAATGGCCATCTCGATAGTCACTTTAGTGGTATGACTAGTTGGGATAAGTCTTGTAATCACAAAATCTAGCCACATGCGAGCTTCGAACTTAAGATCCGAGTGATAGATTTACCCCCTTGAGATACCCCAAGAGGGGATCCCTTCGGCAATGACACTAGCAACCCACTCGTATTGATCTTCCTTTTTTAGCCACACGTTCAAAGTACATAGACTCTGGAATTGGTTCATCATTCCAAATGGCAAAGTGGATAGCTGCAAGGGTTATGTCCACCTCCTTACCTCGTACCAACATCTACTTTAGGCATGGTAACTTGCTTATCGGACCCTTGTGTTTCAGCATGTCATGTCGGCCTGGTATGAAGCATAAAATTCTCATACCAATTTAGGAAAATAGGGCCCGGAGTCTTGGCAAAATGTTCCCAAGCTCTTATGCTAAATTATTTTGGCATGTTCGGGAACTCTTCTTGAAAGTCTTTTACATCAAACCCCTTATCTTCCAAGAAAGGTTATTTTTCCCAAAATATGCAGTAATAAGCTTCCATCCCCTTGAGCCCAAATCGGAGTTATGGGTCGTTAGGTTGCTCCTCTTGCATAGGAACACCTACACTGGAAGTGTGTTTTATGGCATGCCTCTTTTGATAAAGCATGTTGGAAGACATACTCTGCATATAGGGGTTAGTAGCAGGCACTACACATCTATAAACAAGTTAAAAGAAGTTAACAAACTACAAAGGAGGGAATGCAACCGACTAGAAAAACAAAGTTAGTGACTGAAGGCTTGTACGGACCACATGCAAAATGCACCAGCAGGAGTGTGCGTCGCATGTGCTATCGCACAAGCTAACAAAATCCTATAGGGAATTTTTCATCAAGGTGTGAAACTGGTGCGGTCCGCACCAACAAAAATGTGCATCGCATTATGCTTCGCTCCTCAAAATAGTGAGCTGGCTATCTTTTGAACATGGTGCGATGCCTTGTGTGACCCGCACATCAGGATCTATGAATCGCATGCGGAACACACAAAGGCACAATTACAATTTTTGGTTCCTTGTGTTCTTGTGATTCATAAAGCAAGATGTACTTAGGAACTCGGCACCACGCAACAAACCAATAATATTAAACAATGGGGGGTAAGGTATATCATGACCACAAACATCCGGGTACTCAGACTTTTCCGGATTTCCATTAACAACAACAACAAACAAGCAAAGAACTTAACAACTTCCCTTAAGATGGACGTTACCCCGTCTATCATTGGGAATATCAAGCTCTTACTTGCAACAATGGGCACCAACAAATTTTTAGCAACAATTAACCCCTCCACACAAAAGATCATACACCCAAAGAAAATTTTCAACAAGGAATCATGGGCATACGAGTAGCAAAATTCAGCCCTAACACTCAATTCTCAACAAAACCTCATGACTAACGATGATTTTTCCTTAAAAATGACATCACTCAATCTATCATCGGGCCAAAGCATTCGTCAATCACAAGTGGGTTACTCAGACTTCACCTAAAACTCAGATTTCAAGGCTAAAATTCACTACCACTCAACATGTATTAAAAAAATTCAAGTTCTACCAAGTTGACAATGAGCAAAATTCTCAATACAACTCAAAATTGGGGACCCAAAATTTTCGGATCTCACCCAAAATCAACATGGCAATTCTACTAAGCATGCTTCACAATATGAGTTCCCAACCTTCATAAAAATCAGTATTTAATGTTGGAGAACTTACCATAAGTGAAGATTAGATGGGGAGGAGTGAAAATTAAAGCTTTTTGTAGTGCAACAATGGTGACCCAATCGACTCGCCCGGAGAGACTAGCGGCGGCGATAGTGGCGGAGTGGTGGAGATGGTTGGGTGAGAGGAGGAGAAGATTTTGGGGAAGTTTGAGGGATATGTGGGAGGTTTTGGGAGAGAATTTTGAGAGTTTTGGAGAAAATATGGTGAAGGAGAATGTGAGAGGCAGTTTTTAAAAGAGAAAGAAGAAGAAAAGTCGATCGGGTCATCTCTGAGTTGGGTCTGTCAATGGGTTAGGTCAATTAAAATTCAACTTTACCTCTTGTGCGCCATGACATGCGATTCGCACCAGCCTTGGTGCGAACCACATAGCATTTTGCACATCGCTCTTTTTCTCCCCTGGGTTTGCCCAGGCTTCTGATTTGCCATGCGACGGAGGTGCGACGCGTACTTGGGCTTGTGCAAACCACACGGCCCAGTGCACGACACCTTTAATTTTTCAACTTCCTCCCAGGCCTTCTGTTTTGGCATGCAGTGCCCTATTCTCACTTGTCCATTTTTCCACTCCATGCATTCCCTAAAAACACACTAAAAATAACAAAAGATAACCAAAAACAAAGTAAAGAAACTTGGGTTGCCTCCCAAGCAGCACTTGATTTAGCGTCGTGGCTCGACGATACTACCTCAAATCACTTATTCTTTGGATTGGTGATGGTATCACTGGGCAGCATTTCCTTCATCCTCGGGTTCATTTGGCTTGAGAGGTTGTTCATTTGTGCCTCAAGATGTTTGATCGAGGCTGAATGAGAGCTCACGGTCTGGTGAAGTGTTGAAACTTTACTCTTTAGCTCACTCACTCCCGTATTTGTTGTATCCACCTTTTTGAGAACCAAGGACAACATGTCCTCTAGATTGGAATGACCGAGGTTGCTTGTGCCCTGTTGGTAGAGAGAGTCTGCCTTGTTCAAAGGTATATAGGGATTTGAGCTCTGGTAATTGAAGAAATCACCATCTTTGTCTCTATCTCTCCAATTTCCATCCCTTTCTTTATCTTGTATCCAACCTTGGTTCTCTTCCCTCGGGCGATAATACCCGGGATGAGAACCCGCCAACATAAAGCACAGTTTACCATCGACAACTGTCATCAGTTCATCATCACTTGCTTTGATTTTTGGTGTACTCACTGCATTCACCACTTTCGCACCACCTACTCCCATCACAGGCTTGGCCATTAAGTCAATTTGCGTCATTATCTTGGCCACTGATTCATCCCGCTCCTCATCTTTTTTTTCATTTCATTGGTCAAGATGGATGAGGGTGCTCCCGAAGTTGGCATATCTGTTTCTCTCGTATGCCAAGCTTGGTTGGTTTTGGTCATTCGCTCTAGCAAAGTTGAGGCAGTAGGAAATTCTAAGTCCATAAAGGTGCCACCTCCATGGTTGTCAGCCATCGACTTATTTAGAGAGTTCAACGACCAATAGAAGCTTTGTAGCAATACGTTGTTCGATAACTCATGGTTCGGACACAAGAGAAGCTTCTTTTTGAATCTTAACCAAACCTCATGTAGGGGCTCATCCGGGAGTTGCCAAAAGTTGGTAATCTCATCTCTTAGCTTCATCATTTGAGATGGAGGAAAGAATCTTAATGTAAATGCCTCAACCAACTCGTCCCAAGATGGGATAGAATCATCCAGCAACTCTTCCAACCACGTCGTGGCTTCCCCTGTCAAGGAAAAAGGGAATAGGCATAATCGGATGGACTCTTGGGAGATATCCTGAAACATGAACGATTGGAAAATCTCCAGAAAATTCCAGATATGCCGGTTGGCATTTTCATGTGCTACTCCACTAAATAGGACCTTCATTTGGATTAAGTGGAGCATGGTACTTATCACGTGGAAGACAACATTCCCTACTATGGGGGGTTGGTGGATTGCACCCATACCTCCTTGCATCATAGGCTCAGCCTCATCGGCTCCATGAAGCCATAAACACTCTCATTGTCGTCGGCCTCATCCACAGGCTAGCCTGCTCAATTACAACACAAACAACAAACAAAAGTAAACGAAGCAAGCACTCTCAAAGTGACTTCAAATCAACAATCAAAAATAGTTATCAAATTAAGTCTCTGGAAATGGTGCCATTTTTGATAAATGCTCAAATCGTACTCCCCAAATATGGAGGCACAGTAATCGTCAAGAAAAACACATTTACAAGTACCCAATAGGTGTCGGGGTCGTACCCACAGAGACTTGATGCTAGCTATATGGAGATTTATTGAAATGAGTTCACAAGGAGAGTAAATGCATAAAACACAAAAGTAAAAGGTTAGGGGAATTGAGATTCTATCACTACAATCATAATTTTAAGTAAAGCAAATAAGTAAAGCAGGTCTACCAAATTGAGTAGGCGACTAGGGATATGTATCTAATGGAGATTTAATGTGGGATAGGGTATTTATCAATTCACACTTATTCTCGCTATTTGACACAAGTAGAATTGGTCATGGGTATAGTTGTTTATCTCTCGATCAACAACCATATATCTGATAATCCCAATTAGAGAATCATCGGTTAAATCAACAAGAAACCAATAAATAGCTTGAGGAGGTCACATTATCTCTAGCTTAGACCCTTAAGTGGGTGATTCCATTGATATGAGCTATTTCTAGCCTCAAATCTGAATGGAGTCCCAAGTTCCCACTAGTAATCTCACATTCAAAACCATGAAATTCTCTTTCAAGCAATAACATAGTCAAGTAATGAAAATTAATGTTTGCAACCACCAATTTTAGGATTAAAACTTGGTGAAACTACTAGACCCATGTCAAATAATCAATTATAAGCGAGAATAAAAAACACCCACACCCATTTGTCAAGACCCATTATCAACACATCCTTAGACAAATGAAATTAGCCACTCATAATAAAGGAGAGAGATATACCAAATGGGTAAGTCACAATCCTCTTTATTCAAGCTCAATCTCAAGTTCTAAGCTCAATTTGAGTACACAATTGGTTATCCAAGGTTTAGAAAAGAGAATAGATTGAAACCCTCTTCTCCTTGGAGAGTAAAACTTGTTCTCAAAGTAAAAAGCTCTTCAGAATATTCAGGACTGAAGAATTTTTTTTTTAACAATTGTGCCTAAATTAGCCTTTTATAGTTTCCCAAAATGCCACTAAAATTTAGGACAAAATTTCCCTTCGGGTGGTGTGCAATTTGACGTGCGGTTCGTACGTCATCTTGTGCATGTCGCAGACCATCTTCAGTTGAAATATTGACTTCAGCCGACTTGGGAGGTCTCGTGCAAAGTGTGTGTGGTTCGCACCATAGACTATGCGCGTCGCACAATGATCGCACCCTATGACAGATCCTTCAGGCAATCCTAAGCTTCATGCAGTGGGAGGTGCAGAATGCACCATGGCTTGTGCATGTCGCACAAGCACCGCATCTCAGGGCACATTCTTGTCTTTTTTTTTGACCACTTCACACTTCACTCCTTTTGAGCTTTTTTTGCATTCATTTCCTTATTTTCTATCTTTGATCATAAGTACATGCATAGATATCACTAAAGGCCATAAGAACCTCTAAATCTATTCAAAATATTGCAATAATTCATGGATATAGGCTAAATAAGTTGGTAGATTACCAACTTATCATAGGGGCAGGGGCAGAGGGACAGCAGCACCCACCAGGGGGAGCTCAGGTAGTTGTATAAGTGAGAGCGGCGATCCCTCCCCCACCCCAGGAACATGTTGAGGAGTAAATGGAGTTTGTTGTTGAGGAGGGGGCAGAACAGGCAGAGGCAGCATCGACTGGAGGTGCAGGCCTTCCTCATATATCGCCTTAGGCATTTCAGCAGGTGTGGACTTTTCTGAGTGGACTGGTTGGTGCTGGAGCCACCCCCATGGGTATTGTAGATCAGGTTCCAGGAACCTTGCCAACAATTGCAATGTCTCCTAGGATGGATGCGATGTTGGGTACTGATGACTTCTTCTGTTCGGTGCTAGGTCCGATTATAACTGGGAATGAGCATGATATGTTGACTAAGTTTTTAAAACTGAAACCTCCTATGTTTCAGAGTACTGAGAAGGAGGATGCTTATGAGTTTATCCTGGATTGTTATGAGAGTTTGCATAAACTTGGCATTGTGCAACAACATAGGGTAGAGTTTGTCACTTTCCAGCTTCAGGTGATGCCAAGCAGTGGTGGAGGTCTCATGTGGAGTGTTGACCATCAGCCTTTCCTCCGCTGACTTGGGCAGAGCTTCATGCCTTTTTCTTAAAGAAGTATGTTCCACGCACCTTGAGAGATCGTAAAAAGGATGAGTTTCTATCTCTTGAGCAGGGTAACATATCGGTCTCAAACTATGAGGCTAAATTCCATGCCTTGTCCCATTTTGCTACTCAGCTTCTGGGTATAAAAGAGGAGAGGATTCGTCTATTTGTGAAGGGCCTGAATACTGAGTTGCAGTTGTTATCAATGCATATGACTTCAACGGAGAAGAGTTTTAATGAGGTGACGGATTGTGTGAAGAAATTGGAGGGGGTCAGGAAGGTTGGGCAGGCTAAGGTGTTAGCCAATAAGTCCCGAAATGAAGTTAAATACAATGGTTCATACCCCAGGGGTCACAACAAGCAGGTGTATTCTGCTCATCCTATTCAGTCAGCCTTGCCAGCTTCTATAGGTGGTCGTCCGGGATCCTGTCAGTTCTTTGCTCTTAGAGGCCAGAGGGCTTCTTACACTTCTACTAGAAGTCCTACTTTTGACCGTGGATGCTTTTATTGTGGTGATCCAGGTCACTTCAAGAGGGAGTGCCCTCACAGGCAGGCAGGTAATCAGACTCGACAACAGTCTAAGGTTATGGTTCCAGCAGCTAGAGGTGGTTATGCTAGGGGTCATCCACAGGATGTGTGAGGTAACTTTCATGGTGGCAGGGGAGACAGAGGGAATGGCAGCATGGGAAGGGGTGTGGCGTAGCCATCCAGGGAAGTTTCTTGAATTGATGACCAGGCTCACTGTTATACTTTTCGAGAGAAGTCTGAGGCTGAGACGTCAGACGCAGTTATCACAAGTATAATTCAAGTCTGTGATAAGATGGCTTTTGTACTTTCCTACCCAGGTTCTACTTTCTCATGTGTCTATGAATTTTGCTTTGGTTCAGGATTTGGTTAGTGATTTCCTTGATTCCCCTATTCATGTTTCTACCCTGGTTGGAGAGTTTGTGATAGTAACCCATGTTTATTGTACTTATCCTGTGGTGTTTGTAGGGTTGCAGACATGGGTAGACTTGGTTATTCATGACATGTTAGACTTTGATGTTATTTTAGGTATGACCTGGTTGTCTCTATATTACGCAGTGTTGAATTATAATACTAAGACCGGGGCTCTAGGATTTCGAGTAAGGATAGACTAGAGTGGTAAGGTGTATACAGGCCTAAGCCGGTCAAGGTTATATCTTTTATTCAGACTAGGAAGTTAGTGGGAAGAGGGTGTTTGGCCTTCTTGGCTCATCTCTGGGATGATAGTGTGGAGTCCCCATCGATTGAGTCAATCATGGTAGTTTCAGAGTTTTAGGAGGTGTTTTTAGCGAATTTGCTTGGCATGCCTCCGGATAGAGACATTGAATTTTTTATAGAATTGGAGCTGAACACTCACCCAATTTCTATTTCTCATTGTATGGCTCCGGAAGAGGTAAGGAAACTTAAAACTCACCTTCAGGAGGTCCTAGATAAAGGCTTTATTCATCCCAGTGCTTCACCGTGGGGTGCTCTAATTTTATTTGTGAAAAAGAAAAATGGTAGTATGAGAATGTGCATAGACTACAGGCAATTGAACAAGGTCACCATACAAAACAAGTATCCTTTACCCCGCATAGATGACCTCTTTGACCAGTAGCAAGGTGCATCTGTATTTTCAAAAATTGACTTAAGGCCAGGGTACTATCAGCTAAAGATTAGGCCTAAAGATATACCTAAGACAGCATTTTGGACTCGATATGGGCACTACAAGTTCCTAGTGATATCATTTGGGTTGACCAATACGCCGGCGGCATTCATGAGTTTGATGAATGGGGTTTTCAAATCATATATGAATTTGTTCATCATCATGTTTATACATGACATTATGATTTACTCAAAGAGTAGGGAGAAGTATGCTGAGCATCTTCGCATTGTTTTGGATATTTTGAGGCACTAAAAACTATATGCCAAGTTTTCTAAGTGTGAATTCTGGTTGACTTCAGTCGCTTTCTTAGGGCATGTGGTGTCAGAAAAAGAGGTGATGGTGGATCCTCAAAAGATTAAGGCAGTTAAGAGCTGGGTCTGGCCTAGCTCTGTGACTGACGTTAGGAGTTTTTTGGGGCTTGAAGGCTACTAGCATAGATTTGTCAAGGACTTTGCATCCATCGCTACTCACTTGACAAGGTTGACTCAGAAAGAGGTACCGTTTGTGTGGTATGACAAGTGTGAGGAGAGCTTCCAAAAGCTTAAGACACTTCTTACCACAGCTCCCATCCTATCATTTCTCATTGAAGGTAAGGATTTCATTATGTATTGTGATGCTTCACATTAAGATTTGGGTGTTGTATTGATGCTGGACAGGAATTTTATAGCTTATGCTTCAAGGTAGTTGAAGCTTCATGAGAAGAATAATCTAACCCATGACTTGGAGTTGGCAGCGGTGGTCTTTACACTCAAGATTTGAAGGCACTACCTCTATGGTGTCAAGTGTGAAGTGTTCACGGACCATCGTAGCCTGCAGCATATGTTTACTAAGAAGCACTTGAATCTGAGGTAGAGGAGGTGGATGGAGTTATTGAAGGATTATAATGTGACCATCCAGTACCATTCGGGTAAGGCTAATGTGGTGGCAGATTTATTGAGCCAGAAAGTAGTCAGCATGGGAAGTTTGACCTGTTTGGGGGTGTCCAAATGACCATTGTCTAGGGAGATTTGGGCACTAGAATCTAAGTTCATGCAATTGGGAATCTCAGAACAAGATGGGTTATTGGACAGTATTGAGGTCAAATCCATCTTTATAGAAGAAATAAAGGCCAAGCAGTTTTAGGATGTGCAGCTGAACAAGCTACGAGCAAGGTAGTATCCGGAGAGTCCAGGGACACTGCATTGGGTGTTGATGGGGTGATATGCTTTAGGGGAGGATTTGGATTCCTCGAGTTGATGACATAATTTAGAAAGTGTTGGTAGAGGCTCATGGTTTGTGGTATTCAATTCATCCGAGCGTAACAAAAATGTACCGAGACTTGAGGCAACTTTATTGGTGGCCTGGGTTGAAATGTGAGATAGGTGATTACGTGTCTAGGTGTTAGAACTGTCAACAACTCAAGTATTAGCACCAAAGACCTACAGGATTGCTTCAAAGAATGCCCATTCTTGAGTGGAAGTGGAAGAGGATAGCCATGGATTTCATGGTGGGTAGTCCTAAGACCTTGGGAAGATACAACTCTATATGGGTCATTGTGGACAGGATGACTAAGTCTGCTCATTTCATTCCGGTCAGAGTGGACTATAATTTGCAGCAGTTAGCTAAGATTTATGTTAGGGAGATTGTGAGACTGCACGGGGTACCACTCTCAATCATTTCAGATAGGAGTATACAGTTTACCTCCAAGTTGTGGGGTAAATTACACGAAGAGTTGGGCACTCAACTCACTTTTAGCAAAGCTTTTCATTTTAGATAGACGGTCAGTCAGAGAGGACAATTCAGGTATTGGAGGACATGATGAGAGCATGTGTAATTGACTTTGGAGGTCATTGGGACCAATTTCTACCATTGTGTGAGCTCTTATACAACAACAGCTACCACTCCAATATTGACATGGCATTATTTAAGGCATTGTACGGGAGGGGATGTTGATCACCCAAAAGGTGGTTTGAGGCAGGCGATGTGAAACCTTTGGGCGTGGACTTGGTAAGGGAATCTTAGGAAAAAGTGAGGGGGATTCAGACCAAGTTGCTAGAAGCCCAAAGCAGGTAGAAAGAGTACACAAATCGCAAGGTAAGAGACATGGATTTTCAAGTTGGTGAGCAGGTGTTATTGAAAGTATCACCAATGAAGGGGGTAATGCGGTTCAGCAAGAAGGGTAAGCTCATCCCATGGTACATTGGTCTATTCGAGGTTCTCAAGATTGTAGGACCAGTGGCTTAAAGGTTAGCACTGCCTCCTAGTTTATCCGGAGTCTACCCAGTCTTCCATGTATCCATGTTGAAGCAATACCATGGGGATGGGGAATAAATCATTAAGTGGGATTTGATTTTGCTAGACAAGGATCTTTGATATGAAGAGGAACTGGTTGTGATTCTTGATAAGAATGTCTAGAAATTGAGGAAAAAAAAGATCAAATCGGTGAAAGTTCAATGGACGCATTGTCTGGTTAAGAAAGCCACTTGGGAAACTGAGAAGGACATGTGGGACAAGTACCCTCACTTGTTTGAGGATTCAGGTACTACACTTTCCCTTTTTTATTTTATCTTTTTGGGTTTGATAACTCGGGGATGAACGATGGGTAAATTGGTATCTGTTGTAATGACCGGGTTTGTCATTATGGGTAAACCTTTTGTACCAAGTTTCGAGCTAGAAAACTTCTGGGTTTGGGAGTTGGAAATTTTGGGCTAAGCTAGTCTCAGAGGGTTTATGAGCGAGGTATGGCCTAGGGTAATCCGAGTGAGGATTGGGTAATGTATCTTGTATTAAGCTAGTTTTTTGTTAGCTGAGATGTTAAGGAGTCCGAGGGAATTTTCGGAAATGAATTCAGGTAAGTAAAACCCCCGGTATTAAGATTAATGTGAAGGGATTATTCCGGGACGACAGGACTTAAGGTGTGTTAAACAATGGGAACTTTTATGGGATTTTTCGTGTTTCTTTCTCAGGTCAACTGCTATAGAAGTTGACATTGTGTTGTAGTGGCCACCACTATAGCAGAGAAATTACCACTATAGCAGAAGCCAACGTCAGTCAGCACCGCCATAGTGGTCGGAACTGCTATGGTGGCACTACTATAGCGATGTACAGACCCCTATAGCATACTGAGTCGGGTTTAATGCTGATACTTCCCTAAAAATATTCGGAAACTTTCAAGAATGTTTTGGGGAAGGGCAGAGATGAAGGGAGGAAAATTTCAGTGAATCTCCACCAAACTCCATCAAAAAGGTAAGGTTTTCGCTCCCCTCTTTGTTATTTTGAATCCCAGACCATAGAAACTATAATCTCAGGCTTGGGGGGAAGGGTTGGATTGACCTAAGGATGATAGAATTCGGGGGGAAAAAAGGATACTAGGTTGTATAATCCATAGGTGATGGTTAATGTCTTTCCAATTACAATGTATGTACATATAACTATAACTTAGTATTGTATGTGCTTTCGTGCTTAGGAAAGGAATTATGAATGTCCAAGCATTTAGGGTGTTAAGTATGTGAAATAAATTCGATATTGCTTATTGGTTTACAAGGGTGTTTTCTATTTATTTAAATGTTGACTTTTGGTTTTGTCTGATATTCGATTGGCTCAGGAACCATACCTAGTACAGGATACTAACAGTTGGCTTGGGTACCACGCCTGGTACAGGTTCTATATTGGTTGGCTCAGGTACCACGCCTAGTATGGGTTTAAATTGCATTATTGATTGTGTTATTGAATGGTTCCATGAGCGGACCGGGTTGATGTTAAATCTATGTTTGATTATGTTGGTCCTTGGGGGACTGGGTTGTTACTTTTGAATGTGAGGATGGTATTAGGGTGGACCGGAAATTGCATGTTAACACTAGGTGTTGGTCTAGGGATCCGTAGTTGGTTCAAAAATGTAATAAGGGTAAATGTCTTGATTATTGTGCATTGTTAAATAATTGTGAACCTGTTTCATGTGGTTGATGAGTTAGAGGGTAGGCTGAGGGCCTGGCATTAAGTTACTAGTTGTTACTACATGTTTCTACTACTTTACTTGATTTTGGTTTATTGTATTTATATTATTTGTTAGAGTTGGCTGATGATCCTACCAGTACATGGTGGTTGTGTACTGATTTTTTACTTGTTTTCCTTTTATCAGTATAGGACATCTTCCCACAGCTCTAATGCAACCTCATATCTAGTCCCGGCGATTCCAGATTGCAAGGATGAGCTACTTCTTCTGGGCTACCTAGTCTTCAGCCCATTTAGTTGTAGCCCATTTGTTTTGGGCTTAAACTCTTATTTTATCAGGGTTGCATCCCCGTTCTAGACTTTTGGTAGATGTTTTGGTATGGTAACTTTCAATTTCTATGGGATTTCTGCAGGATTTGGTTTTACTAGTATTTTGATGGTGAATGTTAGTTTAAGTTAATGTAAACTGGTTTTAAGTTGTTAGAATTGCTAAGTGTTGGGTCAATATTGGTTTGCTCATCCGGGGTTTTAGGTGGGTTCCACTCACAATGTTTTGGGTCGTGACAAGGATAGACTCTGAACTTCACAACAATATAAGGGGTTACAAAAGATTGTGTGGCTCCTAGATCAAGCAAAGAATAAACATTAATAGCGAAAACTTTCAACATACTAGTAATAATATCTAGGAGTTTTCCTGATCTTGGCGACTAGCCATAGCATACAGATGGTTTTGACTCCTGCCTGTCTCTGAAGTAGTACCCTTCTCACCAACTAGGCCTGATAGAGCATATGATGTAGTATATTGGGAATTATTGCCCCCATTGCACTGTCTTGCAGTCGAACAATCCTTTAAGAAGTGGCCCAGCTGGTCTCACCTGAAAAATCCATCAGTACCATTCAACACTCCCATGGATGGGATCTACCACACTTGTTACAAAGTAGGAATCGAGTAGCTCCCTAAGCCACACTACCCTGAGACTGAGAACCTTGTGCTCTAAAATTCTAGTTACTCTAAAATCTCTAGTCATTCCTGATTTTGGGTGCAGGTGTACTAGTTGATGATGGGGCCGGTCCAGACGACCTCCTATGAAAGAAAAGCCTATTCTCATTCCCATTTCTATGGTGACTAGTCTCCTAAGACCAGCTGACTTGTCCCTCTTACTCTGGTGTTCTTTCCTATCCTTCTGCTTTTTTTTCCTCGAGCTGTTGAGCATAAACCATAAGCCTACAGATGTTCATGTCATTAATCAGCAATGCTCTTTTACATTCCTTCTTCACATGCTTACCAACTCCAGACACAAACTTCATCATTCTTGCCCTCATAGAGTATACCATCTCAGAAGAATAACATGATAGCTAAGTGAACTTGAGGCCATATTCCCTCACACTCATGGTACCCTACTTAAGGTTCATGAACTCATCAACTTTGGCCTCCCTTAGCTCTTGAGAAAATAAATGGTCAATGAATGCATCCATCAAGTCATCCTAAACTGTAGGAGTTGCATCCTCACAAGTCAACTCCCACTGCTCATACCAGATGGTAGCAACATCATTTAACTGGTAGGAGGAAAGTTTAATTCCTTCTACCTTAGTAGCATGAATTACCCTAAGAATCATCTAGACTTCCTCAATAAATTTCTGCGGGTCCTCTTTAGCCTTGGACCTAAAGAAAATTGGTGGGTTCATTCAGAGGAACTCACGTATCCTCAAAATGTCTAACAAAATATCCAAGATAGAACTAGCAGAGACTATGTCCTGATGGATGGACTGGGCTACTATGAGCTACATGAGAATCGGAATAGCTCCCTTGAATTTAACGTCAGTAGTAACAGTGTAGGGAGGTTGAAGAGCATATGTCACAGGAACTCTCACTGAGCTGGTTTGCATAGGTAGAGCTCCAACACTTGTGTTCTGGTTAGATGAGCGACCTCCATTCCTGGTCTGCATCTTGGAAGATGGAGGAATGTCGTTGGCATTGGCTCCAGTAGGAACCTCAACACTAGTAGCAGTTCTCTGACTGGCGATCTTTTTCAGAGGCATAATCAAAAATATGTGTACGCACGAATTAGGAGAAATTTCATAGAGTTAGACTCTATAGCACTAACTAGAGTATGAAATAAGGGTAGTACTTTCTAACATCCTGTAGCTTCCCTATTATAAGTGTGGTGCAATTCACACCCATAATAAGGACTCTACTAGATGTGGCTTTATAGACATGCTAGGACTCTTGAACTTAGTGCTCTGATACCAGGTTTGTCATGCCCCGAGTCCACACCCTGGACATGGTCGACACCCAAAACCATTACTGGCCTGAGTGGACCCTTGTCTTATTCTACTACATGAAACTTAACTTAATGCTAAAACATATTTGCGGAAGCAATAAAGTAATGAGTGTGGATAAACTTTTGAAAATAAAATAAGATAAGCTTTATAAACTCAATTTATAAGTAAATCTAAAATACTTGAATACTTGACCACTTTACTAAACGTCTAATGAAGTCTCTAATAAAAGAATTGAATAAGTCTATTGTGACAAGGTCTCGAGGTACTTTTATTTTCTATAACTGACTAATAAACTAGAAAAACTAAACCAAGACCTCTGAAAGCAACGAGTCCTCACCAAAGCTGAGGAGGAGATAACTATGGATATACCTGTTGCGAGCCTTTGTACCTGAATCTATATCATAAAATGATGCAACGCCAAATAGCGTCAGTACGTGGTATGTATAGTATATAGATAAAGTTGAGTAGAAATAATACTAATATAAGTGAAGTACAATGCTTCATATGAGAACAATAGGAATTAACAACTAAACTATCAAATATCTTAAGTATGCCAAATATATGTATGCAACTTAGTCATAAAACACTTTATAAACTGAAGGTTATATGCCAAATAAAAATACTGAAAGAAACTTCATTTTCACTTGGGGAGTTTCTTTTAATCGACAAACACCATGTGATCTCATGATACTTCAACGTCTTGCCCATATTGGCAAAGATATTTTATACCTTGTCGGGATATAGAACAAACTTAACTTATGGATCCAAACTGAGCCTTTTTAGGGCTAAAAGAGGAGTCGTCTGACTTGCGAAATGATCCTATCCTATGCTGGCATACGTAGTTTTGAGGTTTAGATTATTAGAACTCATACCCATCTCGATACTAAATAGTCCTTCCAAAATAATATATATGCTCATAGCTATCATACCATATTTTGAGCAAAACTAAAATCATATTTTACTTTGAGTCTCTATCAATGCTTAATAATTTAAATTGAACTTGCTTTTATCCTTGGCCCAAAAATCTTTATCTTTCTTACTTGATTAACTTCAAAGTACTAGAACTTTATATCTTTTCAAAATCATGTTGTGAAAGCTTAAAATAATGAACTTGACATCTTTCGTGAATACAAGCTTTGAATCTTTAAAAAACTT
Source organism: Jaltomata sinuosa (assembly GCA_003996215.1). NCBI lineage: Eukaryota > Viridiplantae > Streptophyta > Magnoliopsida > Solanales > Solanaceae > Jaltomata > Jaltomata sinuosa. Next base: position 1,725,629 of record QJPP01000039.1, read on the forward strand.
TCTCATGGAAAAGCAATGTATCAACAATATAATAGAATATTGCTTTAAGATTCATAGCACAAATCATAAGGTTCATCGAACAGGAATAAGGAATGAACCATGAAATTCAATAAAAGAAAGAATGCAATGACATAGTAGTCAAACTTCTCGTAACTAGGATTCAACAATAATCATCTCAAGCAATAAGAAATTAGAATGGGGAAACTTTGGGTAAAAAACCCTAACTTTAATTTTTGTAAAATTAAACTTTTATATAGTAGAGCGTGGGAAAGAATAGAGTTCCCTCATTATGGTAGCCTTACATACCTCAAGAACTCTCACTCTTAGAGGAGAACCTACAAATTTTGATTTTGGGACTTAGAGGATAATTTCTTCGAAGAATCCTAGGATTTTGTATTAAGGAACCTTTTAAGAATTCTTAGTTTAGGGCTAAAAATCTCTAAATTCACATGGGGAATGATAGATATGACTTACTTAGCCTTGAGAGAATGAGGGAGAGATCCTAGGGTTGAGAGAACTGATCTTGATGTGACAAAAATGAAAAAAATGGCTAAGACATTCTTTTATAAGTTCCTGCAATAAGGATCGCATGGTTCATTTTGTAGATCGTAAAACAATTCCATGGACTGTCATTCAAACCATTGAACATTTACTAATATTTCCAAATCTCTGCATCATTTCCACAAATTAGGTTCCACAGGCCGTCGAATGGGTTCATGAACTATGGTTCCATCAATTGAATTTTTCTGAGATTTGTCAACTCTCTGAATTATATTCACAATTTGGTTCTCGGGTCGTGAACCTCTTTGTGGAAACCTGGAAAATTGAGGTCCTTCAGGTTAATTTTCACAGTTCTTTTCATGGACCGTGCACTGGTTTTACGGTCTATACAAGTGGTCATGAACTCATGCGGACAGGTCTGAGATAGGCTAGGTACTGAATATATTTTTTTTCTTTTCTCACTTTATTTTATTGAGGGTGTTTTGTGTCATACCCCTATTGTGTAACTCCCTACTTACGACTAAAAAATTCCTCCCTATAAGTAGAAATACTTAAAATAATATTTGTACATTCTACACCTCTCTCCCCAACTCACACAATGGTTTCAAGAATGCTCTATAACTCAAGGAAGGAAAGATCTCAGTTTCTTCTCCAAAGTTCTTCTTTTTCTCCGGGTATGTAAGACTAACCATCAGTGTGGGAATTATGTTTTTCCCCACAAGCATGTATTTTTATTTCAGTTCCATTCATGAATAAAACTAGGATTTTTGAATTGAATCCTAGAATCTTAGATTCTTTATCTCTTGATGGAAATCCTTGAATATTCTATGAAAATAGTAAAACTTTATAATTTTAATTATCTCTTGGTTGTACACCCTATTTCATGTTCATGGAGTCTATTTTGAATCTTATGAATTTGTCTCAAGCTTATGGAGTTTTCATATTTTACAGAAGTTATCTCATGTTTTCTATGAAACCTAATCTATAATTTTGAAAGTCTACTTTATGAAAGTTTACAAATTACTCCTATGCATGTTGATGGATTTTAAAAGAAAATATCTTTTATCTTGAAACCTAGACTAGTATATTTTCAGATAATTTGCAGCCAAGACTCACCAGCAAAATTTTGAGCAGATTTAAAGCTAAGGCTTATCAACAGTATATTTCAGATAGTTTAGTTTAGAGCCAAGGCTCACCACATCATATATTTTCATAATACAATTTTGAGCCGAGACTCCACAACATTATTTTCGGCTAGTTTAAAAAGATTATAGTATGAGCATATATATATATTTTGGGAGAATTATGTTACCAGAGAAAGGTATAGTTTTAGATAAGATGTGTCTTGAATCTACGTATGTCAGCATAGGATAGGTTCATACCATAGGTTCGGGCGACTCCTCTTTAAGCCCCTAGTAAGGGCTCAGTATGGATCCACAATTCAATTTTGTTCTATGCCCTGGCAAGGCATAGGACAGCTTCTCCAATCGGGACATAGATCGGATATCATGAGCTCACATAATATATGTCGATTATAAGAAACTCACCAAAAAGAAAATATAGTATTTTCAAATAATATGATTTATGGCACAATGTCGCCAGTTTTTAAACATCTTTTATAGTGCATTGCATGTAGTTTACTTTTTACTCAGTTTCAGTTGCTCAGTTACTCAGTTTTAGTTATTCAGTTTCTCAGTTTCAGACACTCAGTTTATCCTATTTATTTAGTTTTTCAGTTGCATTATTGATTCAGTAATCAGGATGCTAAGTATCTTATTGCTCAGTTATTTCATGATCTTGATGTATATCATACTCATGTCTAGTTGTTCACCTTTATCAGATATTAGTGTTTTCTCAGTTGAGCTATTTTTTACATATAGTATCTCCATGTACTTAAGCCATTTTGCGCTGCATCATTTTATGATGCAGACTCAGGTACTCAGGTCCGTAGCTAGATGCTTCATTAGATTTACCTCCTACACTTGTGATGAGTCCTTATTGTATTCAAAGGACTTAGCTTATGTCTATTCAATAGCTCCATATTTCAGTCTTTTTTAAATAAAGGTAGACGGGGGGAATTATCCCAATAGAAGGAACCCAATTTTGTTAGTGAAGGCTTTACAGACAGCTCGTGATCAGGCACTTTAATTTTATTCACTTTTCAGTTGACTTTATGTCTCAGTTATAAATGTATGTTTTACTTTATTTCAAAAGCTTGAATCTATATTTATGATTTCAAAGTTTCCACTTATCTTTCAGTATATGTTCTAGTAGCATGCCAGACTAAGGGTACGCTCAGACTAACAATAGCATCAAGTGCTAATTTTACCCAGGGTTTAGGCTCGGGGCATGATATCCCTAAATAAGTTGCTCAAGGTGTGAAGGCATTTTGTGATGTCTCTGAACCAATAACTCAAGTAGAGAAGGAAAATAAAGAGACTCAACCATCAGCTGCTGACGAGAAAGCAACATATGTCCCTAATCAAGATGTGCATGATAAGAAGGCTGAAGAGGTACAACCACAAAATATTATTAATGAGAAGGGTAAAAATAAGGTCGATGAATCAACTTCTGGCATTGCTGGTGAGACCAAGCTAATGGTGAGTGATAAGTTGGTAATCTACCAACTTATAGAGCCTTTATTCATGAATTATTGCCCTATCTTGATTAGATTTAGAGGTACTTATTGCCTTTATTGATGAAAATACAGGTACTCATGGTCAAGAGTAAAAGAGTATAAAATAAAGGAATTGAACCCAAAGAGCTCAAAAAAGAGGTAAAGTGTAAAGGTGATTGAAAAAGAGAAAGAAAATGTTAAATGGTGCGAGCCGCACAAAGTGGTGTGCGATCTGCACCCTCCTTCACACCTCATCACACAAGAAACAGGCATCACTGGTTGAGGAAAGGGCAACATTATATACGCAGAACTAGTGGTACAATCGCATATCATGTTGCACGTCGCATCGCACCACCCCCGAAAGGCATTTTTGTCCATCTCTAAGTGACATGTGGGAAGCTTCTAAAACCCATTTTGGGGTGTGTACCTGATAAAAAATAGTAGTTTTACTTTCACCAATAGAATAGAATTTTAGCTTACACTTTTCCCCAAGGAAGATATTGAGAGTAAACTCTTCTCTCTTTATCTTCTCCAATTAGAATCACAATTTTTGTAAGGATTTGAGCTTGAATTTGGAGTTTATCTTAAATATGAATGGAATTATGAGTTACTCATTTGGTATATCTTCTTATTTCCTTAATATAAGTAGCCAAGTTCCTTATCTAGGGCTATGTTCATGATGGATATTTGAATTTGAGTATGGGTATTGATTAATTATGCTTATTATTTATGAATTCGTATGGGTCTATTGAATTCTTCATGTTTTAATCATAAAATTGATGATTGCATACATTGATTGAGCTTACTTAATTGTGTTCTTGCTTGAAAGAGAAGTTCATGATTCGGATAGGAATTCGATAGTGGAAATTTAGGATTTGCACTTTAGATTGAGGCTAGAAATAGCTTAATCAAAGGAAATACCCATCTAAGAATCTAAGATAGAAATAGTGTGATTCCCATAAGATATTGAATTGGTTGGTTTAAAAAAAAGCTATAGTGCTTGAGAAAATATTATAGTATATATATTTGAAGGGTCGAGAGACTACCAAGTATAACTCAAACCAATGCTAACCGTATCTTTTATCAAGAGTTTGCATAGTTAATCAAGTCCCCTAACCCATTGTAGAATCTCATTGGAAGCATACCCCTAGTCTTCCATCTCATTGATAAATAAAACTTATATACATTACTTATTCTTGTGTTCAAATTGCGATATTGTTGATTTCCCATTCCTTTTCTCCCAATTTTTAATTTTAAATTTGCTTGAACGATCACTCACTTTAGTGTCACTTATTCGATGATTGCTTGGTGATTCATCACTCTATTCCTCGTGGGATCGACCCCTACATTCATTGAGTTACTTATTTATTTTGATACGATGATCGTAACACCTTCTATGGGAGAGTGCTTTTGAACGTCATCAATAATGGCACCGTTGCCGGGGACTGGTTCTTGATTTGCCATTTGATTGTCGTTTAGTTCACTTTTTTAAGTATTTGTTCTCTTTTACTTATTTATTACTTGTGATCTTGCACAGGAAGTATAGACCCTCCAAACACAGTTTCTAGCACTCACCATTTAGCTCCATACACACTTGAGAGGGTGAATAAAGTAGGTCATCATTTGAATACTTTAGCAGCCGAGGGAGAAATAGGTGCTATCTCCGCTAAAACATTGGATGAATGGAAGAAGAATGGTGCACAAAGGGATTGAGAGTTAGCAATCATCAAAACTCTCCTTGAATTCATGACTAAGAGAATGGAAAATCAAACATTGGAGAGTGTTAGTGCTATTGGCATTGTTGGAGTTGTAGAGTTGGTAGATGATGGGCATTACTCTTATGAGGATAATGAGGTGGCATCTGTTAAAAGCCAGGAGATGGGTTCCCATGTTAGTCTTCAAAGTTCAGCAAGATGGGAACATGCGAATTAAGGTTGGAACCAAAAAAGTGACGACTCGAGAGTCGAGGTTATGCTTGCAAAGGTCCTAGCAAGTGGAATCCACTGATGTGGGCATTCAAGAGTTAAGATGTGAACTTGGAAGCCTTTATCAAATGGTACACTCATATTCTATCACCATCAAGCTTCTTGAAGAGAAAATTCAATGGCTAGCCTCCTAATTAGAATTTAAGCAAATAAGAAGAGATGAGGGGGTCGATGTAAAAAGAGAACAATCAAGTTTCATAGAAAATGCAAACCCTAGTGAAGGCAATCCTAACAACAAAAGAGCTATTGGAAATGGTAATGCGGAAAGTAAGGATCATAGGAAGAAGGTACTCAAAGTTTGTAAGCCTTTTCCTAGATGTCCACCTCCGTTCCCTCAATAATTATTGCAAGCAAAAGAAACACAGCAACCTAGAGAATTTGAATCTATGTTGACAAAATTCACTGTCAATGTCCTTCAAGTGATGCCATCAACCAATTGACCGAGTATGCTAAATTTGTGAAAGAAATGAGAAATATTAATAACTTCTTAGAGTATGGGGTCGTCCACATGTCCCCTAAATATAGTGCTATAATTTCAGGCAAGTTTGTTAACAAAGAGGACACTCCGGGTGTCTTCACTATTTGTGGTTCAAATGGGTTGTATAAGTCAACAAGGATTGTATGTGATAAGAGTGATAGTATAAATTTGATGTATCTTGCCACTTTCAAACAATTGGAATGCGTCCAGCCCACCATCACAAAGATAAAACTACTTATGGCAGATCGTTCAATGAAATTTCCCGTGGGAATTTTTTATGACATGGTAGTGAAAGTAGATCAGCTTGTATATCCGGTTGAATTTTTTATTACCTGATTGCATGGGTGGTTTTGAAATACCAATTGTATTGAGGAAGACAAGCTTGAAGATGGAGCGCATATTAAATGAGGTGAAGTTGGGTGAACTTAAATTCTCAATGAATGAGGAAGAGACAACCTTCGATGTTTGTAGATCCATGAAATAGCCTAACGACCTCCAAATGGTGTTTGCAATTACTAAAATTGAGGAGAGTGTCAAACTATATTTGGAAGAAAGGTTTGTTGATGAAGCATTAGAAGCGGTTTTATTGAACCATGATTGTGAAAGAAGCGAGGAGTATGAATAAATATATAGTGCATTGGTAGGAATGGGATCTTATGCCTATCCCCCGATGAAACTTGATCTTGATTTGAAAAACTGACAAACCCCGCCATTGAAACCTTCCATTGTTGAACCCCCGGTGTTAGAGGTCAAACCCCTTCCTTTGCAATTTATATATGCATATTTAGGTGCCAACGAGACCTTACCAGTAATCATATCCAAAAAATTGAATGAAGAACAAGTACAATAATTACTCAAAGTGTTGAAGAAACATATTCGAGCTCTTAGTTAGACCATTGTCGGCATCATTGGCATACCTCTACGAAATTGCACACATAAGATCAACCTTCAAGAAGATTGCATTCCTTTAATTGAGCATCAAAGAAGGTTGAATCCTCCAATGCAAGAGGTAGTTAAGAAATAAATTATCAAGTGGTTAGATGCGGGGTTTTGTCTTCCTAATATCCGATAGTACATGGGTCAGTCCAGTCCAATATGTACCTAAGAAAGGTGGGATCATGGTCGTACCAAATGAAAAGTATGAAATGATAGCTCTCAGGACAGTGATAGGATGGAGAGTGTACATGGACTATAGGAAGATTAATTATTGGACTAAAAAAGACCATTTCCCTCTACTATTCATGGATCAGATGCTGGATTGATTAGCTAAGCGTGGTTACTATTGTTTCTTTGATGGGAATTTAGGTTATCACCAAATCTTTATTGCCCCCGAGGACCAAGTGAAAATGGCCTTCACTTGACCCTATGGAACCTTTCCATTCAAGAGAATGTCATTTGTACTATGCAATGCTCTAGCCACTTTCCAAAGGTGCATGATGTTTTTCGAACATGGTAGAAGACACCATGGAAATCTTCATGGATGACTTTTCTGTTGTTGGGGACGCTTTTGAAGATTGCCTATCCCATTTGGATGATGTGCTAAAAAGGTGTAAAAAACTAACTTGGTCCTTGATTGGGAGAAATGTCACTTTATGGTGAAAGAAGGGATCATGTTAGGACACAAAATATCTTAGGAGGGTGTTGAAGTTGACCAAGCAAAAATCGAGGTCATTTCCAAACTACCTCATCAGAAGATTGTTAAAGGGTACGAAGCTTCTTGTCCACGCCGGATTCTATAGGCGATTCATCAAATATTTTTCAAAGATGGCCCATACCTAGTGCAAATTGCTTGAGAAAGAGGCTAAGTTTGATTTTGATAATAATTGTATGAAGGCATTTCTCAAGTTGAAGGAGAAGCTAACATCATCCCCCATTATCATAGCACCTGATTTGTCAAAACCATTTGAACTAATGTGCGATGCTAGCGGGGTTGCCTTGGGGTAGTGCATGGTCAATAAAAAGATAATCTCTTCCACCCAATCTATTATGCTAGCAAAAACTTGAATGCATCCCAAACAAACTACACTATGAGAGAACAAGAATTGCTTGCCGTAGTGTACACTTTTGAAAAAATTTAGGCATACATGTTGGGGACCAAAGTGGTTGTACACATAGATCACACTGCAATTAGGTATTTTATGGCTAAGAAGGATGCCAAGCCAAGGCTTATTCGATGGTTCTTGTTACTCCAAGAGTTTGATTTTGAGGTGAAAGATCGAAGAGGTTGTGAAAAACAAGTGGCTGACCACTTGTCTAGATTGGAAGAATAAGGACATATCTTGGCTGCATCTCATGATTTGATACCTTGGTTTGCTTATTTTGCTACGTCTTAGCAAGTGATCTATTGCCGAAAGGTCTAACCTTCTATCAGAAGAAAAAATTCCTTCATGATGCCCAAAATATCTATTGGGATGAGCCCTATCTCTTTCGGATTTGTGCTTATGGTATGATTTGAAGGTGTATTCCCAAAATCAAATTAATGCCAATTTTGGAAGCTTGACATTCTTCACTAGTCGGTGGTCAGCATGGTGACATGCAAAGAGCCTCGAAGATGCTACAAAGTAGATTCTATTGGCCGATACTCTACCAAGATGCACATGATCTAGTGGAATAATGTGACCAATGCCAACGTGAATGGGGTATCGCATCGCCATGAGCTTTCATTGACACCGATCCTAGAGGTTGAACTATTTGATGTGTGCGGAATTGACTTCATGGGGCCATTTTTAAGATCCTTTGGAAACACTTACATCCTTGTAGTTGTGGACTATGTATCCAAATGGGTAGAAACAGTGGCTTTTCCAAACAATGATGGGAAAAGTGTCACAACATTTCTCAAAAAGTACATATTCTCTCATTTTGGCACCCCTCGTGCCATCATTAGTGATGGAGGATCCCACTTTTGTAATCGGTTGTTTAGTTCTCTACTTGAGAAATACGGAGTCAAGCACAAAGTCACCACTCCTTACATCTTCAAACAAGTGGCCAAGTTGAAGTGTCCAATAGGGAGATCAAATCCATTCTCACAAAAATGGTAAATATCAGTAGAACGGATTGGGAACGAAATTAGATGATGCATTATGGCCCTACAAGACAGTAATTAAAACTCCTATTGGTATATCTCCCTACCAAATGATTTTCGAAAAAGTTTGCCATCTTCTAGTGGAGTTAGAGCATAAAGTCATGTGGGCTTTGAAAAGGCTGAACTTGAACTAGGAAAAAGTTGTTCATACTAGGGTCGAAGACCTTAATTAGATAGATGAATTTCGAAGGCGAGCCTATAAGAATGCCTCACTCAACAGAGCCTAAATGAAACATTACCATGATCAGCAAATCCTAAAGCGGGAATTCTCTCCCAATGATTGGGTATTATTGTTCAATTCTAGACTCCGGCTTTTCCCGGGTAAACTAAAGTCAAAATGGTCTGGCCCTTTAAAGGTATCTCAAGTTTTTGCAAATAGAGGAATTGAGTTGGAAGCCAAAAATGGTTCAATATTTAAAGTTAATAGGCAACGAGTCAAGAAGTATTTGGATATCTCGGAGGATGACATGCTCATAAAAGTGACATACCTCGATGAACCATGATTTAGAGGTACCCTCATCGAGTCATAACGTTAAACCAAGTGCTTCTTGAGAGGCAACTCAAGCACTCACCTTTATTTTTAGTATTTTTCTTTTTGTGATTACTTTTGTTGTTGTTTTTGTTAAAGTTTGTAGGAAGGAAACAAGCCAACAGGTATAATGTACATGGATAAATGCGCTCCACCCAAACATTGCCCATCAAACCAGCTTCTCATTCCAACTCTCAAGCAACGTGCACTAGGTCATGTGAATGCACTCCATATTATGCGCGTTGTACAACCCTTCACATATGAGAAAGCATATTGCTGGCAATCTTGATAAAGTAGTGGGACCAAACATGCGACCTGAGGTGCGAACCAAACCTTTAGTTATACATGTGCCACATCAGTTTGCATCGTTAATAAGACCACTGAACTTTCTCCCATTTTTCCGATTCAACTTACAACGCGTAGGGTGTTTCACCCCTGCTCATCTTTGCATTTCCCCTAGTTCGCACGTCGGCAGGTAAATCACTAGAAACTATCTCAAAGTCATCCATACATGCGACGGCCAGGGCAATTCACCCCTGCCCTTGTGCGCATTGCATGCTACTCCAGGAAGCATTCCTCATCTAACATTTATTTCATTAGGGGCAATGTTCCATTTAAGTTTGGGGGTGCTTAACCCTTCGTGTGGAATGTGTTAAATTGGCTAAATGTTGTCATGCATAGCTTTAATCTCGATTGCTTTGTTAATAGTAGATTAGTGAATAAACTCTAAGGGTTTTCTTCATACCACAGTTTTTTCACGAGGAGCAAACTATTTTCTTTTGTTTATTTTTGTGTTAAACCTGGCTGATATTTTTCTATGATAGATTGAGAGGCAATTTTCTTAAGGGAAAATGCCAAGTTTTAGTTTAAAATTGAGTCCGCATTTTGTTTGTCTCGAAATAGACCCACCAAAAAAAATTATTGGCAAGAAACTTTTGGAAAATTTATGGAAAGAGGAAAAATAATTTTGAGTAAAGAATTCTCTTGTTATAACTTGCACATTCCCTATTTTGCTTGATCGATTCACAAATGAGTGTGAGAGGGAACTCAGAATATCTTGTCAAAAGTCATTTGTCCCATTTGATTGTGAGACTAATTATGAAATTCTTGTGTTGTAATGTCTTATGTGGTAAGCTTGTACTTCATTCTGGTGTGTATGTGTTGTCTAAAACTTTCCCCGAATGTGATTCAAGGCTCATAAGGTCATCTTCCAAATGTCCAATGAATTGAGAAAAATGAAAAGAAAAAGAAGAAATTGGTGCTACCAAGTGAAGGTAACAAAAGGTGTGGAATGATCAAGTTGAAGGGAAATTTTGGGTTATGAGAGGGAGAAATAAGGTGGAGTTCAAGTTCAAAAATGTGAGCGTTATTTTTAATGATCACATGGAGTGTTAGGGAGGTCTAGTCACTTGAGTCAAATGCAATCCTCACCTTAACCCTATCCAACATCGTAACCTGCAAGTCCTTAGTAATTCTGAGCTTGGTAACTCTAAATTAATGGCAAATTACATAAAGGGCAAGCCTATGGTTCAATACATGTGCACTCAAACTTTTTTAGGAGAGTGAGAGTCTCTTTGGTTCTCTTATAATCCCTTTTTATTGTGAATTGCATGATTGTGAGTGGGATTTTCTCTTGGGGTGATGGGTTCATTCCAGGTTGGTTATACATGTCGAGTTGTGTTCAGAGAACTAGACTGTTGGGAAGGTTTGGGAAAACGGAAATGCTATGGTAATTAAATGACTAGTTACAGGGGGTTTCGAGAATGATTTGATATAAAAGAAGTAGGATAAACAAGAATGGTTGGAATACCAATGTTAGGGGATGTCTTCCCCATGTTGTGTTGTCCGAAAAGGAGGGTTTTGGAATTGATGTATCTGCTATTTATGTGTCTAAGGGGTGAATTGGGATCTAGTCTTGGACAGGATTTCAAGGTTGAGGTTAAGTACCCAGGGGTGGAGTGGGTGATGGTTATTGTTTTGCCAAATACAATGTATCTAAATGTAACTATAGCTTAGTAATGTATGTACTTTTATGCCTAGAAAAGGAAGTTATGAATGTCCAAGTATTTGGGGTGTCAATTATCTGAAATGAACTTGATTATTGCTTACTGGTTTTTCAAAGGTGTTTTCTGTTCATATAAGTATTGACGGTTGATTTTATATGATATTCAGTTGGCACGGGTACCACGCCTGGTATGGAATACTAACGGTTGGCTCGGTTACCACGCCTGGTATGGGTTCAATATTGGTTGGCTCAGGTACTACGCCCTGTATGGGTTTAATTATACAATATTGACTGTGATTATCGAAGGTTCCATGAGTGGATAGGGTTGATTGCTGAATTTGTAATTGTGTAAGTTGGTCCTCGAGAGACCGGGTTGTTACACTTAGATATGGGGATGGTCATGGGGTAGACCGAGCATTGCATGTTAACACTTAGGTGTTTGTCTAGGGATCCTTAGTTGGTCCGAATAATAGAAAGAGGGTAAATGTCATGATTATTATTCATTGTTAAATGATTGTTGGACCTGTTCTATATGATTGATCAGTTAGGAGTAAGACTAAGAGTCTGGGTTGTATCGCTAGTTGTTATTATCTATTGAGTATGGTCCTAGGGGTCACGGGTGGTCGGTGCAAGTAGGAGGTGGCATGACTATATGTGGTCTAGACACTAAGTAGTGGGGCTTACTTCTAGTTATTGAGTCATAAGGGTTGACTGGGATAATGGGATGGTAGTCCGGGTCCGGCCATAGTTGTCGAACTAGGAGGTAAGTGAGACTTGGGAAGTCTAGGTGGTAGGTGAGACTTGGGAAGTCTAGGTGGCAAGTGTGACTTGGGAAGTCATAGGTGTCGGGTGTAGAGTCTCTCAATGGTGAAGTTCACAGCGGAATGGGATAGGAAGGCTGGGGGACAGAATGAATAAGTCCATATGAGTAAGGTCATGGTGGTAAGGATGGATGTTGAAGGACTGGATTGCTATAACTCATTTTATATTTTCTCTTGTTTTCCTTATATGATGGTATGTAGTGGATTTGGATCGATCGATGATGCCTACCAGTACATGTACTTGTACTGATACTACTCTTACTATACCTTTTTGGGTATAGTCTAATTGTAGGATCGGTGATATTTCATAGATACATGACGGTGGTGATCTCCAGCAGCTTCTACTCTCCGATTCCATGGTGGAAGATGTGTCTTCTTTTTATTTCTTATATTTCTCTTGTAGTAGCTCTTGTACCTGTTTAGGCTAGTTCCTATGTAGGGTTGTGTTCAAATTTTGTAAAGGATTTTCATGACATAAAAGTTGTAAAAGTTTTCCTGATTTAAAAAGGAGGTCATTTTATGGTTTTACTTTAATTTTTGCATTTACCTGTTAGATCGGGTGGTAAGGGTTCTCCTATCTAGGTGCTTAGAGCAGGTGACTAAATGTCCCGGTAGTTGGGTCATGAGAAATAGTATCAGATCCTTGGTTACCGATCTCCCAGTACAAGAGCAAAATGTTGAATAGAGTCCTACAGATTGGTGTATTGACGTCCACATCTAATCCTTGGGAAGCTATGAAGCATTCTAGGAATCACCTCTCTTCTTTCATTCCTTTTGTGCGGATTGTTACTTTCTTGTATGGGTTGAGTCCAATTGGTACCTCTCGATTCAAATTGGTATCTCGACAAGGTAGGGGATGTCATGTGACTCAGGCTTCAATGAGACAAGCAAGACAAGTTTGAATCGGCAAGGTTCCAATTGGTATCTGGCCTTAGAGGCTGTGGTAAGACATGGATGATCGACTTACAGTCATCCGTGGGGCGAGTAAAGAGTAGTAGATGTGACTTGAAATTATGTTAAAACTTGAAACTTGAAATTATGCGTGTAACGATACTTGTATAACTGCAATTGTTAGTGTGTAACTACTTGCCTTATTGTGAATATTTTTGGTCTGGGAGGAGTCATAACTTGAATTTATGTGCTTTGGTTAGTGGATTGTCATGTGTGTTGATTGAAAATTTTGTATTACATTTCAGCATGGGACTTATCATTGATTAAGATGGTAAGGGAACAAGACTTGTGACTGTAGGAAAACTCAGGTTTCAGGACAGTCGGGTTGGTTGGGAACCATAGGAAAAGGGGGGAAGTCGTTCTTTTATGATAGCAGGAATGTGTTGCTGTGAACAGTTTCCCCTTGTAATTCGTAATTGATTTGATGATAAGGTGATGCTAAGTTTTGAATTATGCAGTGTTGGGGATGCTCTTGGGGTTATGTTTAAGACCATGGCGGGATTTATGGGGTTAACATTGATAACTGGGAATGGGAAATGAGTAAACTTGCTGAAAATTTTTATTTTCTGGGACACTACCATTGGGACCTCTATAGAAAAAATTTCCCTGCTATAGCGGTACCGCTGTAGTGGTGTGACATCCGCTATAGTGGAAGAGCGCGGGGCAGAACCCCTGCCCTATTTTTTCCTTCATCTTCGGGGTGTTTAAAAGGGATGGTTAAGCTACAAGCTACTATTTACAGCAAGGAAAACACCTGTAGAACTAATATAGCATGCATATAAGGTAAATGTTATTTAAAAACTAGCATCCATGTGCTTAAAAACGAAAGGGGAAAGGGAAGGGAAACATCTTCTAGTACATGCCCAAAAAGGGGGCAAAACCAAGGAAGCAATAATCTAATATAATAAAGGGGGAAAGGGAGTCCTAGGCCTCATCGTTGCTCAGGAAGGGAAACCATGCATGTCCTTGGGCTCAAGCTGGGGAAGCTCCTGACCAGGGGCAGCGCAAGTGAACATGACCTTAATGTTCTTCCACATCCGGGAAAACATGCGATACTGGGGGCACCTCTTCTTCTTCTCCTCATCCAACTCCCTGTGGAGTGCTGTAAAATCCAGAGCAGAGGGTGGGTGGGGTTGTACCTCTAGCAGTAGTGCCCTCCATAAATCGCTTGACCGCGGCCAGGTTCTCCTCAAGTTGGCTGCTAAAAATTGGGGGATGGGACTGTGAAGGAGGGGCAGGAGTGTCATCATCATCAGCAACCTTGGCAGCCTGGCTACTCCATACTTCGTTCACCTTCCTCTTCTTCTTTTCGGTAGAAGTAACCACTTTCACCTGGAAAGGATTGAAGGCATCATCCATCTCTACCTCTATGTCGGTGTTATCCTCTGGCACGTGGAATTGCCTGCACAGCTCAGACACCGAACCTAGAAGAAAGGGGCCTTTCCTAGGACCCCGGTAGAAATCCCTCCACTAAGAGATGATCTGATCCCCCATATTCAGAATGATTCTCTTCATAGCACAAGCAATCAACAAGGCCCAAGCATAAGTCACGTCGGTGGTATTGCCCGATGGACGAATCCTCTGGGACACCAGATTCAGCCACCTCCTAGCAATGGATGAAAAGTAAACACTCGTGATGCCCTCAGCACTGGGCTAGTAGACCTTGTCCCTGAACTCCTCCTCCACCAAGGTATCTCTCAGCAATGTCATGTCCATAGTCGAGCCTTGGCCTCATAAGCCTCGTTCAAAACATGAGGCACTCCTAGCACCTCATTGACGGTCCAGGCATCCACAACGACCTTAACCCCTCGGATGCAGATAGTAGGGTTGGGGTCATCCCAACGAATGGTAGGGAATATAGAATAGAACTCCCTCACCCAATCGGAGTCCCCAGGAGGGGGATCCACCACCAACGGGCCCCAGTTGAATTCTTGAAGTCTGCAATAGAAAATTGGCGCCTTCTCATCCACCCCACCCATTTTAAAATCCCTCTCATAACAAAATCCTAGCCTCCGGATTTCCTAAAAACTCTCCTGATTAGCATCATCAGGGAACCTATTATAGGGATACTCGGGTACTTATTCGATAGCCATTGAGTATGGTAATCTGCAGTGTGGCAAAGGGTGGGACTGAACTCGTAAAAGTGTAAGGAAAGGTAATTCAATTGGAAATTTTCAATTTAGTAGACCTGGGAGGCTACTATTTTTCGATCTTTAGCTATAGAGGAAGATTGTCTGCTACAGTGGGATCGCTATAGCGAGAATTTCTCCATTATTATGGGTCTGCTATAGTGATTGGGTTCTGCTATAGCGATCCTCATCATCCCAGAACTTCAAGGGGTGCATCAATAGAGCCCATTGATCTAAAAACTCCATTTTTAACATTCCAAATCCAGATCAGTGTTCCTAAAGTGACCTATCATTGTTTTATATAAAAATTTAGGCATTATAATCCCTAAATTTCGACTAAACTGCAATTTTTCTCCAAGCATAACCCTTCACCTCCCCCACCATTTTGTGCTCGTTTCTGGCCAAAAGTTACAAAATTCTTACGCCCAGAACGCTATGGAGGCATTGTAAACATAAGGGGAGCCCCATGCTTCAAAAATCCAACAAAAATCTAACCTATGTTCAAATTCAAAAACCAACTATAATATCTACCGAAATTTGCTATTTTCTATCAAAATCCAGTCGATAATCATGCAATGAAGTTAAAGAGTAAGCGGGTATGGTTGTTACCTGGATTTTTCGATGTTGGGAGCAGGATGATTGGGAAGAAGAGAGTGTTTTTGCATGGCAAATAGAGGAGAATGAGAATGAAAACCTATTTCTCCCCTATTTCAACTGTTGACAACCACTATAGCGGTCGGCACCTCTCTATAGCGGTATCACTATGGCGGTATAATTTTCACTATAGTGGATGGCAGTTAAATTTTAAGAATGGAAAGGTTCCTCCTGAGTTTTTGAAAATTCTTTCTCTCTGATATTCTATGAGGCCTTAAATTTCTTAGTTACTCGGGGAAGATTACTTTTAAAATTCTCTTCGGATAGCTCGAGGGAGGAAATTTTGAGGGAGGAAATCTCCTCATCAGAGCGGGATCATAATATTTTTATGTTTGGTCAAGTACGACTAAATAGGGGAAGGTTTGATATTTTGTGTGGGATCGTGATTACGCGGTCAAATGGGACTGTGAGAGCCCTAGACTAGTTCTTATTTCTCTCTCTTGTGGGTAAATTGGTATTTGTCGTAATAACCTGACCCATCATTATTTTAGAAATCACTATATCGCAGATTTTGGGAATGATTAAAATATGTTTTGACTTAAGTGGGGTTGACGTGATGAAAATTTTGGGTTTTGAAATTCATTCGAACTGACATCACTTCACTATAGTAGAAATTATTCTGCTATAGTGGTTAGCCAGCCACTATAGCAGTATGGCATAAAACAGAAACTAGAATCACGCAAAAAATTTATAAAAGACTTTTCCTCCTCAGTTGGAAGAGATATGAGGGTTACTCCAAGAACCCTCCTAGGATACTCCAAGACTTGGGAGCTAAGGGAGGAGAGATTCTGGCTAAAAGGATGTGAAACCATGGGTTTTGGGCTTGTCATCTGCCAGGAATGCCTTCACGGAGCCAGAATATGCATTGTGCAGCTGCTTGGCATCCAGGTAGGCTAAGTTCTTTCATTGAGTAGACTTAGACCTGTTTATGTTCTATATTATTGTATAGACAGAAAGGAGAATTCATGTTTAGGCCTTCGGGCACAGAGTCTGGAGGATTATTGTGTTTTGACTAGTTTAGAATTAAAAATGATAGGGTTAGGGTGATGGGTTCATTCTGGGTTGGTTATACATGTCGAGTTAAGTTCAGAGAACTAGACTGTTGGGAAGGTTTGGGAAAACAAAAATGCTATGGTAATGAAATGACTAGTTATAGGGGGTTTCAAAAATGATTCGGTATAAAAGAAGTAGGGTAAACAAGAATGGTTGGAATACCAATGTTAGGAGATGTCTTCCTCATGTTGTGTTGTCCTAAAAGGAGGGTTCATAAATTGATGTATCTGCTAGTTATGTGAATGAACTTGATTATAGCTTGCAGATTTTTCAAGGGTGTTTTTTGTTCATTTAAGTATTGACGATTAGTTTTGTGTGATATTCGATTAGCTCGGGAATAACACATGGTATGGGATACTAACTGTTGGCTCAAGTACCACATCTGGTATGGGTTCTGTATTGGTTGGCTTGGGTACCATGCCTGGTACGGGTTTAATTGTACATTATTGACTGTGATTATCGAAGGTTCTATGAGTGGACCTGGTTGATTGATGAATTAGTAATTCTGTATGTTGGTCCTCAAGAGACTAGATTTTTACACTTAGATGTGAGGGATTGTCCTGGGGTGGATCGAGCATTGCATGTTAATACTTAGATATTGTTCTAGGGATCCTTAGTTGGTCCAGATAATGGAAAGAGGGAAAATGTCGTGATTATTGTTACTTATTAAATGATTATTGAACCTGTTCTATATGATTGATAAGTTAGGAGTAAAACTGAGAGTCTGGGTTGTATCGCTGGCTGTTATTTTCTGTTGAGTATGGTACTAGGAGTCACTGGGGTGATTCAGTACTAGTAGGTGGTGGCATGACTGTATAAGGTCTAGTCACTAAGTAGTGGGGCTTACTTCTGGCTATTGAGTCATAGGGTTTGACTTGGATAATGGGATGGTAGTCCGAGTCCGGCCATAGTTGTCGAACTAGGTGGTAAGTGAGACTTGGAAAGTCTAGGTGGTAGGTGAGACTTGGGAAGTCTACATGGCAAGTGTGACTTGGGAAGTCGCAGGTGTCGGGTGTAGAGTCTCTGAATGGTGGAGTTGGCAGCGGAATGAGATAGGAAGGCTGGGGGATGAAACGAATAAGTCCATAGGAGTAAGGTCATGGTGGTAAGGATGGATGTTGAAGGACTGGATTACTATAACTCATTTCATATTTTCTCTTGTTTTCCTTATATGATCGTATGTAGTGGATTCGGGTCAATCGATGATGCCTACTAGTACGTGTGTTTGTAGTGATACTACTTTTACTATACTTTTTTGGGTATTGTCTTGTCATAGGGTCAGTGATGTTTTATAGATATGTGACGGTGGTGATCTCCAGTAGCTACTACTCTCCGATTCCATGGTGGAAGCTGTGTCTTCTTTTCATTTCTTGTATTTCTCCTGTAGCAGCTCTTGTACCTGTTTAGACTAGTTCCTAGGGAGGGTTGTATTCGAATTTTGTAAAGGATTTTCCTGACATAAAAGTTGTAAATATTTTCCTGATTTTAAAAGGAGGTTATTTTATGGTTTTACTTTAATTTTCGCATCTACCTGTTGGATCGGGTGGTAAGGATTCTCCTATCTAGGTGCTTAGAGTAGGTGCCCGCACGACCCGATAGTTGGGTCGTGACACCTCATCACACAAGCAACAGGCATCACTTTTTGTGAAAAGGGTGATATGCAATATGTAGAACCGATGGTGCGATCGCACGCCGTGTCGCACATTGCATCACACCATTCCCGGAGGGCATTTTTGCCCAACTCCAAGTGACGTGTGGAAAGCTTCTAAAACCCATTTTGGGGTGTGTATCTGATGAAAAATAGCAGTTTTACTTTCACCAATAGAATAGAATTTTAGCTTACACTTTTCCCCAAGGAAGGTATTGAGAGTACACTCTTCTCTCTTTATCTTCTCCAATTAGAATTACCATTTTTGTAAGGATTTGAGGTTTGATTTGGAGTTTGGTTTGAATATGAATGGAATTATGATTTACCCATTTGGTATATCTTCTTAATTTCTTAATATGAGCAGCTAATTTCCTTGTCTAGGGGTATGTGCATGATGGGTATTTGAATTTGGGTGTGGGTATTGATTAATTGTGCTTATTATTAATGAATTAGTATAGGTCTATTGAATTCTTCATGTTTTAATCATAAAATTGATGGTCCGCAAATATTGATTGAGCTTACTTAATTGTGTTTTTTCTTGAAAGATAAGTTCATGATTCAGATAGAAATTCAATAGTGAGAATTTGGGATTTCCACCTTAGATTGAAGCTAGAAATAGCTTAATTGAAGGAAATACCCATCTAAGAATCTAAGCTAGAAATAGTGTGATTCTCCCAAGCTATTGAATTGGTTGGTTTAAAGCAAAGCTATAGTGCTTGAGTAAAAACTATAGTATATATATTTGGAGGGTCGAGAGACTACCAAGTATAACTCAAACCAATGCTACACGTACTTTTTATTAAGAGTTTGCATAATTAATCAAGTCCTCTAACCCATTGTTGAATCCCATCGGAAGCATACCCCTAGTCTTCCATCTGATTGATAAACAAAACTTGTTTACGTTACTTACTCTTGTGTTGAAATTGCGATATTGTTGATTTCCCATTCCTTTTCCCCCAATTTTACTTTTAAATTTGCTTGAACGATCACTAACTTTAGTGTTACTCATTCGACGATTGCTTGGCGAATCATCACTCCATTCCTCGTGGGATCGACCCCGGCACTCGTTAGGTTACTTATTTATTTTGATACAATGATCGTAATACCTCCTACGGGAGAGTGCTTTTGAACGTTATCAGTGAGCTTGGTGTTGATGTGTTGGGCATTGTCGCCCATATCAATGAATATGTTAATTTGATTATGATGTAATTTGGTTGTTTAGATCAGTGTTTTAAAAGGCGGGGGTGCGAGGTGAGGCGTTTTACGTAAGATGGTATGAGGAGTAATCCCCAAGACATGAGGCGTAAGTCCCATGAATTTACGGTGCGTATATCTCATGCACTTTAATTTTATGATTTTATTACTAAGAAAATACGTAAAAGTAATATTTTTTAAATAATTCTGCAAATAAATTTAAATAAATCACCAATAATATAGAAAATAATATTATAATTATTATTCAAGAAAGGTAACAATACAAAAAAAATAGCTGAGATAATATTTAAAATAAAATCATCATCCATCTCCATATCTACTAATCATTCCTACTCTCAACTAACATTTGCACTGATTATTATTTATGTATTTCAAAAGAGAGAGATAAAAAGTGTAAGAGCAATGACAAAAATGGATAAAGTTGTCTAAGAAATGAAATCGCTATCTTATCAATTTCAGGCATGATGATCTTAAAAATTAGGCTTAAGTCATCGACAATCCGTTAAAGTTGTCCAAAAAATTCACTTGGACACCTCAACTAACACTAGTACCTATTAAGCACTTCAATATTAACAAATATGTACCTATTAAACACGAAATGATAATTATTCATACGTATAACTCACGCGCAAAATTATGATAAAAAAGACGAATTAAAATTTGACAAGTGGCATTGGGCCCCAGAAATTATTAAAAAAAATTATGTTTAAAGAAGTTAAAATTATTTCAAATATCTTTTCTACCTAAAACTATGGAGAAAATACATCATTACCCCCTTGAAGTTGTACCTGATTTCTAAGTAGACACTTTAACTTTGTGGGAGTCCTATGACCCCCCTAAATAACTTTGAACTGGTCTAATATATCCTTTTCGACCATCTGGCATAGCAAGTGTGTATCACTCTCCCAGGGAGAGTGAGGAACAAGAAAAACGATGAAAAAAAGTTATTTTGACAAATCTTTAAATTATAAGAATTTTTCTTACTTTTTTCTATTTGTTTTCCTTTTTTGTTTTAGTTTCTCCTATCTTCCTAAAAATGTCCAGATTCATTTTCCTCCATAGATTATATAGAACAGGTTCTACACTTGTTCTCCAAGATTTTATATTCCCAAAATAATGTCTCAATTTCATGAAAATTCAATAAAAAAATAATTATGTTGGTACTACATGGCACAAGAAATACAGTACAATTGACCGGACGACATCTGAATTGGAGAACAAAAGCAAGTGTGCTCGCCATTTAAAGTCAAACGAAGAAATCCATATTTATAGGAGCAACACTGTCACGACTCAACTACCGGGCCGTGCGGGCACCTACTCTAATCCACCTAGATAGGAGAACCCTTACCACCCAAACCAACAGGCAAACCAGAAAAGAACATAAATCATGAAATAAAACCCTTTTTGGACACATGGAACTTCCTTTACAAAATTTCATAAAAATAAATGACTTATAGAACTTGCGGAAAATCATTTACAATATGAGACAGCCCTCCCTAGAACCTAGTCTAAGCCGGTACAAGAGCTACTATAAGATGATACATAACTGAAGAGGACACAACTCCCACCATAGAAAAGAAGTAGGAGCTGCTGGAAGATCACTGTCATCCTGAACCTGTGAAACATCACCAACCCTGCAACCAGACTATATCCAAAAAGGTATAGCAAGAGTAGAATCAGTTCAAACACATGTATTGGTAGGCATCATCGATTGACCTGAATTCACTCCTACCATCATATAAAAATCAAGATAAAGTACATCAGTTAAATACTTCAACACCTTTCACAATCACCTTTATCAATCCCCTCCCTTCGGAACTAACCTTCCTAACCTTCTGCTGCCAACTCCACCAACCTAGTCTTATCCCTGACATCTAGTACTTCCCAAGTCTCACTTACCACTAGACTCCCCAAGTCCCACTCACCTTTACCAATATCCGTGTCCATGCATGGACTACCCTTCCCTTACCTAAGTCAACTGACTTGACTAGACGTTCAGGCTTAACCCGGCTAACTACCCAACTAAACAACTTAAACCCGTAGTATTACTTACCAGTGTCCGGACTCCTTGCGGACCTCTAGGACAACCTTCCTACCTGTTTATAACCACCAGAAACTACAACACCAGACTCTCAGTCTTCCTCCCAATTTATCAACCATACCAAATCTACCTAGCCACTATTGACACCTTTCATGACAACCATAAAGTTACATCTAAACCCCTTTTTAATCACATAACCCGGACCCTCCAAGGATCCCCTAACCACGCCTAAATGTTCAACAGGCTATCCCGGTCTACACCAAGACCGACCCTTAGCTTATTAACCATAAGTAATCCCTGAATGCCATTGACATACTAAATGATGACAATATATGTATAATAAAACCTCCCTTTTTACATAGTACAGACCCACCCCGGGATCCCCCTAACAACATCTAAGTGTTAGCATGACAAACCCGGTCTACACCAAGACCAAATATAAATCAGTATAATATATCGGCCTCTCATAGACCATATGCAATTTTCAGAGTTCAAGAATATATCCCGGTCCGCTCATGGAACCTTCACAAGAATACAACCATGCAGTAAAATAAACCTGTACCTAACGTGGTACCCGAGCCAACCATTATAAATTTTCCGTACCAGGCGTGGTACCCGAGCCAATTGTTAGTAAACATGTACCAGGCGTGGTACCCAAGCCAATCGAATGTCACACAGAATCCACAGTCACAAACAATGAACAATCAAACTTGTAAACCAACAAGCAATAACACCTAGTTCATTTCACAAGACTGATAACAAGACCCTTAGACATTCCTAACTCATTCCCTAAGCATGCAACTCATACAACATTTAGATAAAATTACACAAACATACAATGCATAAAGGAATCAATAACCATCACTTACCCTATTCCGGGTACACAATGAAGCGTTAAATCCCGTTCGAAGACTAATCCCGAATCACCTCTTTAAATATGCCATTAGATACCGTTATTCCTTACCCTCCTCCTAGGACCTATATACAACATAGGAAAACCTCCCCTAGCCTTGGAAACACAGCCATTACGATATTCTAATTCTACCAATTCATTTCTCAGAACTTTCATTCCTTGCACATTAGTTAATTCTAATTCCTTCTCGGTTTTCCGAACGTTCCCGATATTCTAGTCCCTGCATTTCATTAGCAAAACTATACCAAAATAAGTATACACCCAGAATGTCACAACGCATTATCACAAATCTACTATTTCTAGTTCAACCAAATAACCCAACAATCATCCTCCAGACTTAGTGCCCAAAGGCTTAAGCATGGTTTATCCCTTTCATTCTACACAATAAATAGGAAATGAAAGCGATCAAATCTACTCTGTGAAGAAAACCTAGCCTACCTGGATGCCGAGAAGTTGTTCCATGCCCTTTCTGGCTCCGTGAAGGCGTTCCCTGATGATTCTACAGGCCCGAATCTGTATTTTCGCGTCCCTTCAGCTAGAATCCCTCCTCCCCTTAGCTCCCAAGCCTTGGAGAAGCATAGGAGGATTTCTGGAGAAACCCTTGTATATTTTCTAATTGAGGAGGAGAGTTCTTTTACTAAAACATGCGCAATAGGCTACTGCCTCCCGTCATTCCGCTATGGCGGATGGTTATCCACTGTAGCGGTTTCGCTATAGCATAATAAATATCTCTATACCGAGTGACGTCAGCCCGGACAATTTTGAAAAATTTAAAATATTCCATCATGTCATCCCACTTAATACAACTGTAATTTTAATTAATTTCCAAAATTCTTGACTTCGTGATTCCTAAAATAACGATGGATCTAATCGTTACAACCACACAAATAAACTTGTTAAAGCAAAGAAAAATTTAGTCTGATTTCATATAAGAACCAGCAAAATAGCAAAATAAAAAAAGGGCGAAATCAGCCATGGTGGCATCGACCGCCGGTAAAAGAAATTTTTTTCAAATAGATTCTTCAGTCATAATTGTGTTTGTATAATCTTAGGGAGAAATGGATAGATGAAATACAATAATAATAGCATAAATGGTGGAGTGATTTTCAATTTTCATTTCTGAGATAGTGAAGACAAATAGGAGATCACAGGGAGAAAAAGAGGGTGAAATACCTTCTTTTTAAAAAAAAAATATTTATAAAAGGAGAGGGTAGAAAACCTTTTATATATATTATTAAAATAAGTGTTTTTTCTTTTTCTTTTTGTATTTTTTTGGGTATTTTGACACGTGGTCATTACTGATTAGTGAGTGAAAATTACTCTCTACCCAAAAGTAGGATTGACCCAAAAAAGTGTGTATTTATACCACTTTAAAATTGTTTGAGAAGGTCATAGGACCCCCGCAAAGTTAAAGTGTCTACTTAAAAATCAGGTACAAATTCAGGAGAGTAATGATGTATTTTCTCAAACTAAATTGATATATATTCTACCCTCTGCCCTAGCCCCCCCCCCCCTCTTCATCTTCTTCCCATCAATATTCCCTTTTCGCAAACCACAAATTAAATTTTTTTTCAAATTGATTTTAGATTTAATCTCATTTTTAAAATTGTTTTTCATCTCTAATATAGGAGAGAGATTAGTGAGACTGGTATAAGAATGAGGGAGAAAGAGAGTTTGCCGGCGAAATAATGGTGGCGCAACAGAGTGATGGCGACTCGATTTTATATCGGACTCCCATAAAAGAAAATCTTTCAATTGTTAGTATTTTCAGATTTCATTTTTATAATTCGAATTTCAAGTTTGATTGGCCTTCTCAATCCTTTTTGACTTTCTGGGTCAGTTCAATTTTGTGATTTGGAGTTGTTCCGTAGACATTAATGTTAGCATTTCATGAACTCTCTATGTGAGGAGGAAGGTGAGAACAAAAAAAAAGAGGAAGTTGAGGAAGTTAGGCATGAACATGTGCTGATGTGTGCTGAGAAGTGGTCGGAAGTGGTGGCTTTGTGGCGGCAAAGAGATGGTGAATTTGTGTATAAGACAACTACTGCTAATACAAAAGAAGAAACAATTTTTTAATTTTCTTAAAGAAAATTAAATGAAAAAGAAGAGAAAGACCAAAAAACTTATTGAAAAAAAATATATATATTGCAATAGCAATTCACGCGCCTAGTACCACGTGAAAGTCACTTTTTGTGCCACGTGGCTGTCGTGTCTAACAAGTACAAATTTGTTAATATTAAAGTGTGAAATATGTATAAGGTTGAGTTGAGGTGTCTAAGTGAATTATTCGGGCAACTTTAAGGGGCCGCAACTTATGGCAATGTCATTTCTATGAGAGTTACTTTATTTATTTATATATTCTAGAAAAAATATGAAAACATGATAGCATAAAGTATAAATATTATTACAACAATAGTAAAAAATATGATTTATAACAAAAATACTTTTAAAATAATAACAAACAAAATTAACGTCTGGGACGTACGTTTTTGCACCCGAGACTTACGCTTTTATGCCTAGGACTTACGGCCCAAATTATAGGGCGTACGCCCTATGAATCTACACCTTTAATTTACGCTCCAGAGCATTTTTTGTATGCCCCGCTCCAGAACTCACCTCGTGAACGCCTTTGAAAACACTGGTTGAGATCGTAATAATGCAAGTGATTTTTTTATGGATATGGAGGTGGATGACAAACAATTAGTGGTCAATACATAACATGACTATTTTAGCAAACAATTAATTTGACTGTTTTTACAAGTAAATTTATGCTAAGGTTGGATCATTGCAAATTTTTTGATCTAAATGTGTTGTTGTCTTCTTAATTTAAATGTGTTTAAATATTTTTAAATGACCTTTAGATGGGGCTTCTTTTTTTTGACGATATATATTTTTAGATGGAGCTAGAGGAGTCCAAAATGAAAGAAACATTTTTTATATAATTGTACTCGTGCTTTCTCAATATAGCTCTTTCCAGAACAGTAAAAGTTTCAAGTCCTTTTCATGATTCTTTTCTCTCTCTATGATATTTTATTTATGAACCACCTTATTAGACTCTAATAATTAAACAATAATTATAAATCATGAAATAAAACCCTTTTTGGACACATGGAACATCCTTTACAAAATTTCAGAAAAATAAATGACTTATAGAACTTGCGGAAAATCATTTACAATATGAGACAACCTTCCCTAGAACCTAGTCTAAGCTGATATAAGAGCTACTAAAAGATGATACATAACTGAAGAGGACAAAACTCCCACCATAGAAAAGAATTAGGAGCTGCTGGAAGATCACTGTCATCCTGAACTTGTGAAACATAACCAACCCTGCAACCAAACTATACCCAAAAAGGTATAGCAAGAGTAAAATCAGTACAAACACACATACTGGTAGGCATCATTGGTTGACCCAAATTCACTCCTACCATCATATAGAAATAAAGATAAAATACATCAGTTAAATACTTCAACCCCTTTCACAATCGCCTTTAACAATCCCCTCCTTTTGGAACTAACCTTCTGCTGCCAACTACACCACCCTAGTCTTATCCCTGACATCTAGGACTTCCCAAGTCTCACTTACCACTAGACTCCCCAAGTCCCACTCACCTTTACCAATATCCGTGTCCATGCCTGGACTACCCTTCCCTTACCCAAGTCAACTGCCTTGACTACACGTTCAGGCATAACTCGGCTAACTGCCCAACAAAATCACTTATACCCGTAGTATTACTTACCAGTGTTCGGACTCCTTGCGGACCTCTAGGACAACCTTCCTACCTGTTTATAACCACCAGCAACTATAACCCCAGACTCTCAATCTTCCTCCCAATTTATCAACTATACTAAATCTACCTAGCCACCATTGATACCTTTCATGACAACCATTGAGTTACATCTAAACCCCTTTTTAATCACATAACCCGGACCCTCCAAGGATCCCCTAACTACACTTAAATGTTCAACAGTCTACCCCAGTCTACACCAAGATCGACCCTTAGCTTATTAACCATAAGTAATCCCTGACCACCATTGACACACTAAATGACGACAATATATGTATAATTAACCTCCCTTTTTACATAGTCCGGAACCACCCTGGGATCCCCCTAACAACATCTAAGTGTTAGCATGACAAACCCGGTCTACACCAAGACCAAATATAAATTAGTATAATATCCCGGCCTCTCATGGACCATATGCAATTTTCACAGTTCAAGAAGATAGCCCGGTCCACTCATTGAACCTTCGCAAGAATACAACCATGCAACAAAATAAACTCGTACCAGACGTGGTACCCGAACCAACCATTATAAATTTCTCATATTAGGCATGGTACCCGAGCCAACTGTTAGTATACCCATACCAAAAGTGGTACCCGAGCCAACCATTAGTAAACCTATACCAGAAGTGGTACCCGAGCCAACCGAATGTCACACAGAATCCATAGTCACAAACAATGAACGATCAAACTTGTAAACCAACAAGCAATAACACCTAGTTCATTTCACAAAACTGATAACAGGACCCTTAGACATTCTTAACTCATTCCCTAAGCATGCAACTTATACAACACTTAGACAAAAGTACACAAACATACAATGCATACATGAAGCAATAACCATCACCTACCCTATTCTGGGTACACAATGAACCGTTAAATCTCGTCCAAAGACTAACCTCGAATCACCCATTTAAACATGCCATTAGATACGGTTATTCTTGACCCTCCTCCTAGGACCGAGATACAACATGGGAAAACCTCTTTTAGCCTTGGAAACACAGCCATTACGATATTGTAATTCTACCAATTCATTTCCCGGAACTTACATTCCTTGCATATTAGTTAATTATTAACCCTTCCTGGTTCCCCAAACGTTCCCAACATTCTAGTCCTTGCATTTCATTAATAAAACTATACCAAAATAAGTATACACCCAGAATGTCACAATGCATTACCATAAATCTACTCTTTCTAGTTCAACCAAACAACCCAACAATCTTCCTCCAAACTCCATGCCCGAAGGCCTAAGCATGGTTTCTCCCTTTCATTCTACACAATAAATAGGAAATAAAAGCGGTAAAATCTACTTTGTGAAGAAAACCTAGCCTACCTGGATGTCGAGCAGCTGTTCCATCCCCTTTCTGGCTCCATAAAGGCATTCCCTTATGATTCTGCAGGCCCGAATTTGTAGTTTCGCATCCCTTCAGCTGGAATCCCTCCTCCCCATAGCTCCCAAGCCTTGAAGCAGCATAGGAGGTTTTTTGGAGAAACTCTCGTATGTTTTCTAATTGAGAAGGAGAGTTTTTTTATTAAAACCCGCGTAACAGGCTACTACCTCCCGTCGTTCTGCTATGGCGGACAGTTATCCGGTGTAGCAGTTCCGCTATAGCGGAATAAATACCGCTATAGCGGAGTGAAGTCAGCCTAGATAATTTCTCAAAATCTAAAATTTTCCGTCACGTCACCCCACTTAATACAACCATAATTATAATTAATTCTAGAAATTCTTGACTTCATGATTCCTAAGATAATGACAGATCCAGTTGTTATAATAAATACCAATTTACCCATCATTCATCCCCGAATGATCTCGAATATCATTAGACAAAAAGAACTAGTCCGGGACCCTTACTGTCCCAAGTGACTGCGTAATTACGAACCTACGCAAGTTACCAAACTTCCCCCTAATTAGTCACATTGACAAAAATAAAATATTAGTATTATCTCGCTCTGAGGAGGGATTTCCAAACTTCTCAAGGAATACCTCACGTGTCCCTCACTCCTAGTACCCAAGAAATTTGGGGCCTCATATTATGTTGGGGTGGAGGAATTTGAAAAGACCTGAGAGAAACATTTCCTGTCCCAAAAGTGATTGACGTTCACTATAGCGGACAAAATACCGCTATAGCGGTACCGCTATGGCAGAACACCAACTGTTATAGTGGTTGGCAACAGACTGAAGTAGGGGAGAAATGAGTTTTATCCCCATTCTCTCCTGTTTTCAACCCAAAATCTCCCTTTTTCCTCCCGATCACCACGCTCCTGATGTCTAAAACTTTAGGTAACAATCATTCTTACTTGCTACTTTACTTCCCCGTACAATTATAGATAGCATTTTGGTAGAAAATAGTGACTTGGGGTATATATTGTAGTTGGTTTTTAAACTTGAGCTTAGGTATAATTGTCTGTTGAATTACGAAGCATGGATGCTTCCAATACGTTTGCAATGCCTCTCCAGCATTTTGAGCGTAAGGATTATGTAACTTTTGGCCAAAAATGGGCCAAAATAGTGTGGGAGGTGAAGGATTGTTCTTGAATAAACTTGCGATTTAGATGGAATTTAGGGGTTATAATGCCCAATTTTTTGTAGAAAACTATAATAGAATACTTTAGAAGCACTAATCAGAACTTGAATTGTTAAAAATAGAGTTTTGGGTCAAGGGGCACCATTGTTTCAGCCCCTTGAAGATTCTGGGATGATGAATACCACTATAGAGGTTGGGCTCCACTGTTGCAGTCCTACTATGGTGGATATTTATCTGCTATGGCAGACGATCGTCCTCTATAGCGGAAGGCCGCGAACTAGTAGCTCCCCAAGCTGACACTTAGAAAAAATTTCCCCTTTTTCTTAATCCCTTATGCCTTATCGAGTTCTAACCCCACCCCTTATTATATTGTAGGTTATCACACCCAATGGCCAAAGGACAATTGCCCGTGTATCCTTATGAGCGTTTCCCCGATAAAGCTAGTCGGGAGAGGTTCATGGATTACCGGAGACTGGCTTTTTCTATGAGAGGGGGTGCAAGATGGTAGGGATGGATGGAAAAGCATCTGCCGTCCATCACAGACTCCAAGAGTTCAACTGGGCTCGTTGGCAGTGGCTCCCCCTCCCGCTCGGACATGCTGGGTATGAGAGTTCTATGCCATACTTCCTACCGTCCTTTGGGATGATCCCAACCCCACTATCCGAATCCGAGGGTTGGATGTCTTTGTGGATGCTCAAACTATCAATGAGGTGATAGGAGTTCCTCACATCTCCAATGTTGTATACGAGTCCAAGTCTAGACTTTGGGACATGACATGGTTAATAGATACCTTGGTGCATGCAGAGTTCAGAGATCAGGTCTACTGGCCCAGTCCTGAGGGCATCACTAGTTCTTACTTCTTTGTTGATGCTAGGAGGTGGTTAAACTTGGTATCCCAAAGAATTTTCCCGTTGGGGAACAAGACTGATGTGACCTTTGCCCGGGACCTGGTTATTGCTTGTGCCATGCAGGGCATTATCATAAATGTGGGGGAACAAATCATCTTCGAGTGGAAAGAATTCTACCGGGGTCATAGGAAGGGCCCCTATCTTCCGGGATTGGTGTCTGAACTGTGCAGGCGAGTTAGAGTGCCTGAGGACCATACTGACTTGGAGGTGGCTATGGACGACCCCTTCAACCCTTTTAGGGTAAAGGTAGTCTCGTCTAAGAAGAAGAGAAAGGTGGATGAAGCAGGATGCAGTCATCTGGTCAAGGATGCCGATGATGATGATGATGATGACACTCTTGCCCTTTCCCAGCCTCAGCCCCCGATCACTAGCACCCAGCTAGAGAAGACTTTGGCCATAGTCTGGAGGTTCATGAAGGGTACCACCGCTGGAGGTACAGCCCCGCCCCCTTGTGCTCAGGAATTTTTAGCACTACGCAGGGAGTCATAGGAGGAGAAGAAGAAAAGGAGCTCCCGAGACCGCATGTTTGCCCGGATATAGAAGACCGTCAAGGTCATGTTCTCTTGTGTTGCCCTAGGCCAAGAGCTTCCCACTCTGGAGCCTGAGGATAGGCAGGCGTTCCCATTACTGAGCAATGATGAGGCTTAGGACCTCCCCTCCCCCTTTACTTTCAGACATTTACAACCTTTGGGTTTTGCCCCCGTTTGGGGCTAATTAATACAATGTTCCCTTTCCCCTTCTTCCCTTTGTTTTGAAGCATGTGGATGCTAGTTTCAGACACTATTTCCCTTTTTATGCAATACTAGATTAGTTCTAAAGCTAGTTTCCTTGTTTTACCTTACAATTCATAGCTTAACTATTGCATTTTTTAGCCTCGGGAATGAATGAAAAACAGGAAAAAATAGGGCAGGCATTCTGCCCTGTGTCCTTCCGCTATGGCGGTTGTCACTCCACTATAGCGAAGAAAATACCGCTATAGTGGGATCTCCATAGTGGTGTTGTCCGTTATGGCGGTCCCGATGGTAACAATCCAAAAATTGGACATTTCAGCAAAGTGTGCTTGTTTCCTTTCCCGCTTATCATTGTTTAACCCCGTTTATTCTGCCATGGTCTTGAACAACCCTCAAGACCATTCCTGGCAATTCACAGACTGAAACTTAGCATCAAATTCTCACAAATCATGAATGAATTACACAAGCAAATTGTTCTCAACAATACATCCCCTCTATCAAATATGAATAACCTCTTTGTTCCCATGGTTTCCAATCAAGTCCCGACTGTCCTAAAATCGGAGTTTCCCCAGAGTCGTAATTTATTTCCCCTCACCATCTTGACCAATGATGAGTCCTTTTTCCAAAAACTTATATAAAATTCTAACTCCACACACACACAGCAATTCACACTCAATCATACCAAGAATCAATTATAAATACCTTCAGACTCGCAATTTCATAACAAGGCAACCAATCATATATGAATCAAATAAGTCATGCCAGCATTGTAATACACAAACAATTCAGTTTTAGGTTACCACAAAAATCAAACCACATCAATTACTCTATATCCGTCCCATGGATGACCCCTAGCCTATCACCCATGCCCTACCACAGCCTCTCAGGCCAGATACCAATTGGAACCTTCCCGATTCCAATCCTTCCTGCTTGTCCATCATATCCGGAGTCCAACGACATCCTTCACCTTGTTGAGATACCAATTTGAATCGAGAGATACACATTGGACTCGAACCATACAAGCAAGTAACTGAACCGCAGGAAGAGGAATGAAAGAACAAAGATGTTTCCTAGAATGCTTCATAGCTTCCCTAGGATTAGATGTGGACGTCAACACACCAATCCTCAAGACTCTATTCGACATTTTACTCTTCTACTGGGAGACCGGTAACCTGGGCTCTGATACCATTTGTCATGACCCAACTATGTCACGACCCGATTTCTCGGTCATGATGGCACCTACAACCCCCCAGTAGGCGAACCACTTCCCGTAGACCAGGACAGTTAGTAATAGGCTACTATCTACCAAATAAGCGAGAGGGTAGTTTAATAAGCAAAAGTAAGGGAACAAGATGAAGAGAATAGATAATAGGAATATATATATACATATGCGGAAACTAAACCAAACCCCAAGACCTGGTATCATAGTATAGAGCCAAAACTACATACA
Source organism: Jaltomata sinuosa (assembly GCA_003996215.1). Lineage (NCBI taxonomy): Eukaryota > Viridiplantae > Streptophyta > Magnoliopsida > Solanales > Solanaceae > Jaltomata > Jaltomata sinuosa. The sequence goes on from QJPP01000039.1 coordinate 1,757,652, forward strand.
TGGGGTGCAAACGATCCAAACAATATATACAGATGTCTCTGAATGGTAATAGAGTACATAAAGCAAAAGATAAACTAAAGCTAAGCTCCGATCGCCAAGAGCTCACCCTCAGTCTTAAGTAATCCCCAACAGATCTCCAAGCACGACTTACAGCGATCTACCGGCGATGGCCCACGCTAGGATCTGCACCCAAAGATGCAGGGGGTAGGGTGAGCACCAAATGCGAAGCATAAGGTACCCAGTAGGTATCATAGGCCGACTAGGCACATATAAGATAAAAGCGTAGTAACAGATAGAACAGAAGCAAGTAGTCACAGAAATCAACGAAAGGGTACACAGGAACTAGCCTAGAGGGAACTCAACAGAACCACATATGAGACCAGCAAGCAAAATATATACACCATAGGCACAAGTGAAAGTAAGAAACAACGCACCTGGGGTCCTTGCAATAACATTGTATACATAATAAGTTTACGAAATGGACGGTATACCAGTAACCTCAAGTGTAAGAAGAAGAGAGAAAGAGTAATGATAGGCATGCTTAGAGACATGAATCAAGCCCAACTAATCACATCAATCTCAAATCCAGAAACTAACAGTCTAGCAGTAAAACCAGTTTCATAATTAACCGTAACAGGGAAAAACACTACAAGTAAATAGGAAGAGTCTACCTACAGTCCCCTGGCCGCCCCATACAACCGAGGAACACAACAAGTGAAAACAAACCCTTCGGCATCCATACTACCGGAGCGTACAATCAACAAACAACAAACAAGGGTGGAGCCTCAAACAATGAATGATATGATGCATGAAGATCTCAAGTGAAATGGTATCTCTGTATGTACCTCCTCCGGTGCCGATCCGGCCCAGCAGGTAGGTTCCATGGAAGGACACTGCCCGTATACCTCTACTCCACCGTATACCCTTCCTCCGGCACACGCAGCCCGTAGCCCCAGACCCAGATGGCAAAGGTCCATGGAGGTCCCAGACCCCATACTAAAACTCAGTATCAAAACATGTCATTCGGAAGCAAGTCCGGGTTTCAAGATAGAGACCCAGTCTCGAATATGCATGCCCAGACCCTGTCCAGGACTAAAGTAGTAGGAAAAATATCTCAAAAACCCCTCCAAGGGTGCCGGCATAACCGGGTCTAAACAGTAGAAAGTCATCTCAGGTGCTCGGTTCGACCGAGGCTAAAATCATCTCAAGTAGCAAGAAAACCAAACTAGCACCCCGGCCCTGCCGAGTCTAGCGTTAATCGTAAAACTGGTGATTTAAAACATAATTTTACTTTCTTTTACCCAGAAATATTCACAAGTTAAATCAAACCATTTCCAAATCATTTCCATCAAAAACAGGCCCCCGGGGCCATGCAAGGTTTAGAAAATAGTGTCAGTAGGCCCGAAGCCGAACCGTAGTAAAACATGGATAAAACCTCTGTAAATGCATGGAAATGGTATGATCAAACACAATAGTTGCCCAGCAGCTCACAATCAACCTATCGACCCTGCACAGGCCCATAGCTACTCAGCAAGCATAACCAGCCTAGCAGGATAATTCTATGTCCGGGACTCGCGGACATTCCCAAAATCCCACCTTCTATGTTCCAGAGTCAACAAGGCCTCACAGGACCACAAGGGTAAATAAAATATATCGGCTAGTACTTCAAGCAACGGAGGAACAAAAGTAGGCGAACATGAATAAAATGGTCAAGGTCTGTGGTACCGACCTAATAAACTCAACCCAAGGATGCCCATTAATACAAGTTTATCCTATATATGCGGAGTCTAGGAAAAATAAACCGTAACCTACCTGTCGTCCGATGACAAGCTTGAACCTCTCCGAAAAAGCTCCAACACGAAATCAAACTTGAACTCGGGCTTGAATAATTTGACGTAGATAATTAATTTCCCTTCGAGGATCAAATGATATCAAAATATTTCTACCGCAATAATTCTTACCAATGTGCATATAGGTGTATAGGTATATGAATATCTACAAGACATATGTATGAGCCCCACCATCGTTATTTTAGGAAAAGGATCAAGGTTAGTCATATGGTTAGCTAGAGAATTGTGCTAAATATATGTATAGTACAAAAACTGTCTTTGGACAAAATGGTGTAAAATGAGTTTTATATATACACAACAATAAATGACTCATCTCACAATTGACTTTATCCAATTGAGAAAGTGCCACCAATTAAGTATGCTTATGGTGTCCACTCCCTCCACTTCCACGTGGAGGTAGAGGTGGCACCAAAATATTCATTCCCCAAGACGTATATATTCGGGTATTGCATAGATTCGTGGTAGAATATATATAACTTTTTAAATATACCATAATTCATAGAAAATTATTTCAAACAAAACCTACTATATTATAATAATAATTTTTAACATAACTAAATTTACTATCTCCGTTAAAATAATACAATGTATAAAAACCTTATAAAATAAATACATACACAATTATGTCATAACAAAAGTATTTTTCATACACATTAAAAATACTTTTAAAAGGTAATAAAAATATATCTTTCTACCACATTCAACTTTTAAATTAAATATTTTCAAGCACGCACGATTTTGATACTCAAGAACTCTCTTGGAATCCTCCCTTATGTTTTCTCACTGTTTCAGAACTGAAATGGCATTTTAAAACGTGAAGTTGAGGCTTTAAATCGATTTTGACCCGACCCAATTCGCGACCCAGTTTCTGCCAGACAGTCCGCGGTAAAACAGTCATAACTCTTTATTCCGAGATCAGTTGGATGTGAGGTTTTATGTGTTGGAAACTAGACTCGTAGACCTTCGATTTGGTATTTTGGGGGACTTATAACTCTTTATATATTGAGAGAAAAGCTCTGAGACATTTTACACAAAGTTTAGAAAATTTATTAAAGAAACTTACGATAACTTTTGCCGACTTGCTTGACTTCAAAACTTATCATACGACCAAACAAATGGACCCGGCACCAAAATACCAGTCTCGACAAGCCTTAAATGACTTGGGACCGCTACAAACAAGCTCTAACGGTACAAGGAAAATGTATACGTGGAAATGACCAGAAGAGTCATTACATCATCCACTACCAAAAAGGACTTTCGTCCTCGAAAGTCAAGGTCAAGGGGGTACCTGAAGGCTCAAACAGATGTGGATACTGAGACCGCATATCTCTCTCGGTCTCCCAGGTAGACTCCTCGATTGGATGGTGCCTCCACTGAACCCTAACAACCGGGATCTCTCGAGACCTCAATCTCCTGACATCTCTGGCAAAAATAGTTGCCGGCTCCTCAACAAAGGCTAAACCCTCACCCAACTGAACTGAATCCCATTGCAACACATGAGACTCATCTGGGACATACCAACGCAACTTCGAAACATGAAATACAGGATGTATAGCTGAAAACATCGGAGGCAAGGCTAGCTGATAGGCAATGCTACCAACCCTCTGAAGAATCTCAAACGGCCCAATGTACCTGGGGTTAAGCTTGCCCCGCCTACCAAATCTCATCACGCCCTTCATGGGCGATACACAGAGAAACACCAAGTCACCGACACTAAACTCCAAGGCACGAAGCTTACGATCAGCATAACTCTTTTGCCTGCTCTGAGCTGCCCGAAGTCTATCCTGAATCACTCGGACTCGGTCTAAAGAATCTCGAAGCAAATCTGTGCTCTGTGGACTAGAACTAAAACCATCAAACTAACCTACAGGTGATCTGCAACGCCTGCCATACAAAGTCTCAAAAGGTGCCACACCGATACTCGAATGGAAGATGTTATTATAAGCAAACTCTGCCAAGGGAACAAACTGATCCCAAGAACCTCCAAAGTCAAGAACACAGGCCCGAAGCATGTCCTCCAGAATCTGAATGGTCCTCTCGGACTGGCCATCTGTCTGAGGGTGGAAAGCGGTACTAAGATGAACCTCTGTACCCAAATCTCGCTGAATAGCGCTCCAGAACTGAGATGTGAACTGAGTGCCGCGGTCTGAAATAATAGAAGCTGGGACCCCATGCAACCGAACAATCTCACGAAGGTAGATCTGAGCTAACCTCTCTGCACCATAAGAAGTATGAACCGGCAAGAAATGTGCTGACTTAGTCAGCTATCAACAATCACCCATATGGAATCAA